>JAVANC010000023.1:18788627-18869116 GCA_033319125.1 Parnassius glacialis | reverse complement strand
TGAAGTTTTTAACGTAATTATGTAGACGACACTGATATTGAGATATATCCTACATTACACGCCACATCAAAGGCATTCTCCAAAGAATAAAAAGTAATTTCACATTCAGAAGTCGGGGATTTAGTTCTTCTATACAATATGTTTTAGCACCGACTTTAGAATGTGAAATTATTTCATTCTATTTAGGCTTTTATTATATTTTGAAACATATTTGTAGTAACAGTGAGAGCAGAGTGAAGCTGGATAGAATAGATTCCAAAATAGAAATATGTACAGGTGTAAGGCAGGGAATTCTCTATCCGCCCAAGACTTTCATCTCTGTTTTACAATATGATATTATGAAAGACATGAGTTGGAAACAAAAAGGCATTTGCATCAACGGGAATTTTAGATTTGCTGACTACAAATAGCTCTTCTCCAAAACAGCAAGTCAGTTAGGAGAAATGATAAAAGAGTTATGAATGGTCAATGAAGTGATTGAGTAAAGGTTTAAAACTAAACACCTCTAAAACAAAAGTGATGACAAACGGCACCCATAACCGTATAATAATAAAACTAACCTCGTTTGAATATGAAACGACTTACTTATATTTAGGCAAACAAATCTCTTTTAGGAAATCCATGCACACAGAAGAGGTTGAAAGGAGAATTAACATCATATGCTAGCTGTAAAGTAAAGAAAAAAGTATTAGACTCTTGTTTACTATCCTGCCTATCCCATGGTTCTCAATCCTAAAGAGCAATAGAGAGAAGCATTTTAACATCCAGCTGAAAGATAGGGAAAGAAATGAGAACATTAGTAAGAAAAACATTAAAAATAATAAAATAAAATAAATAATAAATAAAACAAAACAAATGTTGCAGATTCGCTCGAACATACCCAGCGCTTGAAATGGAAAAGGGCAAGTCATGTTGCACGCATATGAGAAAACAGGTAGAGCAGTAAGGAGTTACAGCATAGTCAGGAACGACAGAAATAAGAACTATAGATCGCCCAGTCGAACGCTGGACTGATGAATACAAAAAAATTGCGGGGTAAATATTGGCTAAGCAACAAAACCTAAAACCGAGAAATATAGCATAACTTGGGGAAGGCCTGTACCCAAAACGGGCATTTACAACATAAATAAATAAAATAAAAACTGTAATTTTGTAAATGTGAATATGGATATGTTAAATGTGCAGTTTCTATTATAGATGTATAAAAAAGGCTTATTATTATTATGAGGGGTATCTATATAGTTTTCTCATCTGGTTGGGCTGTTTAACGACTCAACCGTCCACGGTGACTACAGTCCCCAAAAACCATTATTGCCTCACCTATCTAGGCACCAAACGACATCTTTCGGTTTGAACGCGTACAGCGCAAAAGATAAGCTGTTATTAATACAGTAAAAAATTATAGACAGTGCTATATGAAATTTTTCGTCTGTGCAAGTTAATTTTATTTGTATAATAGTAACAAAATATTTAGGAAAAAAAAGTTAAAATTAAATTTCGCCATTTTTGTTTGTGGAATAGTAACGTGTGAGAAATTCGATCAAAAATGTGATAACTTTTCTGTTTTATACGTTATTTCTAATGTTATTGTACATCAAACTAATTGTGAAGATATTTTCTTTAGTAAATATGTATCATTACGACAATTCCAAAACGTTTTACATATGATAATTTAGCTCTAAATTTTAATCACTATACGCGATCATCGTTTTATTAAATATATGTTTGTTTAAAAAGTATTCTAATCAGTTTTTTGTGTTAAATGAGTGCAAAATATAAAATATGATTAACTGTTAACACGTTCATAGCAATTTATAAACGAAATATCTGTTGAGATGTGTCTAGAAATTATTAAAACCTATTTTTTTTTCATTTATTTACTTATTTATTCAAATTTATATTGGGTAAACATTATATAGTTATGTATATTGAGTATAATAAAAAATAAGATGTTATTGATATTGGGGTCATTTTAAAGGGAATATCATGGACTATTATAATGTAAAATAATTGTCTTCAGTAAGTATTTCACTTTTCTTGAACTTGAAAAACTCGAAATATAAAATAAATACGATATTTTTTGATATTTTAATTTTTAAGCTTTATTCTCAGGCTTTATTTTTAATTTGACTAATTTTCTTTTAACAAAATAAAATTTTGAATTTTTGAGTCTTTTGAGAATATTTTTATTTGAATGTAGCTATAGTAGTTTTTCAGTTGTAATCGATTTTGTTAAGACTGTCTCGCGCGGTCGTAAAAATAGTGACATTTAATTCGTGGACAGGTCAAGCAAGAATCACTCGCGAGGGGCGGACGGTTAAGTGGATAATTATATAATTGTAAATAAAAATGATAAACATACATAAATATCAACAAAATAAAATAAATACATAAAAAATACATAAATAAATAAAAACCCAACCAGATGGAAGCCCTCGGCAGGGATACCAAACGGCCGAGGATTAGGGGAAAGGGAAAAAAACCGGCGGACGATGAGGCGGTGTCGAGGAGCACCGCCTTCTGCATTTGAGCTTGGAGCGGTCCGTCACAGAGTCCCAGTCGCCTCAGATGACCCGTGAGGCTGACTGGGATTAACCCGTTCGCAGAAATGACTACTGGTATAATTTCGGCCGGCAGTCCACCCCACATGTCGGTCACCTCGTGAGCCAGGTCCAGATATTTTGTTAGCTTATCTGTTTCGGCTTTCACGAGGTTCTCGTCATAAGGAATGGTAATGTCGACCAAAAATATCCTTGACTGTGTCCGGTACATCAGCACAATATCAGGCTTATTCGCAAGAATAGTCCTGTCTGTGATGATGACCCGGTCCCAGTAGAGCCTGGCGCGGTCATTTTTGAGCACGGCTTCCGGCAAGTACTAATAATATGGCAGTTTCCGATCCACAAGAGCGTATTTCAGATCGAGCTCCTGGTGTAGAGTCCTGGCTACTAGGTTGTGTCTGTGCAATATTCAGAGTTGGAAAGCGCCGAACAACCGGAGATGACATGCCTAAATGACTCACCGGGATGGCGGACAACCTCGACAGATGCCGACGGTGGCGTCCTTTAGGATGTATTTTCCGATAATTGTTGGTCTTAATAACTTGATCTTGTATTGCACAAATAAAATCATCTATTGTATTTCTATGTATGATTCTTTTCTAGTTGAAAATTTTAACAGCTGTTGCAAAATTGAGGTTATCCTCTGCAAACAATCTTTGACGCACCATATCGCTATATAGCCCACAAACAATATGATCCCGCAAAGATCAATGGCAGACTTTCATACATACGAGTAAAATTAGTTTAGAAAGAATGTTAGCATCTATATATCAAAAATATCTTAAATCTTAAGCGTCAGTCCCTTAATAACTTTGTCAAAGAATTTTGTCCTAAAGAGGCGTCAAAAAAGATATTTAGATTTAATCCTTTTTAGATTATGTTTTTGTCACTTGGAAAAAGTATAATAATATATATATATATATATATATTCGAGTATTGCCATTTATTTATTTCATATTATTATCGTCTGACTTGTAAGAATACAAACATAATACACAAACACAAAATATTTTTTATGTTAGAATTTTATTAGTAATAACTATACTATTAGTAATAATAAAAACAAAAGTGGTATGCTTGAAAATAAGTCTCATAAAAAGATCTTCCTACATTCATACATTATCTCAATCATAGTACTATATAACAATTATATTTAATGTTATGGCAACACTATTTAAAGCAAAATGTCGCTGTTTTCACTAGCTTTACGGCTCTGGGTTCTGGCCCTTCTGAGAATGTCACTGTATGACACAAAGGCCCTGGAGCCATGCCAGAAATATACATTTATAGTATGCAAATATATAATAGAGACACAATAATGTCAAAACTCGCAATTATGGAGGTAGGTACATTATGTTGAGAATGTATTAAGCTAACATCAAACAACCACAGGATGCATGACTTTTTCCAAGTGACAAAAACATAATCTAAAAAGGATTAAATCTAAATATCTTTTTTGACGCCTCTTTAGGACAAAATTCTTTGACAAAGTTATTAAGGGACTGACGCTTAGGATTTTAAGATATTTTTGATATATAGATGCTAACATTCTTTCTAAACTAATTTTACTCGTATGTATGAAAGTCTGCCATTGATCTTTGCGGGATCATATTGTTTGTGGGCTATATAGCGATATGGTGCGTCAAAGATTGTTTGCAGAGGATAACATCAATTTTGCAACAGCTGTTAAAATTTCAACTAGAAAAGAATCATACATAGAAATACAATAGATGATTTTATTTGTGCAATACAAGATCAAGTTATTAAGACCAACAATTATCGGAAATACATCCTAAAGGACGCCACCGTCGGCATCTGTCGAGGTTGTCGCCATCCCGGTGAGTCATTTAGGCATGTCATCTCCGGTTGTTCGGCGCTTTCCAACTCTGAATATTTGCACAGACACAACCTAGTAGCCAGGACTCTACACCAGGAGCTCGATCTGAAATACGCTCTTGTGGATCGGAAACTGCCATATTATTAGTACTTGCCGGAAGCCGTGCTCAAAAATGACCGCGCCAGGCTCTACTGGGACCCGGGTCATCATCACAGACAGGACTATTCTTGCGAATAAGCCTGATATTGTGCTGATGTACCGGACACAGTCAAGGATATTTTTGGTCGACATTACCATTCCTTATGACGAGAACCTCGTGAAAGCCGAAACAGATAAGCTAACAAAATATCTGGACCTGGCTCACGAGGTGACCGACATGTGGGGTGGACTGCCGGCCGAAATTATACCAGTAGTCATTTCTGCGAACGGGTTAATCCCAGTCAGCCTCACGGGTCATCTGAGGCGACTGGGACTCTGTGACGGACCGCTCCAAGCTCAAATGCAGAAGGCGGTGCTCCTCGACACCGCCTCATCGTCCGCCGGTTTTTTTCCCTTTCCCCTAATCCTCGGCCGTTTGGTATCCCCTGCCGAGGGCTTCCATCTGGTTGGGTTTTTATTTATTTATGTATTTTTTATGTATTTATTTTATTTTGTTGATATTTATGTATGTTTATCATTTTTATTTACAATTATATAATTATCCACTTAACCGTCCGCCCCTCGCGAGTGATTCTTGCTTGACCTGTCCACGAATTAAATGTCACTATTTTTACGACCGCGCGAGACAGTCTTAACAAAATCGATTACAACTGAAAAACTACTATAGCTACATTCAAATAAAAATATTCTCAAAAGACTCAAAAAATTCAAAATTTTATTTTGTTAAAAGAAAATTAGTCAAATTAAAAATAAAGCCTGAGAATAAAGCTTAAAAATTAAAATATCAAAAAATATCGTATTTATTTTATATTTCGAGTTTTTCAAGTTCAAGAAAAGTGAAATACTTACTGAAGACAATTATTTTACATTATAATAGTCCATGATATTCCCTTTAAAATGACCCCAATATCAATAACATCTTATTTTTTATTATACTCAATATACATAACTATATAATGTTTACCCAATATAAATTTGAATAAATAAGTAAATAAATGAAAAAAAAAATAGGTTTTAATAATTTCTAGACACATCTCAACAGATATTTCGTTTATAAATTGCTATGAACGTGTTAACAGTTAATCATATTTTATATTTTGCACTCATTTAACACAAAAAACTGATTAGAATACTTTTTAAACAACATATAATCAATAAACGATGATCGCGTATAGTGATTAAAATTTAGAGCTAAATTATCATATGTAAACGTTTTGGAATTGTCGTAATGATACATATTTACTAAAGAAAATATCTTCACAATTAGTTTGATGTACAATAACATTAGAAATAACGTATAAAACAGAAAAGTTATCACATTTTTGATCGAATTTCTCACACGTTACTATTCCACAAACAAAAATGGCGAAATTTAATTTTAACTTTTTTTTCCTAAATATTTTGTTACTATTATACAAATAAAATTAACTTGCACAGACGAAAAATTTCATATAGCACTGTCTATAATTTTTTACTGTATTAATAACAGCTATCTTTTGCGCTGTACGCGTTCAAACCGAAAGATGTCGTTTGGTGCCTAGATAGGTGAGGCAATAATGGTTTTTGGGGACTGTAGTCACCGTGGACGGTTGAGTCGTTAAACAGCCCAACCAGATGAGAAAACTATATAGATACCCCTCATAATAATAATAAGCCTTTTTTATACATCTATAATAGAAACTGCACATTTAACATATCCATATTCACATTTACAAAATTACAGTTTTTATTTTATTTATTTATGTTGTAAATGCCCCTTTTGGGTACAGGCCTTCCCCAAGTTATGCTATATTTCTCGGTTTTAGGTTTTGCTTAGCCAATATTTACCCCGCAATGTTTTGTATTCATCAGTCCAGCGTTCGACTGGGCGATCTATAGTTCTTATTTCTGTCGTTCCTGACTATGCTGTAACTCCTTACTGCTCTACCTGTTTTTTCATATGCGTGCAACATGACTTGCCCTTTTCCATTTCAAGCGCTGGGTATGTTCGAGCGAATCTGCAACATTCGTTTTGTTTTATTTATTTATTTTATTTTATTATGTTATGTTTTCTTACTAATGTTCTCATTTCTTTCCCTATCTTTCAGCTGGATGGTTAAAATGCTTCTCTCTATTGCTCTTTAGGACTGAGAACCATGGGATAGGCAGGATAGTAAATAAGAGTCTAATACTTTTTTCTTTACCTTTACAGCTAGCATATGATGTTAATTCTCCTTTCAACCTCTTCTGTGTGCATGGATTTCCTAAAAGAGATTTGTTTGCCTAAATATAAGTAAGTCGTTTCATATTCAAACGAGGTTAGTTTTATTATTATACGGTTATGGGTGCCGTTTGTCATCACTTTTGTTTTAGAGGTGTTTAGTTTTAAACCTTTACTCAATCACTTCATTGACCATTCATAACTCTTTTATCATTTCTCCTAACTGACTTGCTGTTTTGGAGAAGAGCTATTTGTAGTCAGCAAATCTAAAATTCCCGTTGATGCAAATGCCTTTTTGTTTCCAACTCATGTCTTTCATAATATCATATTGTAAAACAGAGATGAAAGTCTTGGGCGATAGAGAATTCCCCTGCCTTACACCTGTACATATTTCTATTTTGGAATCTATTCTATCCAGCTTCACTCTGCTCTCACTGTTACTACAAATATGTTTCAAAATATAATAAAAGCCTAAATAGAATGAAATAATTTCACATTCTAAAGTCGGTGCTAAAACATATTGTATAGAAGAACTAAATCCCCGACTTCTGAATGTGAAATTACTTTTTATTCTTTGGAGAATGCCTTTGATGTGGCGTGTAATGTAGGATATATCTCAATATCAGTGTCGTCTACATAATTACGTTAAAAACTTCACCCTATTTGCCGCCTTTAAGGAGATTTTATGCTCCAAACTTATATTAGAGCCCACGTATAATTTGACAAGAGATCTATTTAATTGAAGAAAATCATCAAAGTCAGTTCACAATTAATAAAGATATCGGGTAACATATATTCGAATTGTTAACCTCCTTCTTTCTTTGAAATCAGCTAAAAAACAACACCTGTTATCGGTCAACCACTGATGACCATGATGCCGCCTCAGCTGACAACAGGATTATATCGTAGGTGAGAAACACCTAGTACTGTCACGGCAAAGCCACGTGAAAGGACATATCCAACAGTGAACTGTTTGAAGATGTGGACATATTTTATCACAGGAAAACGTTCGCGTCAATAGATAACATTAATTGGATGACACAAATATATACAAATATTATATAGAAGAACGTACCGTAATTATCCAGACGAGAAGCATGAATGAATACAGTGTATATTGATTAGTACCCCCGGATGCTAGTAAATTACTTTGTTTTGTCGCATATTTATGTGAGAAATAAGAGAATAATAATGTGCAGAATTTCGATAAATTTGATAAATCTTTATTTTGGTATAATACTTTAAAGGTCATCATGGTTTCCAACTGGTACTATTTTAGGTAAACGACTTCACAAAAAGAAGATGTTTACAATTAAAGTGTATATGAATCAATGTTACTCTATATTTTCGCCAATTGTAAAACAGATTTTGACGATTTTTTTTAAACAGCTTTTTTTATTAAATTAATGGTTGGTCCTAACTAAATGTGGGAAATGGCAGACTTTCATACATACGAGTAAAATTAGTTTAGAAAGAATGTTAGCATCTATATATCAAAAATATCTTAAAATCTTAAGCGTCAGTCCCTTAATAACTTTGTCAAAGAATTTTGTCCTAAAGAGGCGTCAAAAAAGATAGTTAGATTTAATCCTTTTTAGATTATGTTTTTGTCACTTGAAAAAGTCATGCATCCTGTGGTTGTTTGATGTTAGCTTAATACATTCTCAACATAATGTACCTACCTCCATAATTGCGAGTTTTGACATTATTGTGTCTCTATTATATATTTGCATACTATAAATGTATATTTCTGGCATGGCTCCAGGGCCTTTGTGTCATACAGTGACATTCTCAGAAGGCCAGAACCCAGAGCCGTAAAGCTAGTGAAAACAGCGACATTTTGCTTTAAATAGTGTTGCCATAACATTAAATATAATTGTTATATAGTACTATGATTGAGATAATGTATGAATGTAGGAAGATCTTTTTATGAGACTTATTTTCAAGCATACCACTTTTGTTTTTATTATTACTAATAGTATAGTTATTACTAATAAAATTCTAATATAAAAAATATTTTGTGTTTGTGTATTATGTTTGTATTCTTACAAAGTCAGACGATAATAATATGAAATAAATAAATGGCAATACTTGAATATATATATATATATATATTCGAGTATTATATATATATACATATATATATATATATATATATATATTCGAGTATTGCCATTTATTTATTTCATATTATTATCGTCTGACTTTGTAAGAATACAAACATAATACACAAACACAAAATATTTTTTATATTAGAATTTTATTAGTAATAACTATACTATTAGTAATAATAAAAACAAAAGTGGTATGCTTGAAAATAAGTCTCATAAAAAGATCTTCCTACATTCATACATTATCTCAATCATAGTACTATATAACAATTATATTTAATGTTATGGCAACACTATTTAAAGCAAAATGTCGCTGTTTTCACTAGCTTTACGGCTCTGGGTTCTGGCCCTTCTGAGAATGTCACTGTATGACACAAAGGCCTGGAGCCATGCCAGAAATATACATTATAGTATGCAAATATATAATAGAGACACAATAATGTCAAAACTCGCAATTATGGAGGTAGGTACATTATGTTGAGAATGTATTAAGCTAACATCAAACAACCACAGGATGCATGACTTTTTCCAAGTGACAAAAACATAATCTAAAAAGGATTAAATCTAAATATCTTTTTGACGCCTCTTTAGGACAAAATTCTTTGACAAAGTTATTAAGGGACTGACGTTTAAGATTTTAAGATATTTTTGATATATAGATGCTGACATTCTTTCTAAACTAATTTTATTCGTATGTATGAAAGTCTGCCATTGATCTTTGCGGGATCATATTGTTTGTGGGCTATATAGCGATATGGTGCGTCAAAGATTGTTTGCAGAGGATAACTTCAATTTTGCAACAGCTGTTAAAATTTCAACTAGAAAAGAATCATACATAGAAATACAATAGATGATTTTATTTGTGCAATACAAGATCAAGTTATTAAGACCAACAATTATCGGAAATACATCCTAAAGGACGCCACCGTCGGCATCTGTCGAGGTTGTCGCCATCCCGGTGAGTCATTTAGGCATGTCATCTCCGGTTGTTCAGCGCTTTCCAACTCTGAATATTTGCACAGACACAACCTAGTAGCCAGGACTCTACACCAGGAGCTCGATCTGAAATACGCTCTTGTGGATCGGAAACTGCCATATTATTAGTACTTGCCGGAAGCCGTGCTCAAAAATGACCGCGCCAGGCTCTACTGGGACCGGGTCATCATCACAGACAGGACTATTCTTGCGAATAAGCCTGATATTGTGCTGATGTACCGGACACAGTCAAGGATATTTTTGGTCGACATTACCATTCCTTATGACGAGAACCTCGTGAAAGCCGAAACAGATAAGCTAACAAAATATCTGGACCTGGCTCACGAGGTGACCGACATGTGGGGTGGACTGCCGGCCGAAATTATACCAGTAGTCATTTCTGCGAACGGGTTAATCCCAGTCAGCCTCACGGGTCATCTGAGGCGACTGGGACTCTGTGACGGACCGCTCCAAGCTCAAATGCAGAAGGCGGTGCTCCTCGACACCGCCTCATCGTCCGCCGGTTTTTTTCCCTTTCCCCTAATCCTCGGCCGTTTGGTATCCCCTGCCGAGGGCTTCCATCTGGTTGGGTTTTTATTTATTTATGTATTTTTTATGTATTTATTTTATTTTGTTGATATTTATGTATGTTTATCATTTTTATTTACAATTATATAATTATCCACTTAACCGTCCGCCCCTCGCGAGTGATTCTTGCTTGACCTGTCCACGAATTAAATGTCACTATTTTTACGACCGCGCGAGACAGTCTTAACAAAATCGATTACAACTGAAAAACTACTATAGCTACATTCAAATAAAAATATTCTCAAAAGACTCAAAAAATTCAAAATTTTATTTTGTTAAAAGAAAATTAGTCAAATTAAAAATAAAGCCTGAGAATAAAGCTTAAAAATTAAAATATCAAAAAATATCGTATTTATTTTATATTTCGAGTTTTTCAAGTTCAAGAAAAGTGAAATACTTACTGAAGACAATTATTTTACATTATAATAGTCCATGATATTCCCTTTAAAATGACCCCAATATCAATAACATCTTATTTTTTATTATACTCAATATACATAACTATATAATGTTTACCCAATATAAATTTGAATAAATAAGTAAATAAATGAAAAAAAAAATAGGTTTTAATAATTTCTAGACACATCTCAACAGATATTTCGTTTATAAATTGCTATGAACGTGTTAACAGTTTATCATATTTTATATTTTGCACTCATTTAACACAAAAAACTGATTAGAATACTTTTTAAACAACATATAATCAATAAACGATGATCGCGTATAGTGATTAAAATTTAGAGCTAAATTATCATATGTAAACGTTTTGGAATTGTCGTAATGATACATATTTACTAAAGAAAATATCTTCATAATTAGTTTGATGTACAATAACATTAGAAATAACGTATAAAACAGAAAAGTTATCACATTTTTGATCGAATTTCTCACACGTTACTATTCCACAAACAAAAATGGCGAAATTTAATTTTAACTTTTTTTTCCTAAATATTTTGTTACTATTATACAAATAAAATTAACTTGCACAGACGAAAAATTTCATATAGCACTGTCTATAATTTTTTACTGTATTAATAACAGCTATCTTTTGCGCTGTACGCGTTCAAACCGAAAGATGTCGTTTGGTGCCTAGATAGGTGAGGCAATAATGGTTTTTGGGGACTGTAGTCACCGTGGACGGTTGAGTCGTTAAACAGTCCAACCAGATGAGAAAACTATATAGATACCCCTCATAATAATAATAAGCCTTTTTTATACATCTATAATAGAAACTGCACATTTAACATATCCATATTCACATTTACAAAATTACAGTTTTTATTTTATTTATTTATGTTGTAAATGCCCCTTTTGGGTACAAGCCTTCCCCAAGTTATGCTATATTAACAGTGGTAGAGCCACGCGGCAGCTTTTGCTGTCGCACGGATGGGCCGGCTCGAACCGGGGTGGTACCACGACCTCACAGAAAACCAGCGTGAAGTAGAGGTTCACCTCTGCGTTTCGCTTGGTGAGTGCAGGTGGCCGGAGGCCCTTTTTACTGGAAATGAGGCATTCCATCTTAGTCCTCACGGGTGACAACGCATCTGCATTTTGATTCGCAAACGAGGATAGATGTAGATGTCTATGGGCCGCAGCAACCGCTTACCATCAGGTGGACTGTGTGCTCGTTTGTCACCCTTATCCTATAAAAAAAAAAAAAAATGCTATATTTCTCGGTTTTAGGTTTTGCTTAGCCAATATTTACCCCGCAATTTTTTGTATTCATCAGTCCAGCGTTCGACTGGGCGATCTATAGTTCTTATTTCTGTCGTTCCTGACTATGCTGTAACTCCTTACTGCTCTACCTGTTTTCTCATATGCGTGCAACATGACTTGCCTTTTTCCATTTCAAGCGCTGGGTATGTTCGAGCGAATCTGCAACATTTGTTTTGTTTTATTTATTTATTTTATTTTATTATGTTATGTTTTCTTACTAATGTTCTCATTTCTTTCCCTATCTTTCAGCTGGATGGTTAAAATGCTTCTCTCTATTGCTCTTTAGGATTGAGAACCATGGGATAGGCAGGATAGTAAACAAGAGTCTTATACTTTTTTCTTTACCTTTACAGCTAGCATATGATGTTAATTCTCCTTTCAACCTCTTCTGTGTGCATGGATTTCCTAAAAGAGATTTGTTTGCCTAAATATAAGTAAGTCGTTTCATATTCAAACGAGGTTAGTTTTATTATTATACGGTTATGGGTGCCGTTTGTCATCACTTTTGTTTTAGAGGTGTTTAGTTTTAAACCTTTACTCAATCACTTCATTGACCATTCATAACTCTTTTATCATTTCTCCTAACTGACTTGCTGTTTTGGAGAAGAGCTATTTGTAGTCAGCAAATCTAAAATTCCCGTTGATGCAAATGCCTTTTTGTTTCCAACTCATGTCTTTCATAATATCATATTGTAAAACAGAGATGAAAGTCTTGGGCGATAGAGAATTCCCCTGCCTTACACCTGTACATATTTCTATTTTGGAATCTATTCTATCCAGCTTCACTCTGCTCTCACTGTTACTACAAATATGTTTCAAAATATAATAAAAGCCTAAATAGAATGAAATAATTTCACATTCTAAAGTCGGTGCTAAAACATATTGTATAGAAGAACTAAATCCCCGACTTCTGAATGTGAAATTACTTTTTATTCTTTGGAGAATGCCTTTGATGTGGCGTGTAATGTAGGATATATCTCAATATCAGTGTCGTCTACATAATTACGTTAAAAACTTCACCCTATTTGCCGCCTTTAAGGAGATTTTATGCTCCAAACTTATATTAGAGCCCACGTATAATTTGACAAGAGATCTATTTAATTGAAGAAAATCATCAAAGTCAGTTCACAATTAATAAAGATATCGGGTAACATATATTCGAATTGTTAACCTCCTTCTTTCTTTGAAATCAGCTAAAAACAACACCTGTTATCGGTCAACCACTGATGACCATGATGCCGCCTCAGCTGACAACAGGATTATATCGTAGGTGAGAAACACCTAGTACTGTCACGGCAAAGCCACGTGAAAGGACATATCCAACAGTGAACTGTTTGAAGATGTGGACATATTTTATCACAGGAAACGTTCGCGTCAATAGATAACATTAATTGGATGACACAAATATATACAAATATTATATAGAAGAACGTACCGTAATTAATCAGACGAGAAGCATGAATGAATACAGTGTATATTGATTAGTACCCCCGGATGCTAGTAAATTACTTTGTTTTGTCGCATATTTATGTGAGAAATAAGAGAATAATAATGTGCAGAATTTCGATAAATTTGATTAATCTTTATTTTGGTATAATACTTTAAAGGTCATCATGGTTTCCAACTGGTACTATTTTAGGTAAACGACTTCACAAAAAGAAGATGTTTACAATTAAAGTGTATATGAATCAATGTTACTCTATATTTTCGCCAATTGTAAAACAGATTTTGACGATTTTTTTTAAACAGCTTTTTTTATTAAATTAATGGTTGGTCCTAACTAAATGTGGGAAAAAAATCCTACCCTAATGCGGTGGCAAAATAGAAGATTAACAACATTGAGAATGTGATATTTCTTTATTGCAGCCAATCATAAGTCTACTGCTGTATATTGCCTTTCCATAAGGAATGCCACGAAACACGGTCCTCCATCCATCGACTTCTTGCTAGATGGAGTAACGACCTGGTATAAGATATGAATTCGTTAATACATCTAGTAGGCGGCCACTCGAGAATCTTTCTTTTCCTACTGTTTTCGGTTCTTTCTTGTTCTCTTCTAAGAGCTTATGGGTGGCTCATTGTCATTTCAGCGTACTGATCTGTTGCAATATATTTGTGACTCTGGTTCAACTAAGTATATCCTTATTTTTAAGTATATTACGTAAATAGCCTCCCATTCAAAGGCCTTTAGCTTCCTCATACGGCCAGCAGTGAAAGCTCAGCTCTATATGAAGTCACTTTATTACTGACAACACGCCTATTATTAGCCTTAGTCTTTAATTGGCATAGTGAAAAAATATATTGTATGAAACTTTTAATGAAAAGCAAATGAAGGGTCCACTCCAATAATGATGAATGTCCAAAATTTTTTGTAATTATAAGTAAGTACGTCATTTGGACACTTGATATATGCAGTTAATAATCTCGTTTACAGACTCAGCAATATCGCTTACAGTCCAGAGATAAATACGTTTTTAATAACTGTATACACGGCTAGAACGCTCAGCGTCACACGTAATCAGGCAGTAATGATAAATGTCCATCGCTTTTCAATGCCCGCCATCTTGTCAATTCTTTTAACAGTCTCTACATATCGAAGATGATGATGATGGAGTTGTGTTATGTTAAACGTAATCAAGTCCAAAGTAAGGACCAAAGGACAAGAATCATAAGCCAATTATATAGTTTCGCCACCAGGCATGACCAGGATAATTATTTTAAGCGGGCTTATAACCGTATCCAATGTACAACGTCGTCGTCCGCGATTAGGTGAACAAAATGAAAAATTACACAATAAATATTATTCATACAAGATTCGTATGACTAGCGATGATACTTAGGAGATATCAGTGTGTAGTAAAGCGTTTTATCCTTACATGTTATCACTGGAAGAAGACTGCAGTTTATTCAGAAATCACTGACTGACCATGGTGTTGTCCAAAAAGATAAACGGGGTACACGTGACAGCTGCCTAAACAAACTACTGATTTAATTTACAAGCAAATCGACACTCTTAAATCAGTTAATAAAAATATTTTATGATAAAAAGAGAAAAGCTTGTTTGAGGGCTAGGCAGGATGCCACAAAAATCGCGATATCAATGGATTTCTCAAAAAATCTTTTTTTTTACTCTCGTTTGTCACCCTATACTATATAGGGTGACAAACGAGCACGCAGTCCACCTGATGGTAAGTGGCTGTTGGGGCCCCTAGACATCTACATTTATCATCCTGTGGTTGTTTGATGTTAGCTTAATACATTCTCAACATAATGTACCTACCTCCATAATTGCGAGTTTTTACATTATTGTGTCTCTATTATATACTTGCATACTATAAATGTATATTTCTGGCATGGCTCCAGGGCCTTTGTGTCATACAGTGACATTCTCAGAAGGGCCAGAACCCAGAGCCGTAAAGCTAGTGAAAACAGCGACATTTTGCTTTAAATAGTGTTGCCATAACATTAAATATAATTGTTATATAGTACTATGATTGAGATAATGTATGAATGTAGGAAGATCTTTTTATGAGACTTATTTTCAAGCATACCACTTTTGTTTTTATTATTACTAATAGTATAGTTATTACTAATAAAATTCTAATATAAAAAATATTTTGTGTTTGTGTATTATGTTTGTATTCTTACAAAGTCAGACGATAATAATATGAAATAAATAAATGGCAATACTTGAATAGAGTAAAATGATTTAAGTCATTTGATACTCCCAAAAATGTTTGCTTTTTTCTGCGGCTTTAATTAAAATATATTTTTATTTGAAAAATCATAGAAAAATAATAAAACGCATTATATAAACATATATGTATATATATATATATATATATATATATATATATATATATATATATATATATATATATATATATATATATATATATATATACATTTTAATTCACAGCAGCGTGATAAATTCTTTAATTCGTTCACATATTGATTCCCTGTCTTACTTTATTTTTGTTTACGTTGACAAATAAGATATCTATCCGATAGTATAGACAATTTCGGTTGTAGATGGTTAATAATAATAATGTCCTCCAGACCGAATTTCGGTAACGGCGGCCAGTCTCAATGGATACTAGCCATCGGCGCAGGGCAGGACTATATTGCCCAAGTGTATGCGCAAGCACAGGTGCACTCTCTATTCCCTCACTCTCTTAGCCCGATGGAACGGTAAACCGACACGACCGGAGAGATATCAGGCGCAGGACCAACGGCTTTACGTGATTTCCGAGGCACGGGGGTGAAGCATCGCCAACTTTCTGACTCCGGGTAGCTACTGAGAATTTCTTGATGGAAAAACTCAATAACTGATTTTTTTTGGCCCGAACTGCAGCAGTCGCACTACTACAACCACTAACCCAACGAGGCAGTCGATGTGGATGGTTTATCATTATTTCAACAACTTCATCATACGACATCTTGGCGGGTTTCCGTGTGCTACATATATTCACCATTAATTCGTATGCATTTTCACTTATAGCTGACACCAATTTAGGCAATTTTTTCGTCTCTTCAACACCATCTGCAACAAACTACATTTCCATTCTTTCTGTATGTATCTTTCAATTTAAGTTTGTTACGTCGAATTCTCCTGATTTTCCAATTGACATATTTTACTATCACTACGATTGTTTAAAATTAAAATAATAACATCAGTATATTTTACTCGTGGCCAGTGATAAAACAAAGACGTTCGTTTCCAATTCCGTTTAATAATATTCAAGACTCGTTCGCTCTTTCACAATTACCAATAACCCAATTATTGTCAAAGTTAAGGGAGTATAAGTTGAGAAGTCGGAGCCTGCCCTTTTCACGCGACGAGCTTGCAAACGGTAAGTAGGCAAACAGATTGATTATCTAAAAGTTGTTTGTTTGACTTCTACTTCACACCAAATGATTATATAGTTGAGTGGGGGTGTAAGAATAGGAGATACTACCAGGAGATGGGCAGCAGCGTCTTCTTAATAGTAAATAGAAAATAAAAAACTGTGGTTGCCGACCCAAACGCCAAGCGTGGCAACTATGGCAAACATAAAATTATAATCCTATTAGGCAATCTCTAGCGATTCCTATGTTCAGCTGTAGACTATCATCATTACAGCCCTTCACAAGTCCACTGCTGACCATAGGCCTCCCCCAAAGAATGCCACAAAGCACGGTCCTGAGCCACCTGCATCCATCGACTTCCTGCATGTCTTACCAGGTCGTCACTCCATCTCGTGGGGGGACGCCCTACACTTCGCCTACTGATACGAGGCTGCCACTCGAGAACCTTTCTTCCCCATCGGTTGTCGGTTCTTCGAGCTATATGGCCGGCCGGTTACTCTGGTTCTACTGCGGATAACCTCATTCCTAAGTTTATCACGCAGGGAAACTCTGAGCATAGCCCTCTCCATAGCTCGCTGAGCGACCTTGAGTTTCCTCATACGGCCAGCAGTGAAGGACCACGTCTCAGATCCGTAAGTCATCACTGGCAACACGCACTGGTTGTAAAATTTCGTTTTAAGGTTTTGAGGTATGTCTGATGAGAAGATGTGTCGTAGCTTCCCGAACGCTGCCCAGCCGAGTTGAATCCGTCGATTGACCTCTCGGTCGAAGTTGAACTTACCTAGTCGGACTATTTGTCCCAGGTAAACATACTCGTCTACAACTTCGAGCTTAGTGCTCTCAACTACTACGTGCATATGTGTGACATGGACATTAAACATAATCTTTGTTTTGTCCATGTTCATCTTAAGACCTATCCGTTGGGAGACACTATTGAGGTCATTGAGCATAGTGCTTAGATCCTGCAGCGATTCTGCCATGAGGATTATATCGTCGGCAAATCGAAGGTGAGTGATGTACTCGCCATTGATGTTAATACCGTATCCTTTCCAGTCCAGAAGCTTGAAAACGTCTTCCAATGCAGCGGTGAAGAGTTTCGGGGATATAACATCACCCTGTCTTACGCCTTTCTGCAATTGGATAGGTTTCGTACTGTGGTTCTGTACTCGGATAGCCATCGCAGCTCTACTGCACAAACACTTCAGCACTTCGATATGCCAACAGTCAACTTGACACCGCTGAAGGGACTGCAGCACCTCCCAAATTTCGACGGAATCAAAGGCTTTCTCATAGTCCACAGACGCCAGACATAGTGGCAAATTGTACTCCTCGGACTTGTGTACAATTTGCTAAAGGGTATGTATGTGGTCTGTGGTGCTAAAGCCCTTTCGGAAACCGGCTTGTTCGGGAGGCTGGAAGTCGTCAAGTCTGCGCGCGAGACGATTTGTAATGACTCTCGAAAACGTACACGTAGACGCGGCTCAGAAGGGAAATCGGTCTGTAGTTCTTCAAGAGAGCGTTGTCACCTTTCTTGAAGAACAAGACCACCGCACTTCTGCTCCACGCCTCCGGTGAAATGCCACCATGGAGGACGGAATTAAAGAGCCTCTAAAGGACTTCAAGTACCGGTTTTCCACCCGCTTTAAGAAGCTCCGCTGTAATTCCATCCTCGCCTGGGGCCTTGCCGTTTTTAAGATGCTGGAGAGCCATTCTAATCTCTCTCAGACTGACGTCCGCGATATCTTCGGAATATTGTCGGATAAGACTCGCTCTTGGATCGTTACTCACACTTGCGTGTGGCTCCAACGATGGCGTGTACAGCTGCCATAGAACCTCTCAATCTCACTCAAAATCTCAGGTGCCCCGGAATCGATGCTGCCACATTCGGTCTTCAGCTTTTGACAGTTGGTTCTTTCTGGCAGACAGATCTCTGGCAAAGACTTTGGAGCCTTGGTTCCGCTCGATCGCTTCTTCAATACGAGTTGTATTGAAGTTGCGTAAGTCCGGCCGCATGCATTTGGAGATCTGTCTGTTCAGTTGCCTGTATGCTGTCAAGTCCGTTGAAGAATGTAGCCTCATCTCCCGTCTAACAGCAATGAGATTAAGAGTGTGATCGGAGAGTTTTTGTGTTCTTCTGCGGCGGGTCTTGCAGAACTTATCTCCGACCGCATGAACAGTGTGGTGTCGGTACTATGATAAAGCAATATAACAGGAATATTAAATGATATCATCACTCAACGTGGACTCCATATAAGGAATAGAAATAACATCTATTTAGTTCAGTAACATCATATTATATTTATAGAAGAAGATACCATTCATGTGGCTCTACCTGGAACCACGTAACACAAACCCTGCCCCCTACCTATGTTTCTACGTCACAACCACTATATTTAAGTCTCCTCCAAACCAATTAAGAGAGAGTTATTAAACTGCATCACTGAGTTTAATCTATTGCATTGTTCAAACATTACATGGCGACCCTGCCAGGCGGTGCGCTGCTTCAATGCACGCGCACCGCCGTGCCTACTATTTAAAAGAAGTAAAAATATTATAAGAAAACTTAATTAAATAATGGACAGTTTTTAAGAGGATTGACAATTTAAAAAATATATATATATATATTATAACGGAATGGAAGCAATACCGGATGTGACGAAATATAAACCAATATGAATTCAAGAAGCGGCCACAATAATTATTGTATAGAAGGTGACTGAAAATTTAAAATATATAATATATAGTACTATGAAGACGAGTAACGAAGAATGAGGAGTAAATTGGGGATTTTTTTAATATCATGACCAAAGACGAAAATTCAAGAAACGACAGATCTATTTAAAAAGGAAAGAAGCGGTTGTACTCTTGCAAGCTTCGTCCAGAAAAATGTGAAAATTGAGCCAAAAAAGAACAAAGAAGAAATTAAGAGTTATGGTGTTCTATCTTGAGCTGCGTGACTGGGTGTACGCGTTTAACGAAAAGTAACAACCAAGAACATGGGCGGTTATCAGACTAAAGAAGAGACCATGTTTGTGCAAAATACAATGGGAAGCAATAAGGCAGGAACTGAACAATTGCAATTTCACCTATGTTATATATTTCGTAAAATTATATAAAGTGTACTCTATTCTACGTATTGGTGGTAAGTTATGAATATTTCTTTAGAAAAATTATAAGAGAAATTGAAAGAAGTTAGAGCATATTTAATAAAAATTGAACCGAGTAAACATGAAAGGAAAAATTTTGTTACTAAACTTAAAGAGGCCAATGACATATTTAGTGACTATTCTAAGTGGTTATAATAAATTTTAATAGTAAAGTAAAGGCAGATGAGATTAAATCTACTGATATTCCATTCAAAACTTTAATAATTGATATTTTTCATGTTGTTTTGCTATAATATATTTTTTTAAAGTTATTTATTAAATATTCTATATTTAATATAATATGATAAAGTCGAAAATATTTATCAGACACCTAACGATTCAATAGCATTTTATTAGTTTTAGTTCTAAATAAAAACTATAACGCACTATTATAAATTATGTAACATATACACTTATGTGGCACTTCTATTGAGGCATAAGACGATATTATATTCACTTTTATTCAGTTATGTATAGTTATAAATTATTTTATTACTGTGTTCTGTCAAAAAATTAATGAAATAATGATGTACCATAATAGATTACATCTTTTACGTACTTGATTTCTCTATAATTTATAGTTAAATAACACTGAGACCTTAGATTATATAAAATTATCCAATCTAAGACTGTGACACATTTCGTCGTTTTTATTTTTTTGGAATCCAAATTTTAAAAAGGGTTATAGACAATTCGGTTTATTTTAGTTTCAAAAGCCGACGGTACTGTCTTAAAGTTATATTATGATAAATTAAAATAATTTTTTTTTTCTTTCAACGTTTTAATTAAATTAATATTTTGTTACATATATGTAAACTCGATGGCTGTTACAGCGATTGTTTAAATTAATTTTTGTATGTGATATAATTAACATTTTTTAGAGCCAATGAATAAATCTATGTACTATAACTATAAACGACAAAACTATTTAAAATTCTGTGTAAATTTAAAAAAAATGCTTAGAATCTAATTTTAAGGTTGCATTCATATTATAATATGTATATTGTACAAGTTATCTTAAAATTAGGTATCAATCACACCGTGTGATCTGATCATAGTTCAATGCAATCGAAAAGGTTTCCATATACTTACTTTCGAATTTAAAACAAAGGTGTCTCATATTGCTGTTAAGAGAAAAATTTGAATTTTGATCTGCCTGTTGTAATCACTGTATCATGATGGCTTATGTTCCCGTTAGTATTTCTTTGTTCTGTATCATAACATGAAATGTAGTTTATTCATTTCGATTTTATATTTATTGAACTTTTAAATCATAAACTTTTAATTATTATAATTTAATATTTTCTCGGAAAATAGTACTTACTTGCGTGTATTATGAAAATATTTTCTTCGCTTTATATGATTTTGAAACTCATTATATTATGTAGACAATTAAGTACCTAATTAATTTAAAATTTGTTGTGCCCATATTGTGAGCCTCAACCCCTAACTGACAATGATGTAACTAAATAGTATACGGGACTATATGAAATAAATTTATAAAAGACGTAAGTTACGGAAATTATCATTATGAATGAAAAATATTGATAGAAATATAAGTAGAAACTGTGGCATAGGTAAATAAAAGTTATCGGGGGTTAGCATATCCACATACAATCGGCCTGATCAGCTGAGAGTTTGGAAAAACTAATAACCGATTAATTTTAAGGTTGTTCGGAAAAGATTAAATGAATAATTACTTTTAATGTATTATCAATGAGGGAAATGAGAGTTTATTATGAATTGTATAGGAATATTGTCCATAATCTTGGGTACTATTAAATAATGAGGTATTGGTAAGTACCATAAAGTAAAGAAATAAATAGAAATAAAACGAAAGTCGACCTGCATAAAATAAGTAATGGAGAGATACGGGAACGTCCATCACTGGTAAAGCGTATAGTCCTCGAGCAGGGTATGTTTCCATGATTGGATGATAAAATCGGGAGTAACGGGTACTAGGGAACAATACCTTCAGTACAAATGAGATGTGAACGAGTCTACTCATATTAGTACTGTTGGCGACCAGAGAAGTCTTAAATTTGTTACCCTTAATAATGGTACATAGAGGTCATATCCTTCATTGGATCATAGTGTGAACTTAGTTTTCCTCCGTGACAATTGTTGGAGTCCTTTAAAAATGACATAAAAGTTGACCTCAAGGTTGTGCGCACAACCCAAGGCACACTATTACCTTCATATAGTATGATAAAAAAATGTTTATGTACCAATTAAATGAAATAAATGCAGTGAAAATGTAATATAATACCCAAATAAATGGGGGGCCCATACGTATAAAGTACCCGCATGATAAATATCATGAATTAATTATAATAGCTCAGATGGTTAGCGCTCGCTGTAAGCTTCACAGTACTCGAGCAACCCGGGTTCGATCCCCGCCGGCACCAATGAAATTGTTAATTGCAATTTTAAGTGCTGATTTACCACGTGCTCGGCGGTGAAGGAAAACATCGTGAGGAAACCTGCATGTCTGAGAAAAAAAAAATATTTCAAAGACATGTGAAGTTCGCCAACACGCATTGGGGCAGCGCGGCGGACATTTCCTTGCCCTAAAACCCTCTCAGAAATGAGAGGAGGCCTGTGCCCAGCAGTGGGACGTAAATAGGCTGCAACTTTACTTTACTTTAATTATAATAAAAATGGCCAATAACGCCCAAAGAGGTGAATTAATACTCCGATTCCCGGTATCTAAAAAATAAATAAATATATAAAGCTAGCTAAAGGTCAAAAATATTAAGAAATAAAAGAAAGTACGTACAAGAATTATGAAAAAAAAGAAGGCCTGATAATCGAAAACAAGCTACTTACAAGCTACATTTCTAGTAACTATAGGAACGATCCACACAACCACACGTAAAAGAAAACAATTAAATGTGATAAATACATTTTCGCGTAGATTTACATTAATTTACTAATTTTTTTTTCATATTTATGCACATTGATTCATAGTTACAATAACTCTACCTTGAACTTCTCGTGTTATATTTTTTTTGTTTATGAATAATTTGTACAATTTTAAACTAAATTTGGTATATTGCTTACTAAAATCAAATCCAAAGCATATCGATACTCTATTATTATAAGTTTCATAATGTAATAATATTTTTTTTCTCTATATAGACAGTCAAACCTAAATTTACGTTAATACATATTTACTAAAAAAAAAATTGTTTTCAAATGTTAAACAAATATTTTGTTCTAGTTTATAAAAAAAAAAATTTAAACTTAACTTTATATTTTAAACTCGGTATTCAATTAAGATCAAGAATCTTGAAATCTAAAATTAAAAAAAAGTAATAATGAGTATTCGACTTTTATAAATAACTTAAATAAAAAATACTCGATAAGGTATGTAAATGTATTATAACGATGCCATGTAACGATCTTAACTACTTACATTAAAAGGTGTTTGATACTGTAATTTTCAAATACTTTTAAGTGTTCTCATACTAAAACATTTTGTAAGTTATTTTGAATTAGATGTTATGTATGTGTCATACGATGTAATTGCAAACCTTTCCTTATACGTGCTTTGGACTTTATAACAAAGATGTGTCACAAACCGCTTACGCGGCTGTGATTGTAAGATGTATTTTGATCTCTGTTGTTATGATCATGATTAGGTTGCATTACATTATGTTCTTTGTTCTGTTCATCTTAAAATGAAATGTAATATTTTCGGTGATAAATCATATGCTTTTAACTTTTATAAGTCATGGTTTTCTAAAAAAATTGTTAAGTATTAATATATAACCTATTTGTTTGGATCATAAAAGTAACGATTAATCAAATATAAAGGTATAAATAAATGAAGTATAAAGTATACAATTATAAATATAAAATGTGAAAAAATATATAAGGAAAAGTAGATAGTACTTAATGCGAGTATCCGGATAAGTTACATAATAAATGACTAAATAACTCAATATCTAAGTACGTTACAATGATGTGTCGACCAAAAAAATATACCTTCACGAATGCTCACCTAATTATGTCAAAAAAAATAAAAATGTTGTATGTATGCATCATACTAATTTTAAGGTGACTGACGAATTAAAATGTGTTTAGGAGGTTTGGCCAGCCGTCCTACCCAAGCTAAGACGAATTTTATATTTACTTAATAATTTTATTTATTTACTTTTAAGGATTAATTTTTACAGTATAAAAAAAATTGTTTTATTTTTTTTTTTTGTCGGTGGTAGGTGTGGTATAGTTATAACGCACGACTATATAATAAGTATATAGAGTTAAGTTAAGAATAGAGAACTTATAATAAAGTTATCATTACATCAATTAAGTGTAAGACATAATATGTAAGTCGTAATAATAATTACATTATAAAAATGATGAGTAGTTTTAAGAAAGTATTTAGTATTATATAGTATCATATGTTTAAAAAATTTAAAAATCTAACAGAATTTTAAATTTTTTTAAATAAGGAAGGAGATGTAGTGTCGGCACTATGATAAAGCAATATAACAGGAATATTAAATAATATCATCACTCAACGTGGACTCCATATAAGGAGTAGAAATAACATCTATTTAGTTCAGTAACATCATATTATATTTATAGAAGAAGATACCATTCATGTGGCTCTACCTGGAACCACGTAACACAAACCCTGCCCCCTACCTATGTACCTACGTCACAACCACTATATTTAAGTCTCCTCCAAACCAATAAAGAGAGAGTTATTAAACTGCATCACTGAGTTTAATTTATTGCATTGTTCAAACATTACAACAGTTTCCACGAGCTTGTCATTCATATCGTCCACTTCATTGCAGTCTTCTAGGCACTGAAAACGGTTATGTAACTCGAGCTGAAAGGTTTCGGAACTTTCGATTAGAGCACGAGGGGGACGGAGCGTTGACTTCATCAGACGAGACCTCTCCAACTTAACAATTAAGTTCAGTGTGCCTCTAACCATTCGAAGTTCGCTGCCGGTTTTCACCCTCGCGATCACGGAGACATCACTGAACAGTTGTCGTCTGGTCGTCATAATGAAGTCAATCTTATTTTTTGTCGAACCGTCGGGGCTCGATCAGGTCCACTTCCTGTGGGGCCGCTTCTTTAAGAAAGAGTTCATCATAAAGAGTCCCTCTTTCTCCATGAAGTCGGCCTGCTGCTGGCCCCTTGGGTTCCGTTGCCCTATTCCAAATTTCCCTCCTTTCAGCTAACCGCTCCCTCTTGTGCCTACTTTTGCATTGAAGTCTCCCAATAACACCGTTTATTGGGTTTTGGAGGAATGCATGGCTCTAGAGATATCCTCATACATTTCCTCCACCTCCTCATCGGGGTGTGCCGAGGTTGGTGCGTAAACCTGTATGACCTTCAGCGAATACCGTTTGGTGATTCTGCGTATAAGGTACGCAATCCTCGTCGACACACTCCCGATCTTTACAATTTGTTAACGAGAGACTTGTGGACGATAAATCCGACACCTCCTTGGGACAGATGGTCGCCCTCCCGGTGATAGAGCAAGTTGCCAGATTCGAGGATTACCGTGTCCTCCCCCTCTTTTCTCCTCTTTTGATCATTGGGGGGTATTTGCCATAGTTGCCACGCTTGGCGAGCGGGTTGGCAACCGCAGTTTTTTTATTGTAATTTTGGCTTTTATCAGGGAGATGCTGCTGTCCATCTCCCGCCTGTTTCCCTTTGTCGCCTTTTACGACACCCACGGGAGGATATGGGGTAATGGATATTCTTGACCGCGACTACACGGCAAACTACGGCTGTAGACTATGATGGGCTGTAATGACGATCATGATGATCATACCAAATATCATCCAAACATGAATTTTTCAAACATAAATCTAAAACAAAATTCGGCCCCATTTATTCGTTTCTATTTGTACACAACCTTTACATAGTTACTTTATGTCCTGCAAAATGTGAACAATGTACATAATAAAACAGAAAAAAAAATTAGAGCAAATCCCGAATCGTAAATTCATCTTAGAACAATAGGTCAATTTTATTAAACTATTTGTCTTTTTTTTACAATCGTCCTTGATAGTTATTGCGTCAACCCAGATTCAATATAGATTATTTTTTTTATAGGATAAGGGTGACAAACGAGCACACAGTCCACCTGATGGTAAGTGGTTGCTGCGGCCCATAGACATCTACATCTATCCTCGTTTGCGAATCAAAATGCAGATGCGTTGTCACCCGTGAGGACTAAGATGGAATGCCTCATTTCCAGTAAAAAGGGCCTCCGGCCACCTGCACTCACCAAGCGAAACGCAGAGGTAAACCTCTACTTCACGCTGGTTTTCTGTGAGGTCGTGGTACCACCCCGGTTCGAGCCGGCCCATCCGTGCGACAGCAAAAGCTGCCGCGTGGCTCTACCACTGTAAAAATAAATAGATTATAAAAATGCCAGTCTTTTTACACTAATATATTCTGTCTGTATTTTCTAAATAATATAAATATCATGCTTAGTAAAGCCAGGCTACAGCTATATAAGTAGTATAAATGTAGTACGAATGGGTCAGCTTGACCGGGATAGGGCCATGCTCTCACAGAATACCAGTGTAAAATAGCAGCTTAATACTGCTGTTTGGTATGGTGAGTGTTGAGAACCAGATACTCTTTTTACTGGTAACTTAATCCTCAGTGTGACAACGCATCTGTATTTGATTCTCAATCTAGGATAGATGTTGCTGTCAATGGGCCATCCACTGGCCATTAAGTGGGCTGTGTGCTCGTTTGTCACCCGTATTCTATAAAAAAAAAAACTAACGCGATAAACAGAAAAAGTATCCAATCACCTAGAATCAACCCTTCCAAAAACAAAAGGCGACCTACGACTAGCAGAATTCTTACGTCTTGTACGATGTTCTAAGCAATATTAAATGCTTAGGAATAGTTCCATAGTGCGTCGTTTGAATGCAAAACAAGTAGCCAAATAAGGCATGGTGAATAGTGCCAATGACATTTACAAAAACATCTAGAAAAATACGAAAAACAAATTAACATGATAATATAAAATATTTAATGACTTATCCTTACACCTATATAATACATAATATACATATAAGCTTAGCAAGAGCCTTCAAATTCAACGACCGGGAAACTTTGTAAACGAAAACTGGAATAATTCATGCAATCTGCTTGATTTCAAAAGCTTTGAACTTTATGAATACAATCACTTAAAATTTATACATTTTATAAGAACTAATGCATATATAAAATTGTATTGTAATAATAAATAAACTAAATCTAAAATTGTCATGAATTCCTACTTTACCTCGGTATAGTGCAAAGAACGCTGGCTATGTTTCCTCGCTGAATGGCCATTCTAAGCCTTTTAGCGAGAATAGATCAAGCCCTCCTGTCACCAGCGTTGACAAAATTATGTTTAAGAGGATATTCGGGCAGCTTTTATTCAATGCAAACATATTTCTTTGTTAAGATTAATAAGATCAAACATTTTTTAAGATGCAATATAATACCAATGTCATGTTCGTTTTCTTGATAAGTTAAATATTCCAAAACAAGAAATCTTAAAAAATAACACAAATTCCCACATCCTACCTGATTTCATTAACATATACAAATTAA
Organism: Parnassius glacialis; assembly: GCA_033319125.1. Lineage (NCBI taxonomy): Eukaryota > Metazoa > Arthropoda > Insecta > Lepidoptera > Papilionidae > Parnassius > Parnassius glacialis. The sequence continues at coordinate 18,841,382 of JAVANC010000023.1, read as the reverse complement.
ATTCATATAAATAAAAATAAGATAAATGAAACATACCTAATTTAAAATAATCCAGTTTTAAAGGAGGAAACATGGCAAAACAGGATGATGATTTCTACAATTTTTATACGTATAATTACAGGCTGCATTTATCGCTCTCGGTTATACAGTTCGGCCGTTCGCGTAGAGCGCGACAGTAATAGATAATTTGAAACCTATGTCATGAATTTCTTGCAGCCCAGATATTTACTTAACCCATATGTGCCCAGGGGGTCGATAACGACCCAAAAGCACCCTGACCGCGAACTTTTGAACCAATTCTTATTATAACTCCGTGTTTCGATAGATAAGAACTATTATGAAGAATTTCTCATTATAATTTCTACTTTACAATCATTTCACATAGCAGGTACGTACAACTATAAGTTCGTACAACTTCATTTCTGGAAAAAGTTTGCGAACGAGTGCAAAAAATGTAAGTATTTTTTGTGTATTATGTTATTTTACTGTCAAATTTGTTTAAAATATAGTAAACTGATTATGTGTTTTAGAGATATATATATATATATATATATATATATATATATATATATATATATATATTTTACTTATAAAATATATTTTTCTAATTGCAATCAATCGAAATATTTTCGTGGGTGGGTAATGACCCCATGCCACATAAAATGCTTTATAATTATATTTCCTTCTTTTTGAGGTCCCGGTACGTGCTTTTTACAAACGCAATAACCAAGCCCTGGAGTTTTAACTACGTGGAAGGTGTCCAGCGAATCGATATAAATATCGGGCAACGACTCAGGTAGGGCGGTTGTGACAATTCAAATTGCTGGAACCGATATCAGCTGCTTGCTCCAATTGAGAAAGTAGTACTACAATACGACACGACCATCGATATAGATTTAGTCTACCCTACTAGTAGTTCTCAAATCTTCGAGTCCATTTCTACGGTATCCGGATCCAGGATACGAAGGTCACGAAGTTCTTGTCGTGTTGAACTATCAACTCCAGGACATGAAAAACCGATGAGAAATCGTCAGTAACTTTAGTCATTCATTCGGCGTTATTTTATAATTCATTTAATTTTTTATTTTTAAGTTAACTGAATCGCTATCGACCGTACATGGATCAATAATTACCAGTGCTAATAAATACTTTCTGCGGAAAACAAAAAAAAATATCCTCTCAGCATTTTTGTATTGTTAATTTTGTATCTTATTGAAATTCTTATTTTAATTTACCATACGTAGAAAATAATATCTTGGAAGCATATTTTTAATCGAGCTTACTTATCCTGTAATCACTTCCTTAATGTATTTCCATTTGTTTTTCGCTCACGTTCACCGCCGGGGAGCAAGTACAAAACAGGTTGCATTCCAAACGAAATTAACAATATTAGAAATGTGTTTATCGTGGAATTTAAGAATCGAGTGTAGTGGTATATACTATTGGTAAAAGGTATTGGTACTATCGTGATAGAAATATTATAATCATATATTTGTCCTAAAATACAGCTGTATAGTAGACGTGTATATAATGAAACATCATCGTTGCTGATAGTATAAAATTCGCAAAAGCCTGGCTATTTATAAACGTCTATGTTGTGATGTTAGAATTGTTGGTCTTTTGGCGGAGCAAAGTCTTACCTGGGTAAAACTTTTTTTTAAAGAAGAGGGGGCTAACGAGCGAGTGGCTTACCTCATGGTAAGCGACTACCGCCGCCCATGAACAACTGCAACACCAGACACCCGGGGAATAGCAGATGCGTTGCCGGCCTTTTAAAAAGGAGCAGGCTCTTTTCTTGAAGATCCCTAAGTCGTATTGGTCCAGAAAAATCGCTGATGGTAATCTATTCCATAAGGAAGTTGTGCGAGGGAGAAAACTTCTTCTAAATCAAATAGTAGTGGACCGCCAAGCATCCAGATGATATGGATGGTATTGCGAGATCTGTCGCGATGTACGATGGTGAAATTAATCTGAACAGTTCTTAGAGCACTCCCCGTGTTAGATGCGATAAAATACGCAAAGAGATGCAAAATTTTGACGCAGTGCCAGTGAGTCAAGCCGATCGAAACAAAACTCAGTCGTCGACGATTCGAACCGCTCTGCGCTGGATGCGGTCAAGTGGAAGGAGCTGGCACTGGGGAGCCCCAGCCCAGAGAACGAAACAGTATTCCGTGTGAGGTTGAACCTGCGCCTTGTAAAGCTGCAAACGGTGTGCTGGTATGAAATACTGTCCCGCTCTGCTGAGCACGCCCAGCTTTTTAGAGGCCAATTTGGTCTTCTCTTCCAAGTGACCATGAAACTGCACGTCACTTGATATGTCCACGCCGAGAATTCCGATACTGGCTGAGGCAACAAGGAGGGTGCCTTGAAACTGCGGAGATACGACAAAGAGGTTATTTTTAGCGATAACCGCGCAAACTTGTGTCTTCTGAGGAATAAGCTGAACTAGATTTAGTCGCCCTCAATTTGTTCAAAAAAGTCTCGCACTTTATTTTGGTACTCGGCGACGTTTTCCCGGGAAATATTGGTACGGTCGGTATATAACACATCACCAGTGCTATCGTCTGCATAGTAATGTATGTTACAGGTTTTCAACATATCATTGATAAACAGAAGAAACAGCGTTGGTGATAACATGCAGCCTTGTAGAACACCAGCGTTAATGGGATTGTAATCGGAGCATGCACCGTCAACTATGAACTTAATGCTCCGATCTGCAAGAAAACTGGTAATCCAATTGCACAATTTCTCGGGAAGCCCATAGGAAGGCAGCTTCGAAAGAAGCGCTTTTTGCCAAACCCGATCTTAAGCCTTCCCTGTGGTCCAAACTAACGGCCAATGCCTCCCCCTTGGACTCCACTGCATCCGCATATCTATGATTTAGGTAACCTAGAAGATCACTAGCTAAGCGACCTCGACGGAACCGTACTGGTGGTCACTAATCAACTGGTGATCCTCAAGGACTTGCATAAGCTGGCTGTTAATAATGGTTTCTATTACTTTTGAGAACAAGAAGGTGATAGCGATAGGCCTTTAGTTGGACGTATCTGAGCGGACGCCTTTTTTAGGGATCGGGTGTACCAAAGCTGTCTTCCAGGAGTTCGGGACGCCTACTGAGTAGTAGTACCGAAAAAATGCGTTAAAATCGGTGCCAACTCCGGAGCACACGTCTTTCGCACAATAGGCGGGATTCCATCAGGCCCTCTTAACCTCTTCACGTCCAGGGAGAGGATTTAAATGCCTAACACATACCTACCTCGCGGGGCCAAAGACGAGTTATGTTGGACTAGCACCGACTAAAACCCTATGTAGTTTCACCTTAGCCGCTTATTGGCAGGGTCACGGGAACGATATTGCACACATCCGTAACCACACCAGCGCTGGCCACCCCATGGCAGCCCCTTCTCGAGGAAGGTACTTCTCGTCCACATTCTCTTTCTCAGGCATAGCGCACCAAGAACACAAAGCACGCCTTTCTTCACAGTCTCCAACTCAACCTGCGTAACGTTCCCCTTTCCCCTTGAGTCTGAAACGCTGAGGCCATGGGGCCAGGAAAATCAAGTGCTCGGTATCACTTGCTTTCCCGACCCCAGCAGCAGATCTGATCTTTGTATATATGCGCTTAAAATGTAAGTCCTCGTCAGCTACTCTAATTTTCCTGTATATCTTGAAGATGTCGGCCACTACAGCAATAGGATAGCATGGTCTAGTAATCGTAAGTGCGACTGATGACCCTGTGGTCCCGAGTTCAAATCATGGATTGGGCCAACTATCAGAAAGATTGAGTCCGGAAGTTGGGGGTGTTTCACACCGTGCCTCAAAAAGCACGGAAGGCCATTAGTCCTGCGCCTATTATTTCCCCGGTTGTATCGAATATACGTTCCAACGGACTATGAGAGTAAGGGAATAGAGAGTGTCTCAATGCTTGCGCACACATTTGTGCAATATAATCCTGTCTTGCTCAGATGGCTACATGCCATAGAGAATTGGCCATTTCTTCCCAAGAGTGACGTAACTGATGAATGCACGCAACTACCTACTGGACCACCACTACGGGTCGACTTTAGTAATCTGCGGCACGATTTAAGTGATCATTTTAGCTTTAGATGATAGGCAATGATGCTATTGATTACCATCTAGCTGCTTTTTATGCCGGAAATTTTTAGTTTTCGGGATATCGATAATTATAGTTTTGAGGTTATATCCATTTAAAAATGATACGAAAACGAAATAACAATATAATTATTAGAGAGTCTGTCACTGTGGGGAGGTCAAGGGGGCTTATTTCAAGCGCCCCCATGCAATTTCAGCTGCGTCGAAATATTTTAAATGATTTTCTAAAAATATTCATAAATCACTAATTAATACTTGAAACGAACTTTTGTTGTTGTTTTATTATTCGCTCGAGAGAGCAAACAAAGGAAATATGCCATACAGCCTTCTTTTTTATTTTAAATATATAGAATTTTACTGCTACACAATATGTTGATGCGTCACATTGTGCAGCCCTTGTGAGATTTTGACGGCAACTTGAGCCAGCAGACAGTTGGTGATGGTAGGTGGAAGTAATAAAATATGTTTATTTATTAAAGTAATTATAAAAGTTAACATTTTGGAGTTTTATTTGGTGCTAGAGCGAGCAAAGCGAGCTTGAGACTTGGGGCACCCCGACTCGCACAGGTTAGGTTAGTAAGGTTAGAAAAGGAAGCGAGCGAACAGACCCCTTCATCACCTTCGTGGTTATTTTATATAAACCATCCAGAAATAGGAGCCCCGCAAAGCGGGGCTCCGTCGACCGAGCCTCCCTCGACTGCGCCACGTGAAATAGCGTTGATCTACCCTCCCCCAACTCTCTCCCCCAACAAATCAGGTTTATATTGTCAAAAACATTACGAAAACATAACCTCAAAATGAGATTTTTAAAAATTTATAAAAAAAAACTAAGCACGTTCGGCAGGAAATGTAAGTGGGGGGTGACTTTACAACTCCCCCCTCCTGTCTCACCCACTCGGTGACCATATAATCGTGCCGCAGATTACTAAAGAAACCCCACCACTACACCTAATGGAGGAAACGTTCGATAAAAAGGGACTGTAATGATGATTTTGGTGATAGCATGGCTCCTATACCATGACCAGTTTTTCTATTTTTAATTTCAAAAGGCACGCAATATCAATGGCGTATAATGACTATGCTTCTAATGAACGAAATTTGCGTTCACTATGCACCGCTAGAGGCCCGCGTCCAAGCTAGCATCATATTGCCGCATCAATGCTGAAAGGCGTAAATTTTGCGTATACTTATTTTTGTGCAAAGAAGTCCAACTTGTTTGACAATCGCAAGCGTTCATCACAGTGGATAAATTTAAGTACCGAAGTCAACAGTACCTGAAACGAAACATTAGTCAGAGGAAGCTTAAGCTGAGGTTTTGGTAGTCTGTTATTGGTGGTACTGTAAAGCACTCGAAACATCGGGAATTAAAAATTTAAAATTAAGCGCAATAAAATCCGTAATTTAGTTTCATTTAATCTAACCGATATTGTCAAGAATAGCAAATTATGTTGGAAAAACTAGTACTCAAACCTCTCCTTGACATAACTATATAACGAATGATTACAAAATTAGCAAAACTAAATTAAGGGTAAGGTAAGCTCACTTACCATATTCTCCAGAACTTGCTTCAGCGGACTTCCACTTTATCAAAATTTCAATTTCGTTGAAGTAGTTAAGAAAGCTTTTTAAGTATTTATCGCATCAAGCAGCGGACTTCTTCAACACCTGCATCAGAAAACTAAATAATAAAAATTCTAAAATCAGGCCTTCACCTGTCATGTTTTCAATTGTGCCTTTTTTTTATAGGAGAGGGTGCAAACGAGCATGCGGCTCACCTGATGGTAAGTCATTACCGCCGCCCATGAACAACTGCAACACCAGGGAGGGAATTGCAGATGCGTTGCCGGCCTTTTAAAAAGTACGCTCTTTTTTTGAAGGTCCTTAATTCGGTCCGGAAAAATCGCTGATGGTTATCGATTCCACAAGAAAATCGTGCGAGGAAGAAAACATCTTCTAAATCGCACAGTGGTGGACCGCCAATCATCCAGATGATGTGGATGGTATCGGGAGTTCTGCCGCAATGTGCGTTCGTGAAATTTGGCGGCTGTGATTAATCCGAACAATTCCTCAGAGTACTCCCCATGGTAAATGCGAAAGAAAATGCAAAGAGATGCAACATCTCTTCGCAGTGCCAATGAGTCGAGCCGATCGGAAAGGACTCGGTCGTCGACGATTCGAGCCACTCTGCACTGAATGCGGTAAAGTGGAAGGAGCTGGCACTGGGGAGACCCTGCCCAGAGATGGGAACAGTATTCCATGTGAGGCCGGACCTGCGCCTTGAAAACTTGCAGGCGTTGTGCCGGCATTAAATACTGTCCCGATCTGCTGAGCACGCCAAGCTTTTTAGAGGCTAATTTGGCCTTCTCTTCCAAGTGACCACGAAACTGCACGTCACTTAATATGTCGACGCCGAGGATTTCGATACTGGCTGCGGTAACAAGGGGAGTACTTTGAAACTGAGGAGATACGACAAAGGGGTTCTTTTTAGCGGTAAACGCGCAAACTTGTGTCTTCTGGGGATTAAACTGGACTAGATTTAGTCGCCCCCAATCTGAGACTTTGTCCAGCAAAGACTCGACTTCAGACACAAGTTTGTTACGGTTTCGCCTGTTTCGCGGACAGGGAAACTGTAAAGGCATATATTTCAATCATGATAAATTTATCTAAAAGTCGGTAGCTGCCGATGATAACACTAAACTTACAGCCCCGTTTACGTCCCGCAGTTGGAAAAGGATGCCTTATCATTTCTGATTCGCCTTTGTTGATTCTTGGCTGATTGTTGATTCTGAACATCAGTTTGTGGACTTAATATATTCCCTTTTTTGTTTCTCAGACGTGCTGGTTTCCTACCAATGTTTTCCTTCACCACTAGGTGCTTGGCAGATCTGCACTTAAAAATGCAATTAATAATTTTATTTTTATCGGTAGAAATAGAGAATAGAGAAATAGTCCACATTGTAACACGAAAATTTTCGTTTACATTATTTTAGCATATTTATATTATTACATTCGATGAACAGACATCAGTGCGCCATCTAACGTCATTAGTCCGAAGTAACTAGAAACGTATATTGACGAATCGAGCTAGCTAATTGCATGCAATAGACCTTTCGTGTTTGTTCGAAATCCTACCACGGATCGACGGTGGCGCGTAGCCCAAAGGAGGCCTAGTCTTTTTGAGCGAGCCGTTGTAATGATCGGACACGCACATATATATAATTTTTGAATCGAAACGCCGGAACATGAATTTAAAGTGACGAGTACTTGGGCGTACGGCCCCTTTAACACAATGTCTACAGGCAGCTTAATGTGTTGAAACACATCATCGCATAAATTGTAAGTACTTAATGTTTTTGTCTTCTTAAAAGCACATGTGCTCTAATTAACGGTACATGGTATTTCATAGATTCTTTTGTCTTGTCATAGGGTCCTTAGTCCTTACTTTGAGTATGGTCCAATATCAAGTATAACTATGTGAACGAGGCGAGGCAGCTTCAACTGGTTGCTATATTGGGACTGGGCGGCTTGGAGACCGCGACCGGAGTACACCTGGAGGACATTTGTTACCTCACTGCTTCACGGGATTGACCATAAACAGTGTAATATTGTGTAATCCACCAGGTTAGTCAAAACCTCAGTTTCCAGTGTATTTTAAAGTGACAACTTGATATTTGGAGCTATCCGTATGAACTTTAGAAGGAAATAAACTACTTTTTGTCTGAATATGTATCTTTGAATTTTCATTTACAAATTATCCAACAACAGGCGCCCTGGGATACTTTTATTTTGATACTCGAGTCTCTTAACTCTCCGATGACCGTAGCAGGTGAGTAACGCCCTAAAAAGTGTTATAACCTGATGGTAAGTGGCTACTGTATTTCATAGTCACCCAGCACTTGAACACACTTGAAGTCTGTTATTATATTGGCCTGTAAATAAGACAGGAACACAGGAGTGCAAGCACTGCTATTTAACGACAGAAAGAGGTAAGAGGATGGAACAAACTCAGACGAACTCCCATGAAGGTAAGGAGTCCTAACACCTAGTGAAAGGTTCCTCGCGTCACGTTTAACGTCTGAGTTACCGCGGCTCTAACTTTTGTCAGTATTGGGAAATTGTTTCCGTGGTGTAAATCAGCTATAAAAACAAATAAAAATTAAATGAACTATTTTCTCTTAAATATTAAAAAATGTCGAGTAAATTAGACATTATTGCACAATACGCAATATTATTGAACACATAATAGAACAAACGGAAGTTTTCTATTTTTATTGGCAAATCGGGTGATATTATTTGAGATGTCTGGGGCTATCTCTTGATGAATATTTAAAAGAGCTGAACCTGTCAGCCTCTCTTCTAACATGTTTGCTCTCAACCAAATTTTAAACGCCTTAGTGTATAGAATAAACCATTTTTGCTTAATAAATAATTTAAACCTTTTGATAGAAAAGGTCTGGATATTTTTGGGACTTTGTTGTTAAAGCTAAACAACGTCCCATGAAGGAATTACTGGTTATTTTGAGTTAAGGAACTGGTATAAATAACTTGTGCTTGTTCCTAATATTTGCAGAATGTTATCATCACTATTTTTAATAAAGATATTTTTGTTTTTGAAAATATATTAAATTCTCTTAAACATTTAAATAAAACTAATTTTACGGATTTTATCGCGTATATTAACTTATTTTTTTATATTCCCGACGTTTCGAGTGCTTTCCAGCACCCGTCGTCACGGGGGACTGAGGTGTTTGATGTCCTGATGTCATAGTTAGCGCGGCTACCTTCAGTTTTTTTAATATTAATGTTTGGTTAGATTTACGCAGAATGAACTTACAGTAGGGTTTGGATGTGATTTTATTAATTATGGGATCCCAAGCAGATGGCAGCACCGATCCATCTTCTCTATTGAAATTAGGATGTTTTTTAATTTTAATAGCCTCGCGAATCATCCTTGGGAGGAATCGGTGTTCTTTTGCGAGGATTTGTGGTCTATCAAATCTAATGTAATGGCGGGGACGATCTTGAACATGTTCACAAACTGCAGACTTCCCGATAAGTTGGTGCTTTACGTCAGCTATATGTTCTTTAACGCGGGTTTTTATAGATCTTTTTGTTTGTCCTGTGTACGAGAGACCACATTCACAATCCAGCTTATACACTCCTGCATCTTGTAGAGGGATATGACACTTGGCGGATGGTAAAAATTGACCAATCTTCTTCAGCAGCTTGAAGTATGTTTTATTGGAAGTTTGCTTCAAGATGTAGCCAACCTTGTCTGTGATTCCTCTAACATAGGGTAGTACAGCAGGCACACGCTCGACTGTGGCTGGCTTCACTCGATCACTGTGACGTAGGCGCGGGACCCGAAGCTTGTTGTCTTGCAGTACTTGCTCGACGTGCTGAAGATCGGAGGCCAGATGTTTTCTGTCACAGATCCCTCGTGCTCTCTGAAACAAATATTTTCCCACGGTAGCTAACTGTTAAGGATGATGGTGCGATTCACCATTTAAATATCGGTTGGTATGGGTTTTTTTTCTGTACACAGTATGACCAATAGTGTTATCAGGATTTCGGATGACTAAAACATCTAGGAAAGCTAAATAGTATTTTTCGCCTCTAACTCCATTGTGAATTGTATTTTAGGGTTTATGGAATTAAGGTGTTTTAAAAATGTGGTTACTTTGTCAGATGGTAAAATTGTGAAAGTATCGTCTATGTACCGCTTGTAGAATCTTGGATTTACAGGAGCAGTAAGAAGGGCTTTCTCCTCAAAGTCCTCCATGAATATGTCAGCGACTACGGGAGATACAGGTAAGCTCATTGCCACTCCGTATACTTACATGTAGAATTCTTCTTTCCACAATAAATAGCCAGATGTAAGGCAGTGTTTAAGTAATACTGCATATTCTGTGGGATTGTTCTTATCTTCTAGCTTTCTAGTAACATTTGAGATGCATTCTTCAATAGGTAGGCATTCGAATAGTAACTGAACATCAAAACTGACTATAGTTTGTAAGTAAGATGTAGGTCTTTTATCTCCCTAAGAAAATGGTATGAATCCTTTGTGTGTGCTCTGGTATATCCTCTTAGTTGTGACAGTATTTTTGCTAAGTGTTGAGCCAACTTATAACTTGGTGAATCGATCTGGCTTACTATAGGACGTAGTGGAGCATTTGGTTTGTGTATTTTCGGTAACCCATACAAACTGGGTGGTTTAGCACATGATGGTATTGTCGAATTCACGTCGAAATCTATTTTTTTGAAGTATTTCTTTATTAAATCAGTAGTTGTTTTAAGTGTATCAGTTGTAGGATCTATGTTGACCTTTTTGTATGTACTTACGTCCGATAAAAGTTGTTGTATTTTGAAATTATACTCTGACGTGTCCATTATTACCGTAGCATTTCCTTTATTCGCGCGGAGAATCGTGAGCTCTGGTATGTTGCGTAAGTTGTACAACGCTTTAAACTCGTCTTTGGAGAGATTTAGTTTTGGCGCTGAACTTCGACGTAACAAGGACAAAATGTCTTGACGTATAGCCTCTAAATCCTCTTTACCGACATTATTCTTAAACAGACAATCTTCAACACTGCAGATAATTTCACATCTGGCTATTTATTGTGGAAAAAAGAGTTCTACATGCAAGTAGATGGAGTGGCGATGGGCTCATCTGTATCTTCCGTAGTCGCCGACATATTCATGAAGGATTTTAAGGAGAAAGTTCTTCTTACTGCCCTGTAAATCCAACATTCTACAAGCGGTACGTAGACAATACTTTCACAACTTTACCGTCTGACAATGTAACTGCATTTTTAAACCACCTTAATTCCATAAACCCTAAAATACAATTCAGAATAGAGTTAGAGGCGAACAATACTTTGGCTTTCCTAGATGTTTTAGTCTTCCGAAATCCTGATAACACTATTGGTCATACTGTGTACAGAAAATATACCTATACCAACCGATATTTAAATGGTGAATCGCACCATCATTCTTCACAGTTAGCTACCTTGGGAAAATCTTTGTTTCAGAGAGCAGGAGGGATCTGTGACAGAAAACATCTGGCCGCCGCACTTCAGCACGTCGAGCAAGTACTGCACGACAACAAGCTTCGGGTCCCGAGCCTACTTCACAGTGACCGAGTGAAGCCAGCCACAGTCGAGCGTGTACCTGCTGTACTACCCTATGTCAGAGGAATTACAGACAAGGTTGGCTACATCTTGAAGCGAGCTTCCAATAAAACATACTTCCAGCTGCTGAAGAAGATTGGTCAATTTTTACCATCCGCCAAGTGTCATATCCCTCTACAAGATGCAGGAGTGTATAAGCTGGATTGTGAATGTGGTCTCTCATACATAGGACAAACAAAAAGATCTATAAAAACCCGCCTTAAAGAACATATAGCTGACGTAAAGCACCAACTTATCGGGAAGTCTGCAGTTTGTGAACATGTTCAAGATCGTCCCCGCCATTACATTAGATTTGATAGACCACAAATCCTCGCAAAAGAACACCGATTCCTGCCAAGGATGATTCGCGAGGCTATTAAAATTAAAAAACATCCTAATTTCGATAGAGAAGATGGATGGGTGCTGCCATCTGCTTGGGATCCCATAATTAATAAAATCAATTCCAAACCCAAGTATACCACTGCTTGACTTCAAGATACTGTAAGTTCATTCTGCGTAAATCGAACCAAACTTTAATATTAAAAAACTGAAGGTAGCCCGGCTAACTATGACATCAGGACGTCAAACACTTTAGCCCCCGTGACCACCGGTGCTGGAAAGCACTCGTAACGTCGGGAATATAAAAAATTAAGTTAATATACGTGATAAAATCCGTAAACTTAGTTTTATTTAAATGTGTAGCGTAAATACAAGAAATCATTCTCTTAAACATGTTGAGAGGCCAAAGTTAATATATGTATTCCTTTAAAATTATCTCTTAATTCGGACCTAGGTTGTAAATTGCTCTTATGACTTTCTTTTTCAAAACGAAGATAGTATAAAGAAAAAATAAGTTGCCAGAATTTTCAGCAAAGTCTTTGTATTTAGGTAGAGACTATCGTCGCAAACTTCGATTGTAGAAACCACACACTTTAGAAATTTTATATCAGTATTTTCTTTGAGCTCCCGTTTTCACTTTGAAATCCATAGCTGATACTCTGTAACGATAGTGGCACCAGGAACACTCAATAAATGGAATTAAGTAGATCTTCTGTATATTCACATTTTCACATTAAAATACCTAATTGGAACAGGTTCATCGTATCCGCAGAAAGTAGGTCCTGTAGGTCAGTCATTATGCTATCTATTAGTGGAACCTAAATAGTCCTCCGAAAATATTCCTCGTCATTTCCTAATTAACTATCGCGAAGAGTCTGTCAGTAATTTTAAGATTTTTCAATTTGACGTGTACGATTTAGGGGGGGGGGGTCATGTCCCCTGTCCCCTCCCCTTCGGAACGGGCCTGATTGGGAGACACTTAATTCATCATCATCATTACAACACTTCACAAGTCCACTGCTGAACATAGGCCTCCCCCAAGGAATGCCACAAAGCACGGTCCTGAGCCACCTGCATCCATCGACTTCCTGCATGTCTTACCAGGTCGTCACTCCATCTTGTGGGGGGACGCCCTACACTTCGCCTACCGGTACGAGGCTGCCACTCGAGAACCTTTCTTCCCCATCGGTTGTCGGTTCTTCGAGCTATATGGCCGGCCCACTGCCACTTCAGCTTACTAATCCGTTGGGCTATGTCGGTTACTCTGGTTCTACTGCGGATATCCTTATTCCTAAGTTTATCACGCAGAGAAACTCCGAGCATAGCCCTCTCCATAGCTCGCTGAGCGACCTTGAGCTTCCTCATACGGCCAGGGACCACGCCTCAGTTCCGTAAGTCATCACTGGCAACACGCACTGGTTGTACAATTTCGTTTTAAGGTTTTGAGGTATGTCTGACGAAAAGATGTGTCGTAGCTTCCCGAACGCTGCCTAGCCGAGTTGAATCCGTCGATTGACCTCTCGGTCGAAGTTGGACTTACCTAGTCGGACTATTTGTCCCAGGTAAACATACTCGTCAACAACTTCGAGCTTAGTGCTCCCAACCACTACCGGCATAGGTGTGACATGGACATTAAACATGATCTTTGTTTTGTCCATGTTCATCTTAAGACCTATCCGTTGGGAGACACTATTGAGGTCATTGAGCATAGTGCTTAGGTCCTCCAGCGATTCTGCCATAAGGACTATATCGTCGGCAAATCGAAGGTGAGTGATGTACTCGCCATTGATGTTAATACCGCATCCTTTCCAGTCCAGAAGCTTGAAAACGTCTTCCAATGCAGCGGTGAAGAGTTTCGGGGATATAACATCACCCTGTCTTATACCTCTCTGCAATTGGATGGGTTTCGTACTCTGCTTCTGTACTCGGATAGCCATCGTAGCCCTACTGTACAAACACTTCAGCACTTCGATATACCGACAGTCAACTTGGCACCGCTGAAGGGACTGCAGCACCGCCCAAATTTCGACGGAATCAAAGGCTTTCTCATAGTCCACATACGCCAGACATAGTGGCAAATTGTACTCTTCGGACTTCTGTACAATTTGCTGTAGGGTATGTATGTGGTCTATGGTGCTAAAGCCTTTTCGGAAACCGGCTTGTTCGGGAGGCTGGAAGTCGTCAAGTCTGCGCGCAAGACGATTCGTAATGACTCTCGAAAACAGCATGTAGACGCGGCTCAGAAGGGAAATCGGTCTGTAGTTCTTCAAGAGAGCGTTGTCACCTTTCTTGAAGAACAAGACCACCGCACTTCTGCTCCACGCCTCCGGTGTAATGCCACCATGGAGGACGGAATTAAAGAGCTTCTGAAGGACTTCAAGTACCGGTCTTCCACCCGCTTTCAGAAGCACCGCTGTAATTCCATCCTCGCCTGGGGCCTTGCCGTTTTTAAGGTGCTGGAGAGCCATTCTAATCTCGCTCAGACTGACGTCCGGGATATCTTCGGAATAGTGTCGGATAAGACTTGCTCTTGGATCGTTACTCACACTTGCGTGTGGCTCCAACGATGACGTGTACAACTGCCCATAGAACCTCTCAATCTCACTCAAAATCTCAGGTGCCCCGGAAACGATGCTGCCACATTCGGTCTTCAGCTTTGACAGTTGGCTCTTTCCGGCAGACAGGTCTCTGGCAAAGACTTTGGAGCCTTGGTTCCGCTCGATCGCTTCTTCAATACGAGCTGTATTGAAGTTGCGTAAGTCCCGCCGCATGCATTTGGAGATCTGTCTGTTCAGTTGCCTGTATGCTGTCAAATCTGTTGAAGAATGTAGCCTCATCTCCCGTCTAACAGCCATAAGATTAAGAGTGTGATCGGAGAGTTTTTGTGTTTTTCTGCGGCGGGTCTTGCAGAACTTAGATCCGACCGCATGGACAGTTTCCACGAGCTTGTCATTCATATCGTCCACTTCAATGCAGTCTTCTAGGCACTGAAAACGGTTTCGTAACTCGAGCTGAATGGTTTCGGGACTTTGGATTAGAGCACGAGGGGGACGGAGCGTTGACTTCATCAGACGAGACCTCTCCAACTTAACATTTAGGTTCAGTGTGCCTCTAACCATTCGGTGATCGCTGCCGGTTTTCACCCTCGCGATCACTGAGACATCACTGAACAGTTGTCGTCTGGTCGTCATAATGAAGTCAATCTCATTTTTTGTCGAACCGTCGGAGCTCGACCAGGTCCAATTTCTGTGGGGCCGCTTCTTGAAGAAAGAGTTCATCACAAAGAGTCCCTCTTTCTCCATGAAGTCGGCCAGCTGCTGGCCCCTTGGGTTCCGTTGCCCTATTCCAAATTTCCCTACTTTCAGCTCACCGTTCTCTCTTGTGCCTAGTTTTGCATTGAAGTCTCCCATTAACACCGTATATTGGGTTTTGGAGGAATGCATGGCTTTAGAGATATCCTCATACATTTCCTCCACCTCGTCATCGGGGTGTGCCGAGGTTGGTGTGTAAACCTGTATGACCTTCAGCGAATACCGTTTGGTGATTCTGAGTATAAGGTACGCAACCCTCGTCGACACACTCCCGATCTTTACAACGTTGTTAACGAGAGACTTGTGGACGATAAATCCGACACCTCCTTGGTACAGATGTTCGCCCTCCCGGTGATACAGCAAGTTGCCGGATTCGAGGATTACCGTGTCCTCCCCCTCTCTTTGGACTTCGGATAATCCTATAATATGCCAGCGCAACTTGTCTATCTCTTCTTCTAGCTCCACGATCTTCTCGTCAGTCCTCAGGGTGCGTGCGTTGTATGTTGCCAGGTCGAGTCGTCGTAGGTGGCAACCGAACTTCCACCGGAGATTCTTAGCACCCACTTACACACTTAATTAGTTAGAACTAATCTTGTTAGCTTGGAGTCGGTCGTGCACTTCAATTGAAGACGCGCGACGTCGTCCGTGTCGTGTAAACACTGCTCTCTGTATTAAAATAAAAATTTAATGTTTATCTCGCGAAATATACAAAAAGTTTTCATTATATCGTTAAAAAAAAGTGAAATCTTATAGTGATAATATTATTCAAGTGTTTTGTGATAAAAAACTAGATTATTTTAAAAATAATAAGTAATACAATGACTTTAGTTTAAGACTATCTAAATGCAGTGTAATAGTTACCAACATACTTTTACTACTTGGACAATAGCGTAAAAATCTCATCATTCTAAGAACATATAAAGTGAGTGATAAGAATATTTTATGGGATTTCATAAATTAAAACAAACGTTCGTTTAAATTCAAATGCATATTGAACTTTGATCCTTTGAGAAGTTGTAGATCTTATTTTACGCACGACCTTAACATAGTTCCTGATATCATCTACGAGATGGCGCCAAACTGTAAAAACTGTGGCAAAGACATTATTGAAAAGCATTTTCTAACTTGCATAATATGTAGAAAATATTTTCATTTGGATTGCACTAGTGTCTCTTATCAACGTTTTGTTTTAATGTCGCATGACAGAAAGAAAAATTATAAATGCCACACATGCCTTTCACCTTCATGTAATAAACAAACATCCCCAAGATCCGCCATAATTTCGCCAGAGCATCAAGACTATGTTACCCAACGTAATAAATATAAATTTAACGTCCATACGGCTAACTCCTTCCAAGAACTCTCTGATGAAGAAACAGAAGGTGACTACTCTTCTCTGACTTCAACCCCAATTAATACATTAAATAGAAGCTATACAGAATTACAACGAAATACACATTTTAAAATTAATGAATTAAAAGAGAAAACCCACAAGCTAGAAGAAAAACTGGAAATAGCGGAAAATGAAATTGAAAATTTGCTATCAGAAAATCAAATGCTAAGCAAACGAATTTCCGAATATGAAATAAAAATTAAACAGTTAACTTATATATGCAAATCTACGACGAAAAGAACTGTTAAGAAAAAGAGAGAAAAAAGTTTAACAAAAATGAAATTAGATTTTTCTCAAATAGAAGAAAATATAAAACTCCACGAAAACCATTCCACTAAACATACTAGAACATCAGTGCCAACTACATCAGAAACAAATAATTTTAATCAAACAGAACAACAAATCAATGTAAACTCAAACTCTAACAGTATTCGTGAAACACCGATAGATGGCAGTAACATACACAAGCAAAATAAAAACAGATTTATTTATATTATTGGAGATGAGCAACTAAAGGGACTGTCAGCTTCACTTATAAGTACCAGGAATGGTAAGTGGAATGATGTCTTTATTCCCACGGCTTCAATCTTATCCGGAGGTACTAGTACAGATATATATAATTACTGTGACTTAATCATCGAAAAATTGACAGACAATGACATTGTAATTTTAGGTATAGGCAATAATGACAAAGACATATATAAATTACATTCCAACATTTGTATAGCTTTAAGCAAATTAAGTAAAGTTTCCGTTTTTTTAACTCCTATATGCCATAATCCTTATTTTGATAAAAACACATTAAATTTTAGTCTAAAGTTATGGACAAAACATTTTGACAACTGTAAAATGATAAATATGAATGACGAATATTTGAATGCATTTAATTTCATAAAAAAACATTTGTAATAAAATTAATTTATGCATCAATTATATAGAATATTAGAAACAATTTTTAACTGTTGAAAATATTAAGAAATTTTTAAAAATATCACCTACTATAATCAATGAAACAAAAACAAAAGAAAATAAATACTCAAAATTGCTTAAAAAAGGCACTATACCTTATTATTTTCATCTTATGTCCCAAAAACAAACAAAGAAAATTTTTAATCAATATAATAATATCCTTACTAATAACCATGTACCTAAAAAAGGCACAATACCTTTCTATTTTAGTAACATTACCAAAAAACAAAAAGTAAATACTCTTAGTATAACAAGAGATAACAACGAAAGCATTCAACATACGCTGAATTCTTTTCAAAGTAACAAGGACATGTTTCTTCGAAACAAATAACAAGTACTTTACAATTTTTCACCAGAATATACATGGATTGCTCTCCAAAATAGAACTAATAGAAATTACCCTTTTGGAGATAAAAAACCATATTAATCCCGACGTACTATGTTTTACCGAAACATTTGTGAAATCTGGTGAAGAAAAAATATACTCATAAATAATTATGAGTTAGCTACATCATATTCAAGATCATCCAAAAGAGGGGGTAGTTGTATATTAGTAAAAAAAGGTCTTGAATTAAGAAAATAGAGTACTTCGATACACTTGCTATGGCTTACCACTTTGAGTGTTGTGCAATAAACCTTATTAATAATAATTTAATAATTGTTTGCATATATAGAATTCCGTCAAAAATTAAAAGTCATTTGGAATATTTTTTTGATAAATTTGACTTACTTATTAGTAAATATATATTAAAACATTCAAAAAAGAAGATAATTATTACTGGAGACATAAATATTAATATACTTGAACCCAGTCAATACACCAGGTGTCTTAAGGATATTGTGATGAAATATAACCTTCACTTTGATATAAAACAACCAACTAGAGGCAAATCGTGTCTTGATCTTATTATAAGTAACATTGATGAAGCAATTGGATCTGTGCGTTCATTATGGCTGTCAGATCACGATACTGCACAGGTATTAAAGTTTACTGCGAAAAGTAACAAGAACATCACACCAAAATCAATATATACATATATTCGACACTATTCTGAAGAAAATATAGACAGATTTAAAAAATATTTAAAATGCATTTCATTTTGTAAAGTTTATACTCAGACTGATTTAAATACAGCGTTTGAAGAATTTTTTAGCCTTTTCACATTACTCTATAAACTATGTTTTCCTAAAATAAAAGTAAAAACCAAAACATTTACTAAACTAATATGGATATCCAAAGGCTTAAAAAAAAGTTGTAGAACTAAACGTAAACTTCGATACAAGTTTTATATGACTAGAAAAATTGTTGATCGAATTAAATATATAAATTACGATAGACTACTAAAAAAATGTATAAACATTGCAAAAAGAACAACAAACAATAAATTTGTATTGAATAGTAAAAATATATGTAAAGCTATTTGGACAATTATAAAAAATGAGACTAATCGTGTATATACTAAAAACTACATAAATAAAATAATGAATAATGGAAAGGCGGTAACGGAACCTGCTGAAATGGCATCTATTATAAATAATTATTTCATTAACGCAACAAACCAAATAAATTATAAAATAGAAAATACAACTGACATGAAATTACCCCAATCAATTTTTCTGACTCCTATAAATGAGAATATTATCAAAAAAACAATCATGTCTTTAAACAACACAAAATCTGAAGGCTATGATTCCATATGTACCAAAATAATTAAATCGTGTAAGGATGAAATAAGTGAAATATTAGCATTCCTGATAAATCTCTCACTAGAGTCAGGAACTTTTCCTGATAAATTAAAACTTTCAATAGGAAAACCTTTATACAAAAAGGGAGATAAAAGTGATATAACCAACTATCGACCAATTGCACTAGTCCCAGTCCTCTCAAAAGTATTTGAAAAGGTGATGCATTACCAACTTACTTCCTTTTTCAGTAAATTTAAGGTGATAAAACAAAATCAGCATGGTTTCCAAAAAAATAAATCCACATCACATGCTGCGTTTACATTAGTGAAGGACGTCTTGCAAAATTTAAATCAAAGAAACTATACTACTGTAGTATTTCTTGACATGTCGAAAGCCTTCAATCGCGTCTCACATGATCAGTTACTTATCAAACTAGAGGCTAACGGCATAAGGGGACCTGCATTAAGTTGGCTAGAAAGTTATTTAAAAAATAGGTCACAGTGTGTAGAAATAACACAATTAAATTCTAAGAACATAGCTCAGGTATATAGATCAGAATTCAAAAACAACAATTTCGGTGTTCCCCAAGGTAGTATACTCGGACCATTGTTGTTTATATTATACATAAATGATTTACCTAATATCTCCAACTACAAAATTACTTTATTTGCAGATGACATCTCGGTGACGATTACGACTAGTAAAAAAAGTACATTTGATCAACACAAAAGGGACATAGTTAAAACAATTAATTCAGTAAATAAATGGCTCAATAAAAATAACCTACATGTTAATTTAAGTAAAACAAATATTATTAATTTTAATAACTTAAATTCTGACATAAATATAGAATATAATGGACAACTTCTGCGGAACGCTATTAGTACGACATTTCTAGGTTTAATTATAGACTCAAATCTAAATTGGAAAGAACATATCCATAACGTTAGTAACAAAATTAACAGATTTGTATACGCGTTACATAAATTGACAAAAATAGCAAACAAAAACACTGTGATCACAGCATATTTTGCATATGTAGAATCTGTTATCAGATACGGACTTTTAATGTGGGGTAATGGCACAGACTGTCAAAAAGTATTTTTAGCTCAAAAGCGCTGTATTAGAGCTATAAGTAACATCCCATCGGACACATCATGCAAGCCTTATTTTAAGAGTTTAAACATACTTCCTTTTCCCTGCCTCTATATATTTGAGGTTGGCAAATTTGTAAAGCAAAACAAGCACATGTTTTTACAAGCTAAAGATG
This sequence comes from Parnassius glacialis, assembly GCA_033319125.1. Classification (NCBI taxonomy): domain Eukaryota; kingdom Metazoa; phylum Arthropoda; class Insecta; order Lepidoptera; family Papilionidae; genus Parnassius; species Parnassius glacialis. The sequence continues at coordinate 18,821,132 of JAVANC010000023.1, read as the reverse complement.
ATACAAACATTAACTTACGGAACCCAGATAAACTAGTACTTGACACAATTCCAAAAAGTAAGTGCTTTCAAAAAAATAGCTATGCAATGTGCAACACTATTTATAATAAAATACCCTCACATATTAAGCAATTACCATACCACACATTGATTTATATGTTACACTAGATAAGTAATTGCCGCGCCAAAGCGTTGCCACTTCACATATGACCACAGCCATATGCTCAGCGAACGTCGGTTCAGTGTTCAATGTGACGCCGTCCGAGTTAAGCCGAACGATTCACGACAAAAAATGGGTAAATGCGTAGTGAAAGAGTGCGATTCAAGGTCACAAAAACATAATAAATCAAGCGGAATCACTTTCCACACGTAAGTTTTAATTTATATATTCATATTAACGTTCAAAAACACTAAAAAATTAAATAAAATATCGAATATTGCAATTTAGCTTCAATGTTGCCACTTTTCCGCCTTTGTGATTTTTCCACATTAATGGGAGACTATATTATAATTTATGGAATAAGATAATTTTGTTTTAAAATAAACAAGTAAAATTGTTTGTTTAAAAACAAAAACTATGTTTCAACCTTTATACAAAATAATTAATTATTCTTATTTTAGTTTATTCATGAATGGTCTATTAATTATATTTTATTTTATTATTTTATATTAATAAATTTGCATTGCAAACTTTCCGAAACTAAGTCTTTGTCTACTAAATTTGGTTTTATGACATTAGCTACAAAAACATTAAAAGAGTTTCAAGGAAATAAATTATTAAAAGAATTTGCAATACACCCGGGAGATCATTTATCTTCAATACAAGTTGATCATTCCCTTTTATTGATTAATGCCATTATATATAAATACTAGCTGACCAGGCAGACGTTGTTCTGCCCTTTCCGAATAACCATTTGCTTTCCCAAAAAAACTTCTGAAATTAGCAATAAAAAAATTGAGGGTCACTTATCGGGATAAAAACTATCCTATCTCTCAAGTTGGACCAAACTGCACACAGTCTGCAATTTTTTTTTGAAATCGGTTTTATCTGTTGAATACTTACAGCAACACTTGGTGGTTATACTACTAAATTGTAGCTTATATTAAACGTTTGTATTTTTAACATAGCGCCATCTATTAAATATTTACTCAATCCAGTCAACAGATATCGTCATCTGACAGAATCGTTTGGAGCTAACAGATAATTTAATAATTCTGCGCATCCAGTGCAGAGCGGTTCGAATCGTCGACGACCGAGTTCTTTCCGATCGGCTTGACTCACTGGCACTACGTAGAGAGGTTGCATCTCTTTGCGTATTTTGTCGCATCTACCACGGGGAGTGCTCTGAGGAATTGTTCGGACTAATTCCAGCCGCTCAATTTCACCATCGCACATCGCGACAGAACTTGCGATACCATCCATATCATCTAGATGATTGGCGGTCCACCACTGTGCGATTCAGAAGAAGTTTTCTCCCTCGCACAACTTCCTTGTGGAATCGATTACCACCAGCGATTTTTCCGGACCGATACGACTTAGGGACCTTCAATAAAAGAGCCTACTCCTTTTTAAAAGGCCGGTAACGCATCTGCGATTCCCTTGGTGTTGCAGTTGTTCATGGGCGGCGGTAGTCACTTACCATCAGGTGAGCCGCATACTCGTTTGCCCCCTCTCCTATAAAAAAAAATGTGACTGTCAAATAATAGACAAATAATTTTCAATAAAATAATATTGTATTGCGACTATAAATTGAGATGTAAGCTATCCTATCTTTTAAGTTGGACCAAACTGCACATTGACCAAAAATTTCATTGAAATCAGTTCAGTAGTTTAGGAGTCCATCGCGGACAAACAACGTGACACGTACTTTTTATATATAAAGATTTAAAAATAAGATTGTACCACGAAAGTAAATTATACACTCAAACACACAAAAAAGAATCCAAAAGGCAATTATATAACAAACTGATGCTTCATAGCGGAGTTTTAGAGCATGGACTATTATGAATATTTAAGCGGATTAGTATTACAGATTTAACCATTTATATTATCTTACAAATATACTTCGGCAGAGTCACGCCTCAATCCATTAACTATCCTCAGTATTGTTGCAAAAAAAAAATATAAAAACTTTTTAAAGTTGTTAAGTGGTATGGAAATTCTATAAACAAGAAAATCAACGAAATTTATTGATAACCAAAATTTTTGTAGCTAATGTCATGAGACTAAATTTAAGAGACAAAAACTTGCTGATGATTTCACAACTTATACATTTTCAACACAGAGCTCGCTTAAGAAACCTTAAATTGTTTTTTATTTGCTTTATTTTTTGTTTGATTTATTAGTACAATAAAAATAATATATAAAAACATCTTTTATTTCATTAGTTATGCTTACTTCTGTTCATCTAATAAGAAAATATACAAATTTAAAATAAAAACAATTTACTGCAACTTTAAAAAAAAACTCCTTTATATTGCTCATTTTGGGTAAAATTTCATAAAATATGCAACACCAACCCGCCACTGCATGTTTGTGTGTCTATCTTTATCTAATCTTAGGGACGATATTGTTTTCCGCGGCTTGTGTAAGTGAGACAGATATATGTTTACTTTAAAATGTTAATGATTTCAAAGCTACGTCGTCGCGTTTGGTTAGTGGTTACACTTTTTTCGACGCGCGGCAATGTGGTTTGCTTCTCTAGTTTTGTATAACTCAATGATACCACAAGTTTAAAATTTCACTACGACGATGGCTGGTAGAAAAAACATTTTACACAATAAATGAGTTTTTAAATTGTAGTGATTAAGTTGTCGATGCATGAATTAATTAATTTATATTAATTTATTTATTTATAAATTTTGTAAAAGGATGTTTTTAGTTATGTGTTTTAGATTAAGTTTAGAGACTAATTATCATATAAAAACTTTTGGACATTTGCATGCTGTTGAAAACAGCTAAATAGGTTTTCTCAACACATTGTTTTATAACACCAAGAACAAAATATTTTTTGTACCTATTTACTAGCAAATAAAGAATTTGAATTTGAATTTGAGTAAAACTTTATAATGTAGCCCACGCAAATCATATTTCACATGAACTATCAAATTATAACAATACTTAATAAAGTTAAATTTGCACGGAAATCAAAATTATAACTCATCTATATATACCTTCAACATTTCTTTGGACATTCATATATTTGGGTACGTCTAAGGCTGTTGCTGGTGTAGTTTTTTTATAGGATAGGGTGACAAACGAGGGCACAGTCAACTTGATTGTAAGTGTTTGCTGTGACCCCAGACATCCACATCTATCCTCAATAAAGAATCAAAATGCATATGCGTTGTCAGTCGTAAGGACTAAGATAGAGTACCTCTTTTTCAGTAAAATATGTATCCGGTTCTGTACACTCAACATACGAAACACAACAGTATTAAGCTGCTATTTTACGCTAGTATTCTGTGAGAGCGTGGTCCTTCCCCGGTCGAGCCGACCCATTTGAGCTTCAACTATACTATTAATATAGCAGCAGAATGGCTCTACCACGTAGAAAATAGTTTAAATGTTATATAATATTGGTTAATTCGTAAGCAATTCTCTCAAATAATTATTCTTTATATCATAAAATTGTATATAATTAGAAATGTTTCGATAGGTATATAGCAGATAAAGCTAACAAAACTTTTGCTTCGGAATAAATGAAGACGGCTTTGCTATCGCCTTACCAGTATGCAGCTAAGGTAAAATATTGTAAGGTATTAGTCGGTTAGAGTCCGTATTAAACCGACCTTGTCTGTATTAGTTAATGTTAGTCATTTAATCACAAAAGTTATCACTTTCTTGTATAATATAGTAATAAAGTTACATTTTTTCATGTGCAGTCTTATATTTTATTGTATTATATTTTTATCTCAGGGAAATGAAGAACCATAATTGTTTTTTCAATCTTAATATATTGAAAAAACAATTATGGTTCTTCATTTGAAGTGGAGGTAATCCTCCACTTCTCAAATTTAAAAATTTCCGCGTTTTGATCAATTTTATTGAGCATTGACTGAATCAGATTTCCTCTATAATACCTTTCATTCATTCCATTAATTCCTTCTTGCGACCGACAACCGGGAAGAAGATATCTAAGTAAAATCACGCCTGCACGTAGTAGCATATTGTGTCACGCTTGCTTTACCTATTTAATTATCATACACGTACGTTAATTGTATAAAATAAGTGTAAATCGTGCAAAAAAACTAGGAGTGTACCACGCGAATGTCAACTTCAAGTACGAAGAGAACCTGACGGCGTTCTCCAGGTACCTTCAGTTTTATGTGTTGGTTGCAAATTTCAACGAAATCCAATTCCAACTACCTACCTATTACAGTCCACTTTATACCAATTTTAAACCACGCGTCACCACAGTCTTTGTCAGGCCCGCAAGATATTTGCTATGTTATTTGCAGGTATTACAATCTATTACAATTAACAATAGAGATTCCTCCTTTATGATATTTATTTCAACGTTATACTTTTCTTACTCAGTGTTTTTTTTTTACTTATTATAAGCCAGTGCTTGACCACAATCCCACCTGTTTGTAAGTGGTGATGTAAACCTTAGATGGTAAATCGCACTATCTTAGCGTAAAAAAAGCCTACATAGTATTTAATATAAAAATACCTAAAACATTTTTGTAATAAAAAGTATATTTTACGTGTAAATAAACGCTAGAGCTCGAAAAATTTTTTTCAACATTGCCTCCGGGTATCAACTGTGTCTATTTAATAATAGAAACTGCAGCGTTTGATGATTTTTAGAATAATTTTATTTATTACAATGTCAAAGCATTAGTCGTATATATATATTAAAATACTTTTGTAAAACAAGTTCAATCAAAAGCATCGTATTATCTACAACTTTAACTCCTTGGAACGCAACAGAATGTCATGTAAGAAATAGAATGAATGTCAAGTGCAATCTGTAGTTGCACAATTATTATTTCGTAACATTATTCGAAGTTGTTTAACATAATATATGTATGTGTAATTATAATGTTAAATGTTATGTCTAAATAAATAAAAAAAATGCGTGAGTGTCGTGGAACACTCGGTTGGAAGGAACTTCTTTGCGTAGTATATTATTATTGATAAACGTAGGTATTATATTATTGATTAACAAATATAAACAAATGAATTACTAGCGTCTATTAAAACAAAACGTCATTTGAAATAAAATAATATTTATTTCATGGAAAGATAAGAAAAAGTGCGAGGGATATGGACACAGAATACTTTACTCCTAGCGGAGAGATATGGATATCGTCGGGTACTGACGAAAAAATCTTACACTTTTTGTCGCCTGGCTCCCATCCGCCAAACCCGTACCGTCCGATAAAGAACTTCGTGCTAAATATGTTCAAAGCCTGTCAAACAGTCTATAGATGTTGCCTCCTGTTTACTATACAACGAAGTTTCGGAAAGCTGAATGAGTACATTTTTTTAAATATTTTGCCCATAACTTGTTTCTTATGAATCTCATTAATAACAAATTATAAATATTTTCCAAAGTTTTAATAGATTATTTTATATTATTATATAATAACAATGCAAATTTATGCTGCAGAAATAAGTGGTATTCGATAAACGATCGACCAAATAAGCAATATATTGATGACTAGCTGTGCCCCGCGGTGTCACCCGCATATATCACGCGTCTGAGCCGCGTGACATAAGACCTCGCTCATAAGTTCAATCGTTTTAGAAAAATTGCTAAAATTAATGGAGTACTTTTATTTATCGGCATAAGTATGTTATAGAGCAAAGTTAACCCTTTCACTGTCCCGTGCACTACATAAAGGTCATTGCTATTGTCTTACTATTGTGTCTGCAAACCGGACAGTGAAAGTGTTAAATTTTATCCAGTCTCCCTCCCCTCCCCAGAAAGTGCCCCGAATCGAGTTTTTTCAGTTTTCAACCGACTTCAAGAAGGAGGAGGTACTAAATTCGAATGTATGTTTTTTATGTATGTTACCTCATAACTTTTTTCTGTGATTCTTCTCGTGTGGTCACATATAAATTTATCAAAGTCTGACCAGTAGTTATTGAGTTATCCTTACTAATTTGTATCGAATACGAATGTACAAATTTTTAATTTTACCACTTGTAAAGAGAACCGTACACGACACATGAAAAGTATGGAGGTATGAAATGATTCTTGATAAATTTCAACCTCTTATACATACAAAGCGATATCACTTATAATTTCCATACAATCTGCCACGAAATATGAACATTTTTTATAATTTATCGATTTTTTTTCAAAGCATAATTTTCCCACAAATTTCCCACGTTACCTCCAATACATGTAAACTAAAGTAAAAAATAGAATGTGCTTTTTAAAAAGACCATACATCCTATTCAGTCGTGTAGGCTAATATTCAAATGTTTTTTTTTAGTTTAATGACATACATAGCCTATTCAATCGTTTTCTAAATATATTATTTTATTCAATATTAATTACTACAGATTCGCGTCTAAGTTTCAATATTATGATTTTTATTTGGCAAGGAAAACCAATTTATTTTAAAAATAGCCTTCATTATCTGTTGCCATAGACAAAATACAGACAGATATATAAAAACGTTTCGTTTTTGCTAAAGCAAAAGCATTAGCTTTCTATTTCATTTTTAAATAAATATTTTTATGATTGTCCAAAGCGTTGTAGAAATAAAAATCATTTATTTATGCTTATAATTTATTGTTTTAATACCTACATATTTTTATATAACTGTTACGAACGATGTCAAGCACCCAATTTCATACATATCCTTTTGCCAATTTTTCCGTACTCCACTGCCGGTTTCTTTCACTACTCATTGGGTGGCTAGCGTTTATGCGTCGTTCGCGCACTGAGTCAAGTGTTTTTTTTTTTGAGTAAATTATTTAAGTTTTTCATTATCTCCTTAAATATGCGTCCAAATAACATGCTATTAATAGTAAAGTTTATCTTCATAAAATTGTAACAATGATGAAGTAGCTTTCGTTCGCAAGGATTAATATGCCTTTTTTTTAATTTTCAATAATATTTTGTCACTAAATATCTTATTATTTTTCTTTTCCTTAACAAAGATCAATATTTAAGGCTAGTTGAGAGGTGTAGCCTAATGTTTGATAATTTACATAATTTATCATAGTTTTTGGCTATAATATGCAAAAATAATTGTTCAAATCGGGCTGGTAGTTCCAGAAATTAGCGTATTTAAACAAATAAAAAAACAAAAACTCTTCCGCTTTATATATTCTAAGTAATATGTATAGATAGACCAAATTTAGAACACCCTTAACCGAGAAACATGTAGACGAAGGTAGGATGTGAGAAAGGTTTATCAAGATCTTGCCATAGTTGTATACTTGTAAACTTGCCAAGTCTGTAGCATCTGCCTACCCCTATGCACGTGGACAATCCGATTTGATTCCCTTTGGCGAAAATAAATTGTTAATTTTTATTTTAAGTGCTAATTTACCACGTGTTTGGTGGTGAAGAAAATCAGCAAACCTGTATAATATGTGATAGATTGTAAATATTTCAATGACACGTGCAGTCCGCTAACACACAGAGCAGAGCGACAAACTTAAGGCGGCTACTGATATGCCTGCCGCAGGGGCAATCTAGGGTGTACAGCGATCGGGGCAATATCGGACCTGTCTCTACACACACGCCTGCTGTTCAGTATGGGAGTGTACGTTTTGCTGGACGCACGCGTTGAGAATTGCCAGCTAGCTAGCTAGCTAGCAGCCAGTTATATCGAAATATCAATGAATCAGTTTATATAGCCTTGGCTCTATTTTTATAGAATAAGGGGTGACAAATTAGAACAGTCCACTTGATAGTAAGTGGACACTGTGGCCCATAGACACCCACTTTTTTCAATAAAACAACAAATTAATAAATAAAACCCACAATATAGTGATTATAAGCTGCAGCATAGCTCTGCCATGCTATTTTAGACTATCAAAAACAATTAAATGTGTCTAACTTCACTCGTTATAATTTAATATAACCAATTTATTCTGTGATATAACTTAACTAACTAGTGCTTAGTAACTATAATTTTACTAGTGTTACAAATAGCCAGAATAGTTTTCTAATGGTGAGTTTCAATAAATTTAATTACTAAAATTTGTATTATTATTTAATTATTTAGTTAATGACTTTTTATTTATATACCAGAAATTCTAATACTATTAGAACATTTTGTTTCCCATATTGGCCCTTATGAAAAGTTAGGTAGATATCTACTCTCTGCCAGTAATATTACTTGTAAGTTACAACGTTCAAATAATATTCTTTCTGTGCTACTACCGCAAAAAAAGACAAAAAGAATATACTGTGTGAAGAAGCCGCTCTTTATACACTTCTATTACCTGTGTTCGAACTTCACGCTGTAAATAGGTTACTATGAACAACAATAAATTGTTGTTTAAAGTAACCTGTACTCACATCTGTACACGTGTGGAACGCGCCAAAGACGCAAACAAACTGATTGAAATTGCCCCAATTGCGCTACACACGCGACAGCGGCAGGTCGATCTAGGGAGCAAGGAAGGTCTTGCGCCCCTGCCGCCCTGCCGCAGGGCCGACTCAGAAAATTGCCCCTGCTTGCCTACACACATCACAATTAAGGAGGCAATTAAGGGTCATCCCCCACTCCTACACCCTAGATTGCCCCTGCAGCAGGCAAGTGAGTAGCCACCTATACTGCCCCACAGTCGTACCTGAGAGTAAGACTGTACCCAAGGATGATATTTGTTCTGTAACTTAACCTAATCTGGTCGAAATTCTCGAAATTGTCATTCCAAATTAGAAGAATAGATAGAAGTTATATAGTTTTTATATCATTTTGAGCGTGACCCTAAAACCTAACCGGAGCACCATAATTTATCTGTCATCCATATTATAATTTATTTAGATCCTTGTGGGACTGAATAAATAGTTTAAATTATAGCGTCATAAGATTTTCTTTTAAAATATAAAACTGAATTGATGTATTTTTTATTTAACAAAACAGTACCGATTTCTAGTAAAATTAAGAAATTCTACTAATCCTACATACATTCAATTTCAGTTATTGAACTCTGAATGGTGCGACGATGCCAAATAAAAGGCGTATTCCGGCTTCTTTACACAACATGAAAATTTTTCAGTTCCAGTCCGGTCAGTGCAGTCGATTCATAATGATGTGATGGCTCTAACGCCGAACATTCAATATTTCGTAGCGTAAGCATAACTACTGCGCGAAAATAATTCGAAATGGCTTGTAAACCTAAGCGCTCCGATACCGTCGTAGTCCACGAGTTCCTGGACTTTGTTCAACAAAAATTGGACGTCATGGACCAGGTGTCTTTGGAGCAGATATTAATGACAAGCTTCACAAAGGACGAAATCATCCAAGCAAGGAAGGTGTTAGAAAATTCAGCCATGACCCAAATTGTCTTATCACACGCCACAGAGATAGAGGCGGTAAGAAAAACCTGCAAGACATCTCCAGTCGCGCGTGATCTCAACAAACTGCCTCCCGTGACGTTCGATCACGTAGACGTGACCAGACTGTTGAAAGACATAATATACACGTTGAAAGAGGAAGTTACCGACATCCGTTTCAAATTTAAAGAATCATAACGAGCCGCAACAGAGCTGAGGAACTAAGTCACTATGTTGCGCAGAATAATTGCAATATCTGCGAATTCACCGTCGTCGCAGAATGTAAAAAAAAGGCGACACGCGATAACCGTAACAGTAGTCATATTTCACAAATGATTGCGACTCCGTTACATTGATAAATGTGAAACTAGGGCGACCTCGGTCGTCATTGCATCACCACCTCAGTTCTTGACTGAAGCCATGAGTACCCCTCCGCCGAAGCCAACCTCACAACAAGGAGAGAAGTTTGCGGATGTTGCCCGAAAATCTTCACAACCGGCACCCTCTTGTTGTCGAAAGCAAAAGAATGTGGAAATAAAATCAGTTCCAGTGGTGACCTGAAACAACATTGATAATGACGGGTTTACCCTTGTTGAGAAGAGACATCGGTCAAGATACGTCTGTAACCAGCGTAGGATCGCCAAAATAAACGCGAGTACAACTCTGCGTGTTGTGGGGCCAACCATACAGCTCTACATCTCCAGATTGGACTAAAGTACGTAAGCAGAAAACTTCCCGCGTTTCGTGGAAGAACGAAACCGATGCCACATTGGGGATCCAATCTCTTTAAATTTGCAGCGTCTGGAGTCTAATAGGTCAACGAACTTCCAATCTTACGTACTCCAGGATCCTGCAAAACACAAAAAGACATTCCACGCTACGAGTTTCTGGCCCTCTGTGGTAGTGTTTTGCCGATACAGGGACGCGCCAAAGAAGAAAGTTCCCTAAATAGTATTAAGTTATGTCTATATTATATATATATATATATATATATATATATATATATATATATATATATATATATATATATATATTTGAGTTAAGGTATGTATTGCTATGGGTCAGTGTTCTTAATTTTTAAGTCCTTGGTGCCTGAAATAAAGTAATTGTATTGTATTGTATTTAAATTTTATATTGGAAAGTTCGAGTCTACTTCAAGTATAAAAATTTATTTAACGCAATGTTTTTTAATTTATTTATCATCATCATCATCATCATTACAACCCTCACAAGTCCACTGCTGAACGTAGACCAAGGAATGCCACAAAGCAAGATCCTGAGCCACCTGCATCCATCGACTTCCTGCACGTCTTACCAGGTCATCATTTCCATCTAGTGGGGGGGACGCCCTACACTTCGCCTACCGGTACGAGGCTGCCATTCGAGAACCTTTCTTACCCATCGGTTGTCGGTTCTTCAAGCTATATGGCCGGCCCACTGCCACTTGAACTTACTAATCCGTTGGGCTGTGTCGGTCACTTTGGTTATACTGCGAATATTCTCATTTCTAAGTTTGTCACACAAAGAATCCCCGAGCATAGCCCTCTCCATAGCTCGCTGAGCGACCTTGAGCTTCCTCTTATGGGCAGCAGTAAAGGACCACATCTCAGTTCCATAGGTCATCAGTGGCAACGCGCGTTGTTTAAGACTCGTTTTCAAGATTTGCGGTATACCTTACGAGAAGATGTGCTGTAATTTCCCGAACGCTGCCTAGCCGAGTTGAATCCGTCGAATGACCTTTCGGTCGAAGTTGGGCATATCTAGTCGGACTATTTGTCCCAGATAAACATACTCGTCAACTAATTCGAGCTTAGTGCTCCCAACAAATACCGGCATAGTTGTGACATGGACGTTATATACGATCTTAGTTTTGTCCACGTTTTAATTTATTAGTAGACAAAAATTAATATCACAAAACAAAATCGTTCTAACGTAAATTAATGTACCGGAAAAAGGAAACGTAAATTCATTCACTTTGTTATCCATTCTTTGATAAACTGAGTACATTAATTTACGTTAGAACAATTTTGTTTTATCATATTATATATATTTGTCTTTTAATATTTTTTTGTTGTTTTGTTATTTCTTAAAATGTTTTTTTTTTAATATATTGTCTTAAGTTTCGACAAAGCAAAATCGCAAACCACCGGTACAGACAGGCTTCCAATAAAATTGTCGCTTAATATAACGAAATATTGCCGAAATTGATTGACGAACCGCTTCTAAATCTGAACAAAACAAGGATAAACACTTTTAGGATCTTAAACACCTCCAATCGAAACTTTCACTGTGCTTTCAAAAACTATTCTAATGTTGTTAATTACTGTAATTAAAGCGATTAGTCTTGTCGATAAATTTAGATGCTTTGGGTACCTCAGAGTAGTATCGGAATATACCAGACGGTAGGACTCCTTTTCTGCCTAGGAGTCCGTCTGGGTGGATACCACTCTCTTACCTAAAGTAAGTTGTAATGCTTTCTTATGGATATAAGCGGCGACTTAAGAGTATAAAACTGGGCTGCAGTACCCACATAATATCAGATAAACTGAATATTCGTACCAAATTTCAGTTTATACGAGAAATCGTTCTAAGGAAGGAGGGATCTAACGCCATTTAATTTCATTTCTACAGCATTCACTTATCTTATGGTGGGTTGATTGATGTAGAAGAGTTGTTTTCTCATTGAATTAAAACGTTATGCATTTTTTTTTTCAATTTAAATTATTCTTCAATTTTATGATCATTATTTCGTTTGTATGAACTACGTACCCGTGAAAAGTGATAAATGATTCTTTCAAAGAATTAGTGTTGGAAAATCTGTAGTATAACTCAAACTGTACTACGTACGGTTACTGTATCAGATAAATCAAAACTTTGCGCCGAGCGACCAACACTTTGTACACAAGGTTTTATTACTACTGTTTTTCTTTCAGTTTTACAGATTATTATTTATATGTATTTGCCGTGTAGTGGCGGTCAAGAATATCCACTACCCCATATCTTCTCGTGGATGTCGTAAAAGGTAACAAAGGGAAACAGACAGGAGATTGGCAGCAGCATCTTCCTGATAAAAGCACAAGTACAATAAAACTGCGGTTGCTAACCCGCTCGCCAAGTGTGGCAACTATTGTAAATACCCCCCAATAGAGCCCCCCCAAAAAGAGCAACAAAGAGACGGCCACCAGTCCCCGGCGGCCCCGCTATTTCTGGCTACGGTGGCGACTATGGTAACGGAGGGGCAGGGGTTGCTAAGAATCTCCGGTGGAGGTTTGGTTGCCACCTACGATGACTCGACTTAGCAACATACAACGCACGCACCCTGACGACTGACGAGAAGATCGTGGAGCTGGAAAAAGTGATAGACAAGTTACGCTGGCATATTATAGGAATATCCGAGGTCTGAAGAGAGGGGGAGGACACGGTAATCCTCGAATCCGGTAACTTGCTCTGTCACCGGGAGGGCGACCACTCAAGGAGGTGTTGGATTTATCGTCCATAAGTCTCTCGTTAACAACGTTGTAATGATTGAGAGTGTGTCGACGAGGGTTACCTTAAGAAGCGTACCTTATACTCAGAATCACCAAACGGTATTCGCTGAAGGTCATACAGGTCTACGCACCAACCTCGGCACATCCCGATGAGGAGGTGGAGGAAATGTATGAGGATATCTCTAGAGTCACTCATTTCTCCAAAACCCACTATGCGGTGTTAATGGGAGACTTCAATACATAACTAGGCACAAGAGAGAACGGTGAGCTGAAAGTAGGGAAATTTGGAATAGTGCAACGCAACCCTAGGGGCCAGCAGCTGGCTGACTTCATGGAGAAAGAGGGACTATTTATGATGAACTTTTTCTTCCAAAAGCGGCCCCGCAGGAAGTGGACCTGGTTTAACTCCGACGGTTCGACAAAAAATGAGATTGACTTCATTATTATGACCAGACGACAACTATTCAGTGATGTCTCCGTGATCGCGAGGTTGATAACTGGTAGCAATCACCGAATGGTTAGAGGCACACTGAACCTAAACGTTAAGTTGGGGAGGTCTCATCTAATGAAGTCAACGCTCCGTCCCCTCTTGCTTTGTTCCAAAGTCCCGAAACCTTTCAGCTCGAGTTACAAAACCGTTTTCAGTGCCTAGAAGATTGCAATGAAGTGGACGATATGAATTACAAGCTCGTGGAAACTGTCCATGCAGTTGGAGCTAAGTTCTGCAAGACCCGCCGTAGAAGAACACAAAAACTCTCCGATCACACTCTTAATCTCGTGGCTGATATACGGAAGATGTAGCTACTCTCTTTATCAGATTCGACAGCATACAGGAAACTGAACAGACAGATCTCCAAATGCATGCGGCGGGACTTACGCAACTTCAATACAGCTTGTAATGAAGAAGCAATCGAGCGGAACCAAGGCTCCAAAGTCTTTGCCAGAGATCTGTTTGCCAGAAAGTGCCAACTGTCGAAACTGAAGGCCGAGTGTGGCAGCATCGTTTCCGAGACACCTGAGATTTTGAGTGAGATTGAGAGGTTCCATAGGAAGCTGTACACGTGATAGTTGGAGCCACATGCAAGTGTAAATAACGATCCAAAAGTGAGTCTTATCCAAAACTATTCTGAAAATATCGTGGACGACAGTCTGAGCAAGATAATATTGGCTCTCCATCACTGTAATAACGGCAGGCCCCAGGTGAGAATGGAATTGCAGCGGAGCTATTAAGAGCGGGTAGAAAACCAGTACTTGAAGTCCATCAGAATCTCTTTAATTCCGTCCTCCATGGTGGCACTACTCAGGAGGTATGGAGCAGAAATGCGGTGGTCTTGTTCCTCAAGAGAGGCGACAATGCTCTCTAGAAGAACTACAAACCGATTTCCTTTCTGAGCCGCGTCTACGTGCTGTTTTCGAGAGTCATTACGAATCGTCTTGCACGCAGACTTAACGATTTTTATTCTCCCGAACAAGCCTGTATCTGACAAAATTTTAGTACTATAGACTACATACACACCCTTCTGAAACTTGTGCAGAAGACAGAGGAGTATAATCTGCCACTTTTCCTTCCGTATGTGGTCTATGAGTAAGCCTTTGATTCCGCCGAAATTTGGGCGGTGCTGCAGTCCCTTCAGCGGTGCCAAGTTGACTGTCGGTATATCGAAATGCTGTAGGGCTACAAAGGCTATCCGAGTTAAGAACTAGAGTACGAAACCTATCCAATTGCAGAGAAGTGTAAAACAGTGTGACGTTATATCCCCGAAACTCTTCACGGCTGCATTGAAAGACATTTTTAAGCTTCTGACTGGAAAAGATACGGTATTAACATAAATGGCGAGTACATCACTCACGTTTGATTAGCCGACGATATAGTCTTTATGGCAGAATCGCTGGAGGACCTAAGCACTATGCTCAATGACCTCAATAGTGTCTCCCAACGGATAGGTCTTAAGATGAACATGGACAAAACAAAGATCATGTTTAATGTCCATGTCACACCTATGCCGGTAGTTGTTGGGAGCACTTAGCTCGAAGTTATTGACGAGTATGTTTAATTGGGACAAATAGTCCGTACTAGGTAAGTCCAACTTGGGGGGTCGTACGAGGCGGCGGCCGAAACTATGACACGCGGGGTTGCGATAGTCTTTGAGAGGATCCGGCAACTGGGTCTCGAGGTGGCTCTGCACAAGTCCGAGGCCATGCACTTCCATGGTTCTCGGAACAGGCCACCACCGGGATCCTCAGTGATGGTAGGAGGGGTATCCATCGGCGTCGAGTCGACGTTGAAGTACCTAGGACTCGTCCTCGACGGCCGATGGAACTTCGTTGAGCACTTCCGACGTTTGGCTCCCAAACTGTAACGGACCGGGGCTGCCTTCAGGCGGCTCCTGCCGAACCTGGGGGGGCCAAACGCCTCCTGCCGGAGGCTCTACGCGGGGATCGTGAGGTCCATGGCCCTTTACGGGGCCCCGGTGTGGGCGCGTGGTTTGGCGCGGCTTGCCGTCCACCACCTAAACGCGCCCCAAAGGGTGGTTGCCGTAAAGATGGTTCGCGGCTACCGCACGATCTCCCGCGAGGCGGCGAGCCTCCTTGCCGGATTGCCGCCATGGGATCTGGAGGCGATAGTCCTCGCGCGCCTGCACGAATGGCGCGCGGAGGCACTATGCCGGGGGGAAACCCCGCTGCCGCGGCAAGTTGTCGCGCAGCGGACAGACTTCCGGCATGATCTCATGGCGACATGGAGAGAGCGACTGTCGCAACCCCGTGCTGGGCACGCCACTATAGCGGCGATAAGACCCCTCTTTGAGGAGTGGCTTGAGAGACGCCACGGCGTCCTCACCTTCCGCCTGACGCAGGTCCTCACCGGACACGGTGTGTTCGGGAGGTTCCTGCACCGAATCGGGCGGGAGGAAACGCCCGGGTGCTCCTACTGCGAGGATCGACCGGAGGACACGGTGGAGCACACCGTGGAGGTGTGCCCTGCTTGGGCGGAGCACCGCCGTGTTCTCGTAGCGGCGATAGGCGGCGGCGACCTCTCGCGTCCGGCCCTGGTCGAAGCCATGGTCCGGAGCGAGATGGAATGGGATGCCGTCACCACCTTCTGCGAAGCAGTGATGCTAGCGAAGGAGGTGGCGGAGCGGGAGAAGGAAAGAGCAACAGCTTTCCTTCCCGGCCGCCGCGGGAGACGCCCCGGGCGTCGGGGGCTACGTCGTGGCCCCCGGCCACCGTAGGCGCGGGCCTGTGGACGGCGAGCAATGGGTAGCTCGCCGTCCGTCCGTCTAACGACGACAGGCCGTGTCGACGGTGCGTTTTGTTCCACGCGCGCCTCAAAGAACTGTCACCAGCGTGAAGGGGCCCGCAAGGGCCGACGCCTGCCGCGGCTGCGGGCTGTTCGAAAGAGATACCGCGGCTCCGGAACGTTAGGGCACTGAAGGAACACGGATGGTTTTTAGTCAGTAAAAGTCTGACACTCCCTTCCGCTCCACCCACAGCGAAAGGCGTCATTAGATGATTTTCCATCCGCAAAAAAAAAAGGGTGTGGAAATCTTCCATGCCCTAAAACCTTAAACTCTTCCTCTAAAAGGGAAGAAGAGCAGCATTTAGGTATAAGCTTTCTCCCTCAAAGAGGAACCTAACAACAAGAGAATACAGACTGTTTATTTATTACTTAGATCTGTTTAACTCATTTTTGTAACTAAATCAGAATAGCGAGAATTATACAAGCTAAAACTACATCTACGAGTATCTCATTAAAAAACGTGGTTATTAATAGTCTCGGGTTTTAGCTAAGGTTTAAAAAATACCTTAAAAATATTGTGCCTTTTCCGCGGTAAAAATCTTCGTGAAATTTGATATATTTTTTTAGAGTGACAAACGACCACACAATCCTACTATTGGTAAGTTAATGCTCTAGCTCATAGATTTATACGGTTATTCTTTATTAAGAATCAAAATTCTAGTGCGTTGCCAGCTTTAAGGAGATAGGTAGAATAATTACTCGTTTCCAGTAAACAGGGCCTCCAGTAGTCAATACTCATCATTATAAACAAGGCAACATTGAGCTGATATTATGTGAGAGCGTGGTCCTTTCTCGGTCGAGCTGACCCATTCTTGCTAGAACCATAAGATAGTTAGCATGACTCTACCACGTGTATTTAACGGAAAATTCTGTACATTACATTTTAATTCGCATATTTTACGCGGTATTTTATTTTTGAAAATAGACTAGTTTCGACTAAGTTTTTGTTTGTTATAAGGTGGTATATGTATATACTATTTGTCTAATTTGAAATGCAATAAACGCAGCACAATCTAAAGGTCCTTTATACTCTCCTCTTACGACAAAGATCATTAGTAAATTACATTATGACGCAGTTTCAAAATAAACCAAAGATGTCTTTGAAGTCAGCTTAGAAATAGTCCCGAGATAAGATTTGTATGGAGGTCAAGGTTGTTAACTATTTAAATATTTATTGTTTTTGCACAAGATACTATTTCTTTGTAAATAATGTTTGAATAATTTAGGCGTTTTGCAAAAAATAATAGTTTTTTAACCTTATTTTTTAGTTTTGATTCCTGGTTTGATGTTCGTGTTCTTTGAGGTTGTTTACATATTTGCGGTGATTGCTTCGCTATCACAACTGGCATCAATGAAAATGCTTATTGTAATTATCAGTGTAAATACATATACACATACACATATATATACATATATATATAAAATATATAAATATAATAATATATTATATATATAATCATTGGGATGACAAAGAAAGATAGTGCTCTTTGACTCGCCTTTTGAACACGGACACTGTTTGAGCGTCTCGAATTGCAGCAGGAAGAGAATTCCATAACCTAACTGCATGTACTGTAAAAGAGTGAGAATAGGACTTTGTTCTAGAGGAAGGGAAATTTAGGAGGGTTTTTAAATATGATCTGCAAACTGCATCGGGGGAGTGCGCAAAGTGGAATCGATCACGTAGATAGGGTGGTGATGTTGGATTGTATAGTATGTTAAAGAGTAGGCAAAGGATTCGAGTATTCCTGCGAAGTCGGATTGGGAGCCACTTGAGCTGTTTGCGATATGAGAAGACGTGGTCATACTTTTTCAGCCCGAAAATATAATGAATACATAAGTTTTGCAACTGCTCAAGTTTGTTTATTTGCTCCTCAGTCGCATCCAAATAACACACATCAGCATAATCAAGAATCGGGAAAATAAGTGTTTGGACAAGATAAATCTTCTTTGATAACGGCAGAAAATGTTGAAGGCATTTTAAGGAATGAAAAGTATAATTGATTTTCCTGCTAATTTCTGTGATATGTGCATTCCATGTCAACTTGCAATCCATGATGACGCCCAGATTCTTAACCGTTTCTGAAATGCTTAGTGGAATGCCATTAATTTGCAGAGTTGGCAGTGAAGAAAAGTCAAGTAATTTACGAGTAAACCTGGTGCCTTTAATCATAGCTTGTGATTTTTTAGGGTTTATAACAAGTCCGTATGATCTAGACCACTTATCGATTTTATTTAGATCGTTATTTATTTCAAATAGTACTGAATTTTCTTCAGTCACTAGAAAATTACGATACAGCTGCAAATCGTCTGCATAGAGATGGAAGTTTGAAGATATCACCTGGGTGATACAGTTGATAAAGATGGAAAAGAGTAAAGGAGAAAGGACGCCACCTTGAGGTACACCCGTGGTTAGATTGCACCACTTAGAAAAAGTTTCATTGATACGAATACACTGAGAGCAGCCACGGAGGTAGGAATCAAACCATTGAATAGTTGAAGGAGACACATTAATAGAATGAAGAATGCTAAGAAGTATATCAAAATCAATAGAATTGAAGGCACTACTAAAATCTAGCAGCACAAGTACCGTTAAATATTTTTGGTCTATACCGCACCGGATATCATCCGTTATCTTGAGGAGAGCAGTAGTTGTACTGTGACCAGGCCTAAAACCGGATTTTATTTCCATTTTACGTTTTTGTTAGTTACGCCCTTCTTTATTATAACGGCAGTACTGTTTTTGTCTGGGTCGATCAGCTGGTAATATTTTGGTCTACCTGACTCATAGATGGACGAAGGCAGTAGAGTCGAAGGGGGAAGGATTGGCCGTTAGTTTATACATGGCGAAGTCCTTGGATCGGGTTTGGTACGAAGCGTTTCGTTTAAAGCTCTTTTCCTATGAGCTTGCAGAGAAATTAAGCAATTGGATCACCAGTTTTCTTGCAGATTGGAGCATCGAGGTCGTAGTAGACGGTGCAAGCTCCGATTACAGGCCCATTAATGCTGGTGTTTCACAAGGCTGCGTGTTATCACTAACGCTGTTTCATCTGCATATCAAAAATATGTTGCAAACCGGTAACTCCTGATACTATCCACACCCTCTGGATGCTTGACGGTACACCACTGTATGTTTTACTTGCAGTTTTCTTCATCGTATAACCTCTCGGTGGAATAGTTTACCACCGGCGATTTTTCCGGACCGAACGACTTAGGGACCTTCTAAAAAAGAACTTACTCCTTTCTAAAAGGCCGGCAACGCACCTGAAATTCCCCTGGTGTGTAGTGGTTTATGAGTGGCGGTAAACACCATTAGGTGAACCTTATGCTCATTTGCCTCCTATTCGTTAAAATAACTAAAGCGAGGTTAGGTATTTTGAATATTATGTTGAACTGTATGAAGGAAATGCATGTAAGAGTACTTTTGTATGTATATGTAGACTTGTGTACGTGGTAGAGTCACACGCTGAATGGGTCGGATTGACCGGGGTAGGATCACGCTCTCAGAGAATACCAGTGTGCTGTGTTTCATATGCTATATAATAAAAATTCGTAGATATGTGAAGTTCGCCAACACGCATTGGGGCTGCGCGGCGGACATTTTCTTGTCCTAAAACCCTCTCAGAAATGAGAGGGGGCCTGTGCCCAGCAGTGGGACGTAAATAGGCTGCAACTTTACTTTACATTGATAGGATTGAAAAGGTCCAAAGAACATTTATTGACAGTTTAAACTACCGCTGCGACCTTTATGGCGATCCGTATATTAACTCCCTTCATAATCATAAAATGTTGAGTCTCAGTGATCGCCGTAAATATTTCGATACCATTTTCTTGCATAAAATTCTGAATAATAAAATTGACTGCTCTCCCTTATAAGCCAAAATAAACATTAAAAGTAATTTTCGTCTGCCCGCTCGCCTTTAACGTGTATTTCAAACAATCGTACCACCTTCACTTCGAAAAAAATATACACAAAATTGCTTTATCTCCCGTTCGTTAAAATTATACCACAAAGTATTTGTAAATCTCAATCTCTTTAGTTGCCACTTAAAAAGTCTAAAACGAAGTATCTTTAAAATTATTCAGATAAATACATAACAGCGTAACATTTGGTAATCTCTACGATGTATTGATTGTTAGTCCCTTAAAAATGTATTTTTTAATTTTAATTAAGTTACCTATTTTAAGCTTTGCTGCATTGTTGTTGATATTACTTTTCAGTTTCATACAAGAAACATTTATTACTCAGCTTCAATTAACATGGATAAATCTTTCAACAAGTTAAATTGAAATGTTAGTCTAAATATATTTATTCGGCACTCGTTGTCTGTTAATTATGTAATGTTATAATATTGTAATTTGTTTGTAATGACTGTTTGTGTCACAATAAATGAAAAAAATATATAAATGGTATGCAAAATGATTATGGTTGTAATTTATTCAATTTTGCAAGTTCTTAAGACACAACTTGACATGAAACGTAACATGATTATGAATCTTATTTAGGTAAAAGAAAGTTTCAAAGTCAATGATCACCTTAAATGATGTCATTGTACGCATTGGGGCGCAGGACTGAAGGGCGACAACACATCAGCTTTTAATTATTTCTTGAGGCAAGTTACAATGGTTTATGATCAACAGTCACTTTTAATCAGGTCGATCTTTCTCATATAATCTCCGCAGATAAATTTCGTTTGAAATCTCTAAACACAATTTTAATTGACATGAGTGACAATATGTATTATACTATACCATATTGTGTTAAATTGGTTGAGATATTATCAATTGTTAAAACGGAGACTAGTTTTGGAGTAACGGAAATAAAAACGGATATGCATTCTAAAATATTTTTTTATAGAATTAAGGTCACAAACGGCCGCACAGCCCACCAGATGATAAGTGAATGCTGTGGTCCATATGCATCTACATTCATCTTTGGTTAAGAATCAAAATGCAGATGCATTGTTACCCCTAGACTAAGATGGAGTGCCTCGCACTCCATCTTAGTCTTCAGCATAAATGATTAGCAGTTGAAATAGCGTTAGTGAAATTATAATGAATTTTGGCACCTGTCAATTTATCAGTGGAATACATTAAAGGACACTTTTTATTATAATAGTTTTGAAGTTTTGCTTACAGTCAGCGGAGTTCTTGTATTTCTAACTTTTGTTAGATTTTAACCTTCACAAGTATTACAATGGAAATATAAGTTATTTGATAGATTTAAGAGGTTCCATTGTTATAAAAATAATCCTTATAGTTTCTCCATGTCCGTTCGTCCGTCCGTCCGTCCTCGGCTTTTCTCAGAGACCCTAGGTGCTAGAAACCTGTAATTTGGCACAGTTATAGATATTAATCACGCCTTGAAAACTGTGAATAAAATAAAATAAAATTTTAAAATACATTTTTATTTTGGGTACTTTCCCTTACAAGTAAATGAAGGATAGATTTTTTTCCCATCTTTTCCATCTTATGGGGTATCGTTGGATAGGTATTTTAAAAATCACTGGGGGTATGGAGCAATATATTTTGGATTCAGGGATTCGTTTGCGAAGTATTTAGCTTAATAGTCGCATTTTTCATTAGAGTCATGTGTTCCCCTCCTCTACCAAATAAACCGCCGTATTTAGAAATGTGAAAGTATACACGATAGTAGTATATATAATTAAGTTTAAAGGAAAACTATCACAGCTAAGTAGAGTTTAGAAGTTAACTAGTAATAGTCAACCAATTTATAAACTGCACTTAGATTAGTAAAAATGTCATAACAACTTCATAGAAAATAACCTAAAACTAGCTTCATTACAACTTTGTAATGTTTAGTGTTAAAAATAACATTTAAACATAATTTTTTTGAGGGAAACGACTTATATGCATTACGGATGTAGCTTTTCTTTTTCATTTGCGGGACAGGTGGAGGATATTTTTTACGTACTTACATCTTTCACTTAGTTTTTAGCTGGTAGTTACTGCAATGCAATCATATAGCCTCATACAGTTTAATATTTTACATTCTTTTTTATAGGATAGGGTTACAAATGAGTACACAGTCCACATGATGGTAAGAGGTTGCTGTGGCACATAGACATCTACATCTTTCTATCGTTTCCGAATCAAAATGCAGATGCGTTGTCACCCGTGAAGACTAAGATGGAATGCCTCCTTTCCAGTAAAAACGGTCTCCGGTTCTCTACACTCACCATACCACACACAGCAGTGTTAAGCTACTATTTTACGCAGGTATTCTGTGAGAGCGTGGTTCTACCCCGGTAGAGCCAGCCCATTCGTGCTACAACTATACTACTAATATAGCTGCAGCATGACTCTAACACGTATAAACGATCTTGGTTTACGCGGGCTATTTCAGGATAATTTAGGACAGTGGTGGTTTACGAGAAGGTTCGTTACGGTTATATATATCTTAGAGTTGCTTGTTGATTATTTTCAGAACAGAAAAGTTTTTTTTAATCTTTTTTGAATACCACTCCCTATAATTATGATTTGAAAATAAGTACTTCAGTTACAAAAATCCTATTTGCGCTCATTTTTAGTCGTTATAGCAGTCAAACCTCGAACTTACTTATTATGCTCATTATCAAGGAAGGCCACGTATTGTGACGAACAACTGCGGCAGCCTATTTCTACATCGTGTGTGGCCCGACACGCACCTGATCAGTTTTATTTTATAGTACATGGTGATGGCAACCATAATAATCGTATCTTCGTTAATCCTCTTTACAAGAAAAAAAACATTTTTTTGTCTTTACTGTGCAATTTTCACTTAATTGAAAATTAATCTTTAGTACTCTGAACGGACTCCCTAGTTTAATGAAGAAACATAATATCTCAGAAGTAATTACACTAGGAGCTCGGGTTTGACTTGTTATTTGAATAAACGTTTAATGATTTATTTGGGAATACCTATATAAATAAAGCGAAAAGTAATAATTACGAATACTGATTTTCTAAAAGCATCGTTTTTCATCCAACAATTAAAATTCCAAAGAAAACATGAATAATATATCTT
Source organism: Parnassius glacialis (assembly GCA_033319125.1). Lineage (NCBI taxonomy): Eukaryota > Metazoa > Arthropoda > Insecta > Lepidoptera > Papilionidae > Parnassius > Parnassius glacialis. The sequence continues at coordinate 18,797,847 of JAVANC010000023.1, read as the reverse complement.
GTAAATTTAAAAATAGTTACTTTTATATGTCGCACGCATTCCATCTTAGTCCTCACGGGTGACAACGCATCTGCATTTTGATTTGCAAACGAGGAAAATTGTAGATGTCTATGGGCCGCAGCAACCACTTACCATCATGTGGAGCACATAGCTCGTTTGTCACCCTTGTCCTATAAAAAAAATTAATAAGAACATGTAAAAACTTTTTCTTCTAAATTTCATGGTTGAAACCGAGGTTCGTGACGACGTGTTATAGAACTCTTAAATTTAATCCTCATTTATGACTATGCACATGTAACATTTTAATATTGAGTTCATCCCGAAAGTCTAGCAGTAGCAGTCAAGAAATATACTAACAATGTTAATTAATGATGAAAAATAAACTTCGCCTCCAATATTTATTAATATTTACCCTATATTATAAGCATACGTTATAAAATACCAACTGAGATGAACATGTGACATGACATGTAAGGGAGAAGAGTAGAAGTTCTTCTACGCGATTGACTTTGTGATGAGGATATAAGCAGTAGAACCAGAGTAACCGGCATAGCACAGCGGTTATATATTGAATTGAAATAGGCCGGTAACATAGCTCGCAAAACCAACAACCGATGGAGAAGAAATGTCTTCGAGTGGCAGCCTTGTACCAGTAAGCAAAGTGAAGAGTGGCCACCCACTTAAAGGAGTGATGTCCTAGCCTGGGGAGATGCAGAAATTCTTTGCGATCCAATTTTCACCGGCTTTTCTTATTATTTCATTAATCCATTTTTGCTCTCAGTCTACCTCTTTTCCTTTTGTTTGTTGGTCCTTGCTAGTTAGTTACTCTCTGTGTCCATTTTTCTTTACCCATTCGTGCAATATATCCCGCCCATTTCAATTTTTGTTTTTTAAAAATTTTCCCAAGCATCTATTATTTTTCTTGTTTTTCTTATGTCTGTGTTTCTTAATAATCCCCTCCAATGCTCTCTGACATACCTGTTTTTTGTTATTGTATATCCATATTTGGCAGCCATATGTAAGGCAGGGTAGTAAACCTGTGTCCATTATTTTTAATTGAGTTTTATAGGGACTTTGATTTTAGGGTCTCTTTATTGCTCCAGAATTTAGTCCAGGTCATATTAACTCATCTTTTAACGTATCTTGTCTTAGAGAAAGATATTTGTTGTCCCAAATAAACATAGCTTTGAACGTATTATAATATATTCTAATTGACCCATATTGGTATAATATGGTGGTTCGTCTTGACTTTAGTTTTGGTATTAGTTCTAGGCCAATCGTGTTGCTTACATCATTTAGTTCATTAATCATTTTCTGTAATTGTGATGCTGTTTCGGAGAAGAGTATGATGTCATGCGCAAATCGAAAATTACTGAGGAGTTTCCCATTTCTGTTTATTCCTTACTTTTCCCAATTCAAACTTTTGCTTTTGTAGTATATGTCTTTTATAAGATCTATAGCCTCCGATGGTATTTCGCACTTATGTAGAGTTTTTCACATGCTTGTATGTGATATAGAGTCAAAGTCATTGGCGTAGTCGATATATGCCAGGTAGAGTGGTCTATTGTGCTCTATACATTTCATGTATTTCTCTGTTATCAAATTTAAAGTGTGTATGTGATCTGTTGTTGAGAAATTTTTCCTGAAACCTACTTGTTCCGATGGTTTAAATTTCTCTGTAAACGTTGCTAGGCGATCCTCAAGACATGAAGCAAATAGTTTGTACATATTTGGTTGTAAGCTTATTGGTCGGTAGTTTCCCGAAGCTTTCTTCCTTGAACATTCACCCAAGTTTGAGCGACATAATCCCCGTGCTGCGACGTCACTCCTGCTGGGCAGAAAATGCGCATCGTGCTGTCTTCGCAACAGGAGAACAGCCACGCGGCACGATTGTGTAATCGCATAAACCTGTCGTGGCAATCCTATGCTCTTGTGCGGTATGTTGATACGTCGCCATTGTTTAATATTTGCGCTTCACATAATGTATCAGCTACCTTGATGTTGTAAATAGGTTGACTGATAGCAAAGAACATTTTGTTTTTACATAGAACCTTTAAGCATGATGATACATCTCGTTCTTCTAAGGGTACTGTCAGGTCCCTTCTTACGTATACAGCGAGGTATTCAGATGTGAGTACTATAGTTTTCTCTGTATGTCCAGTAATTTGCGGAAAAGGAATAGTGCAGTTTTTTCTTTTTATAGGAGAGATGGCAAACGAGCATGCGGCTCACCTGATGGTAAGTGACCACCGCCGCCCTTGAACAACTGCAACACCAGGGGAATCGAAGATGCGTTGCCGGCCTTTTAGAAAGGAGTAGGCCCTTTTGCTCTTTTCTTGTTATGTTCATATTGCTTGTTATTTATTAGTGGTAGCTACACTTCGAATAATATGTATGCACTTGTAAAGCGCACGTGCCCTCGCACCAGCTTGTACAGTCTTCGCGTACAATAGCGTGTGTTCATACAGGGTTTGACCAGAGATGATGTTCAGCTGCTTTTCAAATTGGTTAGGCTTGATGAGAATAGTTTCAAGTCTCCCGTTTCTCAAGACAGTTGCTAGGTCTAAGAGTTGCTGTTGTATTAACGTATGTTTGAAATGATAAAGTTCACGGCCAGAGTGGTAGCTGTTATGTACATATTGTGACGTCTCATAATTATTTTTAATAAGTAATAATTAAATTCAAAATAAAGGCATTTAAAAATGTCATAGAAATTATATTTTAAACAATTAAAATGCAAAAATAAGCATAAAGTTCAAATATATTCCTTTGGAATATTGAACATTATAGTAACCAATACTATAATATTCAATATTTGCGCACAAATTGTCTTTAAAAATCTCTAAACTTATTAAAATTATGTTTAAAATGTTCAAAATGTATGAAATCATATAAATATCGTGGTAGAGCCACGCGGCAGCTTTTGCTGCACGGATGGGCCGGCTCGAACCGGGGTGGTACCACGACCTCACAGAAAACCGGCGTGAAGTAGAGGATTACCTCTGCGTTTCGCTTGGTGAGTGCAGGTGGCCGGAGGCCCTTTTTACTGGAAATGAGGCATTCCATCTTAGTCCTCACGGGTGACAACGCATCTGCATTTTGATTCGCAAACGAGGATAGATGTAGATGTCTATGGGCCGCAGCAACCACTTGCCATCGGGTGGACTGTGTGCTCGTTTGTCACCCTTATCCTATAAAAAAAAAAAAAAAAGATAAATAACATTTATAATATAATAAAAAATGAATAAAAAGTTGATGAAAGTGTTCTTGTAATGTTCCCTTATAACGGGGCGTTGTCGGAGACACATACCCAAGGTTGTACAATATGGGGTGGTCGGCTGACCGACTGCTAGTAGTAAGGTTGAACAATGAAGAGTCCTATATTAGGGACTTATGACAGTAAGGTCTAACGAACTAAAGCATTAATGTAGAAGGTCTCTAAGATTCATAAGCATTATGATAGCAGAGTTTTGACTAGAAGTCTCATTCATAAAGGGATTAATTAATAAAGAATTAACTGTTGTGAGCTAGATACAAGTGGAATAGGGACAATTTTTTGTTCTTAAATCTTTGAGCTCTGTCTTCGTGAGCGGAGTTCTTTAGCTTATAAGATGCTACCATAGATTTCGATTGCTCTCGTGAATATTCATTCTTCCAAGATACACCTAAAAGTACTTAGTTATTATGCAAACACAACGCAAATAAGGGTCCTAACTAAGACAATCACGCCATAAATTTATTGAACGGCCTATATTTAAACCTTTAGAAAGATCAATATATGGTTAATATACTGGTCAAGTAAATTAGATATATTTATACACAGTCAGGTCATAAGTATTGTCACACAGTAAAAACTTTTCTTTTAGAATGCTGGCCACAAAAAAGCTTATTGAATTCGAATTTCGAATTGTTCATGAAAATAAAACTGTATACTTTTTAGAATTTTACTCATTTTTAAATATGGAGTGGACGCTTAAAGAAGACCGTGTTGCAGTTATTGCGTTGCATCGTTGCGGTTACGCGCCAATTCAAATTTTTGACATACTGAAAAACTTGAATATAACCAAAAGATTCGTTAATCGTACCATCAAACAATACAATGAAGACTCTTGTGTAGATGACAGGTCAAGAAGTGCTCGCCCTCGGTCTGTTAGGACTCCAGCAGTGATAAAAGTGTAAAGGCGCGAATTCAAAGAAATCCCAACGTAAGCAGAAACTGTTGGCCCTTCAGATGGGGTTAAGCAGAACCACGATGAAAAGGGTGTTAATTGAAGACTTAGGGCTCCGGGACTATCGAAGAAAAACAGGACATCGTTTGAATGCTCGTCTTATGGACCTGAGACTGAAGAGATGCCGCGCTTTGTTGAAGCGGTACGCGGGAAAAAATATCGGGAAATTCTTTTTTCGGATGAAAAAATTTTTACCCTAGAAGAGAGCTACAACAAACAAAATGATAAGGTGAACGCACACAGTAGTGAAGAAGCGAGCAACCGTATTCCGCGTGTCCAACGAGGTCATTTTCCATCGTCGCTCATGGTATGGTTGGGAGTTTCTTATTGGAGCTTAACAGATGTACATTTTTGTGAGAAAGGTGTAAAAACGAATGCAGTTGTGTATCAAAATACAGTCCTGACGAACCTTGTGGAACCTGTTTCTCATACCATGTTCAATAACAGACACTCCGTATTCCAACAAGATTCGGCGCCAGCTCATAGAGCGAAGAGCACACAAGACTGGCTGGCGGCGCCTGAAATCGACTTCATTCGGCACGAAGACTGGCCCTCCTCCAGTCCAGATTTGAATCCGTTATATTACAAGATATGGCAACACTTGGAGGAAAAGGCGTGCTCAAAGCCTCATCCCAATTTGGAGTCACTCAAGACATCCTTGATTAAGGCAGCCGCCGATATTGACATGGACCTCGTTCGTGCTGCGATAGACGACTGGCCGCGCAGATTGAAGGCCTGTATTCAAAATCACGGAGGTCATTTTGAATAAACTTTAGTGTTATAAGAATCTATGTTTTGTTATGTTCATTTTGGTATATAAATGGTTACGTAATGAATTAACTTGTTTCAATTATTTTATATTAAACATGTGACAGAATTTATGACCTGACTAGGTATATATTATAGATATAGATTCTAAAGAAAAACAAGTATATGTATAGAGAGAGGCGGGGGGGAGTCGTTACAATAGTATTGTCATGGCTGTCATTTATGCGTTTTTAAGTTTCTGGGAGGTGCTTGCCTTTTGCCAACTTTTGATTTCCTCATTTCTTTATAGAAGGTTATATTCACCTTCGATGATCGATGTGTGATTTTTACTGAGCTTTAATAGATAATTTTTGTTTGACTGGATTATAGACTAGTAAGTTAGTAGTTAACAGATTTCGAAAATTTCAGTAGTGTTACGCCACAATTAATACTTGGTGCATAACGACATTAGTTCTCACTAGCGCTATCTAGTATCGAGTAGCAGAATTTCGAGAGTCAAGAATCTTATAGAAATTTCTAAGAAAGAACTTTCTAGAACTATCGGACACCTAGTCAGTCGGGACCTGACGAGACTGACGAGATCGGATAATACATTCAGAAATGGAGCTCCATGGGAGGTTCCACAAGGCTCTACATGAGCTTTTCGTACAAAGGGTCACCTCTTTTCACTGGCTACGCTTTGCTGTCCTCTTTGAGGAAACCAAGGGGTTTGTCTGTGCGATACAGGATCAGGTTATTAAGACCAACAATTATCGGACATACATCCTAAAGGATAGCGCCGTTGACATCTATCGAGCTTATCTCCATACCTGTGAATCACTTAGGCATATCATCTCCGATTGTTCGGCTCTTTCTTACTCTGAGTACTAGCACAGACACAATCTAGTATCCAGTATTCTACACCAGGAGCTCGCTCTGAAATACGGTGTCGTGGATAGGAAACTGACTTATTATAAGAACATGCCGAAAGCCGTGCTCGAAAATGACCGCGCCAGGCTCTACTTGGACCGGGCCATCATCACAGATGGGACTATTCTTGCGAATAAGCCTGATATTGTGCTGATGGACTGGGTACAGTCAAGGACATTTTTGGTCGACATTACCATTCCGTATGACGAGAACCTCGTGAAAGCCGAAACAGATAAGCGTACAAAATATCTGGACCTGGCTCACGAGGTGACCGACATGTGGCGCGGACTGCCGGCCGAAATTATACCTGTAGTCGTTTCTGCGAACGGGTTAATCCCAGTCAGCCTCTCGGGTCATCTGAGGCGACTGGGACTCCGTGACGGACCGCTGGGATGGGCTTTCATTTATTCATGTTAGTATATTTAATATATATATATATATATGACGGGACCAGCACCATTGCACGTGCGGCGCGGTAGCCGTCGGTGCAGTTAGACAGAATTCTTGTAAATTACACGTGTTCCGCACACCTGCACCATTGCACCTGCAGTGGCGCTCGTTTTGCTTGTATAAAACAGACGGCACGGCCGCCGTTAGGACAGTCTTGGCTCTGACTTGGAACGGTACGCTTGTCGTATTCCGTTACTAGTTTAACCTCGACTCGTTGGATAATTAATTCGTGTAAACGAATTAATTATTATTCCTAACTACAAAATTAGTCTCTGTACTATACTCAATTACACATTTCTACACACACACACATATATATATATATATATATATATATATATATATATATATATATATATATATATATATATATATATTTACTTACTATATCCTTTTATATATTTATTCTGTCCAAATAGATAACAATACGTCATAAATACCCCAAACAATAATAATAATTTTTATAAACTATATAACATAATATTTATAAAAAGGCGCGGGGAAGTGACGACCTCATAGCCTGCTGACGTAACGGTTATGTGACAAAATAACTACGTCAACGCAGCCAGTCAGCATCTTGCCTAGATGTGTTAGCGCCGTACTTCGGCAAAATTAAAGGTGCAAAGGCTCGCTTGTGCACATGGCCTTTCCATGAAACTGTAGTATTTGAGTTGAAATTATGCGCATGTACCTAACGGAAGCGTAATTAGGTCATGACGCAAATAAATGACAAGATTTCAACTAAGCAGTATAATTTACCTATTACTTTAGTATTTTAAAATTATTGTAATTATTTTTATACGGGCATTCAATAAACAGAATTGATAACCAGTGAAGTATCTTTCAATCACTACACCAACTATATTTTGCATGGCGATCCAGATATACCAGATCCTATGCTCAGCATCTCGTATATGGCAAGTACAAACTTCACCAAAACTCAAGGCGCGATTATAAACCAATTTCCTTTGAGTAATGAGCACTAATTAACGAACAAACAACACATTAAGCAGCAAGTGAGAAAAATCCAGAATTATGAATTGTAGAATTGTTGTTAAAGTGGAAGATAGATAGATACATAAGAAGATTTTTGTGAGCAACCCTTTCTGTCCTTTTTTCCTTCATATAAACAACTACAACAGAATAAACCAATAGAAGATTAAGAAAAAAATACAAGCATTATGCCCAAACGATACCGCGAGAACTAAACAGAAACAACATTGCTACTATCTCACGTGCCGACCTTCCCACTAGCGCTGTCTAAGGAGAAAGTAGGATTACCAGGATATAGCAGGTTATAGCCTGGCCTAACTGTTCAACAAGAGCTTCAACCTGAGTCACCAGAAGCACATCCGTACCAGTCAGCACCTTGTGTACCTTTCGTGTTCATCACCAGCTTGTCTACGCGTACATCGATACCAAGGTTACAGTGGTCGACTCTTAAACATATGTAATGGTTACTTAATTAATGTTAATTATTCTTATTATTTGGGTAAAATGTTTGTAAAAGAGAAATATTTGATGAAATTTAGATTATTATGACTAAAAAAATTGACTCAAATTATAGTAGTTGCATAAATTGCGTAAGACGTCAAATTACCTTTTAGACTATTTAGCAAAATTAGGACCAGAAATAGGCAGCAAACACTTGATTTATATAAGATAGCAGAAACAAACATTTATGTTCCAGTTTCGAGAGTATTTTTGCTCTGTTGCACTTACAAATTGAGCGTAAAGAAATAATCGGTGGTTTAACAATATTTTCAAGTGCCAGTGCAGCAAAAATAAATCAAGGGTACAACATATAGCTAGAAAGGTTCCATAGCAGACGCAAGATATACCTCACAGGCGCCAAGTGTAAAATTACGTACATTCTATAATGTAATACACATTTCTAGAAAAACAAAGTCTTTTAATAATTAATTAACAAAGTAGGATATCAAAACACTAACGTAGTTATACTAATGAGGAACCATATAAATATACATAACTATAATGGGAAATACGAACGTAATAAGAATAAAACACAAGGAAGTGCTATCGTTGACAAAAACGCGCAAACAGTGCATGGCGCACATATGAAAAAATTTATATTTTAAACAGTCAACTATTTAAAACTCACAATTTATGTTAAATAAAGTAAGATATTTCAGAATTATTTAATTATCTAATAGCAAAATAAAAAAAGTAAATAAAATATATTTCGAGAAATATTAAAAATATTTAAAAATATTATCTTACTTACATTAAATTTACTTAGCTATTATTTGAATATTTAGATAGGATGAAAAAATTGATTGTAAGTAATAAGACATTTGGAACACATTTTTTCCCATAATATATAACACTGCCAAAAAACAATAACTGATCATGAAAATATCGTATAAAAGAAAATATTGTTTAAGGCGGATTTCAAAAACTTTAGTTCTCATTTAGTGCTACACATATGTGCAGAAAATATTTAAAATTTTATAGTTTAAAATACGAGATTTATTCTAACAATCCTAACCTGATACATCAAGAGCCGTTAATGTCGCAGCAAGTCTATTCACTAAGAAAACCTGATTGTTTACTGTACGATAATTAAGTTTTAATTTTGTGCAACACATATGAGCGGAGAAATATTAATTAAAGAGTTAATTGTTTAAATTATTTATTTATCCTTACAATACTAACCTGATACATCAAGAGCCGTTAACGTCACAGCAAGGTTATTTACTAATTTAAGCTGATTGTTCACTGCACAATAATTAAGTGCTCATTTAGTGCCACACATATGAGCGGAGAAATATCTAAGATTCAATTGTTTAAATTATTTATTCGTCCTAACAATGCTAACCTGATATTTGAAGAGTAGATAATGT
>JAVANC010000023.1:18654873-18788527 GCA_033319125.1 Parnassius glacialis | reverse complement strand
ACCTATATTATTTAAAAAAATATCTTTGGTACTTGTCGACGCCAGATAGTCCACAGTCGACCCTTTTTTATTAAAAGGCGCTTAATATATAATATCGTACATACAATATCGTACATTCAACCAATCACACTACACAAGTATTCACCACGTCATTCCCCCCACCCGACTCTCATATCTCTCGGTCCTCACGTTCTCAGTTTGATTTCCGACCAAACAAGACACAAGCACAACACTAAGAATATTGTAGCTGTAAATCTGTAAATTCAGACGAATATATCTTTAATCTTCTACGGTTTGTTTTTTTGTTCATCGCGTACAGTACTACTTGTTTTTTTATTTGTATTTATTGCATTATAAAATGTAAGCACTGAATGTACACCGCCTTATTGCCATCGTAGTGCCAAATTCTACTTGAGTAGGCTAACATTTTGTCTTAAGATTAGAGATTACCTTGCCTGCAAGCTGAATTTGAAGATAAGCATCTAAATGTGGAACCAACGACAATAGAACGGATATCGTTATCCTTTTTTTTGAAGGCACATAATCTTGCCCCACATAAGAACGAATGAAATTTGAGTTAACATTACTAGAAAAAATAAAATTATATACATAATTTTGTAATGTCATTAAGAAGTACTCCGCCAGCGTCACTGGCAGAAGCACTTACGATATCCTTAAGATGTAGGCGTAATTCCGTTATGCCTCCAACAGAGCCATCCAAAAATGACATAATTGCTTGTAAAGTGTCTTTTCAAAAATTTGTTAAGTCTTTGGAGGCATCGGTAAACTTTGACATGGATTGACCGAAGGATGCTTATGACAAAAGCAATATTACGGAACAAACTTGTGTCTGAAGAGAGTCTTTGCTGGATAAAGTCTCGAACTGGGGGCGACTAAATCTAGTCCCAGTTTAATCCTTAGAAGACACAAGTTTGCGCGTTTACCGCTAAAAAGAACCCCTTTGTCCTATCTCCTCAGTTTCAAGGCACTCCCCTGGTTGCCTCAGCCAGGATCGGAATCCTCGGCGTCGACATATTGAGTGACGTGCAGTTTCGTGGTCACTTGGAAGAGAAGGCCAAATTGGCCTCTAAAAAGCTTGGCGTGCTCAGCAGAGCGGGACAGTATTTCATGGCGGCACACCGCCTGCAACTTTACGAGGCGCAGGTTCGGCCTCACATAGATCACTGTTCCCACCTCTGGGGCAGGGGCTCCCCAGTGCCAGCTCCTTCCACTTGACCGCAACCAGCGCAGAGCGGCTCGAATCGTCGACGACCGAGTCCTTTCCGATCAGCTCGACTCATTGGCGCTGCGAAGAGATGTTGTATCTCTTTGCATTTTCTTCGCATCTACCATGGGGAGTGCTCTGAGGAATTGTTCGGATTAATCCCAGCCGCCAAATTTCACGAACGCACATTGCGGCAGAACTCCCGATACCAGCCACACAATCTGGATGATTGGCGGTCCACCACTGTGCGATTAGAAAATGTTTTCTTCCTCGCACGACTTCCTTGTGGAATCGATTACCATCAGCGATTTTTCCGGACCGATACGACTTAGGGACCTTCAAGAAAAGAGAATACTCCTTTTCAAAAGGCCGGCAACGCATCTGCAACTCCCTCCCTGGTGTTGCAGTTGTTCATGGGCGGCGGTAGTCACTTACCATCAGGTGTAAAATGAAAATGAAATATGCAAAAGTAAATAATTCTTGTCTACTCTTTTTTCTATTAGTGAAACAATTTTGAAGAAGTGTCATTCCATCTTAGTCCTCAGGGGTAACAACCCATCTTCATTTTGATTCTTAATTGAGGTTAAATGTAGATGTCTATGGGTCACAGCATCCACTTACCATCAGGGGACTGTGCGCTCGCTTGTCACCCTATACTATAATAAAATTCTTTTTGCCCACAAACAAAAGGAGCTCTACAACGCTCACAAGCTATTTTAAAAGAATACTTAAAATTCTTTGTTAATGAAAAACCAAAACGTAAATGCGGACTGATATTGAAGCTATATTTGTTTTGCAAAATAGAAACCGTACGGGCGATTTATAACTAAATTTTAAAGAGTCCCTCAGAGAAAAATTTAAAGAAAAAAACATATTAACTTTGGCATCGCAATATATTTATGAGAATGTAATGTATGTGCATAAAAACATAAATAGCTTTAATAAGAATAAGGATGTGCATACTTTAAACACTAGGAACAAACATAGCTTGTAATGCCAGTTACTAGACACACAGAATCAGTATTCATTTATGGGGCAATGTATACGATTTTACAACAAAATCCCAGAACATATTCAAAGTTTGTCAATAAACAAGTTTAAAAGTTTTAGTTAAGAAAAACTGTACAAAAAGGGTTATTATAATATCAATGATTAATAACAAGTCTAGATTTAAGACATTATTATGTTGAATGTTCCTTAAGACGAATCTATGTAGTTATTTAAGTTTTAGTCACGTAAGCTTACAATTGTACGTATGCTTATTAATGCTTTGTTTACCTATAAAGAGTTATTGTATATCTTTATAGTGATTGTCACCTTATGTATTTGTAGTAGTTATTGCCAAAATAAAGATCTATTGTATATCTTTATAGTGTTTGTCAAATACATAATTAATGTTTTTATGCCTATGTAAAGTGTTGTGTGTTTTATAATGTTTGTTAAATACTTACAAGTAGTTGTTTATAAAGATTTGCTGTATGTCTTATATTGTGTTTGCAAAGATTTGTTGTACGAAAATGAATATTGTGAAATAAATTATAAGCCATACTAAACAACACCGCACACCTCCCCTCCTGTCCGTTCATTGGTCAAATGGAGCATATGCGCCTCACGGGCGCTTGCACGAGTTGTGCAACTGACCGAACGAAATAAAAGGCGTGCTGTGAGTGACCCAAATTATTACCTGCTCATCACTCGTCACGCGCTCATCGTTCGCTCTGCATCCAGCCCAACTGACATCTCTACACTGCCTGAACAAGCTACACTTCACAAGCTGCTTTTGTTTTTTTATACAAACAGTTGTTTCATTTAACTTCAACATCCTATGGTCAAGAAGAAGTCTACTCTTAAACGATACGGAGCCCTGCAGTAAGCTCCCACTTCGTTTAATGGTCGAACGAGTTGCGGATCCCATTCCGTTTATTGGTCCTTCGAGTTCCGGATACCATTCCGTTAATGGTCCTTCGAGTTCCGGATCCCTGCGACAAGCCTGAAGCAAGAAGATAACATCTCTCCGCGTCAAGAAAGCAAGAAGTTTCCATTTCTCCACGTCGGAAAGCAAGAAAGAAACAAGAACGCGCGAGTGTTAGTTGTTGGTCATACATAACCACTGCTAATTACTTGGAAGCAAACATCACAAGTACGTGGCAACCTTGCGGTGTTAACTGCCATCAAGACCGTACTCTCAGGTAGTATAGACCCCGCCGGCAAGGTGCGGTTACGTTCTGGGGCCACAGGTTGTTACGCAACGATATGTGTGGAATATTCCCACCCGCACTTTTGATGCTACCCCGTGAACGCCCGCGCCCTCTACCGGGAGGTATCCACCTTCCTTTCCTCATTAGTTTCCATCCTTGGTCCGGCATCACCGCGGTAGGAGTCCGGCCAGACCCGTTAGGTAGGTAGGGTAGAAACTCTAAGTGAAAGTGAAAGTGTTAAAATTAAGTAATTAGTAGGATTAGGGACCCTCGCGCGCATGGAAAACTCACGTATATTACGTTCAGGCAAAATCCACGCCTACCACAGACGTCACGCCGACGTCGAGGCAGACGAGTTCAACAGAAACAAGTACGTGGAGTAAGGGCACGGGCACAGAGCAAACAAACGGTGACAGTGGCACGCATAGCAACGTGAACGGGAGCAGTAATCGAAAATAGGTCCGTTCATGGTAGACGAATTAAATACGCAAGATAGGAGTACGCCGGGCACAGTAGTAAATATCCCCGAGGACAGGTGAATAGTCGATTATCTATTTTAAAAAGCCGAATTAGAGTTACATAATTCCACATTAGCACAGGCTAGGGCGGCAGCCGCAGCTGCCTTAAGTCGTTTGGAAATAGCCAGAATAGAGCTAGAAAACTCCAACGACGCTAAACCGCCGTCCAGAGTAGAAGAGTCGCGTGTTGAAGGTTGGATTTCGGAGCAGTATGTAAACGATAGACCGGCAATATTAGATAAGCACGACCCTCGGGGCCAAACGCACGGCCACCTAACACGAACAACCACGAATTCGCGCATTGGTAAAGACGTGACGTTTACTAACAACAATAGTAGCGACATGGCGATGCTGGCCAACGCGATTGTTCAAAGCGGTAAATTTAGGTAAATCGGACTCTACGGCACTGAAATACATCCACGAGCTACCTCATTTCGACGGGGCGATTTCAGAGTGGATGGCTTTCAAATCCGTATTTAACGACACAGTAAGCATGTTTACTGACGTACAAAACGTAGCCAGGTTACGCAAAGCGTTAAGAGGCGCGGCTCGCGAAACGGTTAGAGCATTACTATTTACAGTGTCAGACCCATATGAAGTCATGGACACGTTAGAAAGGCGTTTCGGAAAGCCGGAATTATTAATACTTTCCGAATAAGAAAATATAAAACGCATGCCTCGCATGACTGAAGAACGGGCACAATATAGGTAGTTTCGCGAGCAAATATCTAACACAGTAGCAGCAATAAAATCACTCAATCAGCCGCAATATCTCTACTCGCCTGAGATAGTAAGTAGGGTTGTAGAAAAGCTAAGTATTATTTAAAATATAATGGTACGAATTAAATCGAAGCGCACTGAAGCACCGGAGTTAGAACTGCTATCTAGGTTTTTAAACGATATGGCAGACCAGTGCGGCGCGATGTTTGCATACGAAATAACACGGGATGACCGCAAGGTTAATAAAGTAAAGACACGCGTCGAATCGTCGCCACATACGGCACCGCGACGATAGCAAGTGACAGCTCGTGCGACCGATCGGAAAACATTAACAATTCGCCGCGTAAAACGATAGCAGCCATAAATAAACCGTACAAAAAAGGGCAGACATTGAAACCTCACCCATCACGGACCGATAGTCGAGTTATCGGCTGAATCAAATGACACATGCACGATGTGTTCCGGTAATCACAATGTCAAAGAATGTGCAGACTTTGCTAAATTAGCCGTGAGCGAAAGATGGGACACGGCCAAGCGCAACAGGCTGTGTTTTCGATGCCTTGGCAAGTCACACAGGCGGCCGGTCAAATGCAAATACGTACCATGCGGGGTAAACGGGTGTGAAGCGTCACACCATAAAATGTTACACGGTAGCGATAATAAACCGACAGTCAACCACGGTAACGTAAGTTCAATAAATCACGTACATGCGTCTAACACCTACTTAAAGATAGTGCCGGTCGAGATAAACGGTCCAATAGGAACAACTAGCACATACGCCGTGTTAGATGAAGGATCAACTATGACATTGATCGAAAGGGGCATGGCAGATTCGATAGTTCCCAGGGGGCGCGGACGGCTCTTGACGTTAGAAAAGGGGTAGGGGGTAATCAAATAAACGACACAGAATCATGTCACGTGAAATTGTCCATTCGCGGTTTATATAACAGAAACTTAGAAACTTTAAATGCGAGCACAATAGAGAACTTAAATTTATCGCCACAAAAGGTGACCAGAGAGTTAGTGCAACAGTGCAACCACCTAAAGGAGATAGAGGACGAACTATGTTACGAACAGGGGCAACCGACCATATTGATAGGCCACGACAACTGGCACTTAATTACGTCCAGGCAATTGCGCGTCGGTAATAAAAAACCAGCCCGTAGCATCTTTAACTAAATTAGGGTGGGTGTTGCATGGTCGCAACGAACGGCCCGGTAATACTGTCGCGATAATAATCACGTACGACCCACACAAACCAATGACCCCGCATTAGAGCTCATAAGAATTTTTTTCAGCATAGAATCTCTAGGAATAGAGGCACGCCGACCGACATCCGACCCGGATCAGCGAGCCCTAGCTATTCTAGATAATACTTGTAAAAAACGGACGATAGCATAGGTACGAAGCGGGCTTACTCTGGAGAACAGACACTAAGGAGATGCCAAACAATAAAAAACAAGCCCTCAGTCATCTATATAGCTTAGAAAACAAATTAGATAAAAATGAAAACCTAAAAACCGAATATAGTAAGCAGATTAACAATCTTATAGACGCAGGCTACGCTGAAAAAGTAGTCGCACCAGCCACGTCGCCACGCAGCTGGTACTTGCCGCATTTCGCTGTCGTACACCCCCCAGAAGGGCAAAATAAGGTTAGTGTTCGACGCAGCAGCCAAATGCGGGGGGAAAAGCCTAAACGACGCGTTATTAGCAGGCCCTGACTTACTACAGTCGTTATTCGGCGTATTAATTAGCTTTAGAGAGGGTCGTATTGCTGTCGTAGCCGACATAAAGAAATGTTTTTACAAGTAAAAATTATACAGGAGGACCGTGATAGCTTACGCTTTTTATGGAGGGGCGAGAACAGAGAGGGGCCGCCGCAAGAGTATCGGATGACGTCGTTAATATTCGGGGCCGGCATCATCACCATGCACGGCCATCTATTTTAAAAATAAAAAACGCAGAAAATCACAGTCATCAACATCCCGAGGTAGCGAAGGCTACAGTACGTAACTTTTATATGGACGACTACTTAGGCACGTTCAACTCCGAAAGCTAGGCAGAATCAATGGTAAATTACATGTGCAATGTACATAGAAACGCATCCTTCGAGTTACGCGGGTGGGCCTCGAACGAGCCCGAGGCAATTAGCGACGTCACTGATACGCGTAGAAGCGACACAACCACGCTAGGTAAAAGTGATTCGGAGAGAACATTAGGTCTTATTTGGAATCACACACGCGACACGTTAGGTTTCAATGTCAATCTTAGAAACACACCCACGAGTGTAATTAAAGGTGACACACTACCTACCAAGCGTCAGGTAACCAGCGCAGTAATGTCGGTATTCGACCCGCTAGGTTTAGTTTCGCCTATCATGATGATAGGCAAATTTCTTATACAGGAATATGGCGTAGTGGGATAGATTGGGACGACCCCATCACAACCGAGCATCACGTGACATGGTTATCACTTATAAATAACTTACAGCTGTTAAAAAAGTTAGAAATAGATAGGTACATACCTGCCACGCCATCTGGAGAAGGGGAGCTACACATTTTCTGTGACGCGAGTGAAAAGGTGTATTCCGCTGCTGTATATTTCGTAAGTGCAAAAACGGACGGCACTAAGACGTCGCGATTGGTAACAGGCAAGGCCAAAGTAGCTCCGTTAAAACCAATATCGATTCCCCGGTTAGAACTTCAAGCCGCAGTGTTAGGCAGTCGATTAGCTGAATCGGTCAGACGCGAGTCGGATTATAAAATATTAAAATATCATTATTGGTCAGACTCTAAAACCGTATTAGCTTGGATTAAATCAGACCCGCACACGTTCAAGTCATTTGTCGCACACCGATTGGCTGAAATCGAAAGCCTAACCTCGCCAACCAATTGGCGATGGGTACCCAGCTCAGATAACGTCGCGGACGACGCAACCAAGGGCATACCTGCCAATTTTAATTCGAACACAGGTGGTTTACCGGACCCGCGTTTATAAGGAACGAACCCGCGACGTGGCCGCAGGACAAACTAAATGAAACATCGTTACCCCCTTCAGGGGAAGAAAGAATATTAAAACAAGTTCACGTAATCATTAAGCGTAACGTTAGCGATTACTTACCCGAATTAGAACGATTTTCAAAATACAGTCGATTAGTTCGCGTCGCTGCCACCGTTTTGCTCGCCGCTGAGATATTTAAAGCCAAGCTACTCAAAAGAGGCACAAATGTTGAACTCGCACCGAGCCATATAAAATTAGCGGAGTTATTGCTCATAAGAAGGAGTCAATATAACTCATTCGCCGAAGACATCGCGACCATAGAGGCTGGGCGGCGACCACCCAAGAAGTCACCATTCTACAAACTATCCGTGAAGATCGACCGCAACGGAATTATGTGTTTAGATAGTAGAATAAAAAACGAACACAATCTGCCAGTCCTACATGCCAAAGAAGGCTTAACGCGACTGTTGGTGCATTACACGCACGCAACCTTCAATCATGGCAACCACCAGACCGTCATGAACGAATTGAGATAGCGATATCACATAATAGGACTACGCAGCGTTATACGTAATATATGCAACCAATGCAATGGTGTCGGACCTACAGGGGGATTCCATCAAAAATCCCTTTAGGCCAGCAGAAAGGCTGGCCCATAATCAACCGCCCTTCACTGCAACGGCGGTAGACTACTTCGGGCCCATGCAGGTCACAGTCGGGCGAAGGATAGAAAAAAGGTGGGGTGCATTATATACATGCCTCACTACACGCGCTGTGCACTTAGAAGTAGCCACAGCCCTCACGGCCTCTTCCATGATCATGAGCCTACGAAGAATGATGGCTCGCCGGGGCACACCGACCGTGATATACAGCGACAACGGAACCAACTTCGTGGGTGCTGAAAGAGAAATCGCTGAAGCTATGCAAAACAACGACCATAGCCTTAACACCTTCGCATCTGAAAAGCTGATCACCTGGAAAAAGATACCACCCGGAGCCCCAAACATGGGCGGTGCCTGGGAGCGATTGATCAGATCAGTAAAACAGCATTAAAAGTCACACTAAAGGAGAGGTCGCCCCCCTGAAGAAGTGCTGACACACGGTTACTGCTGGAAGCCGAGCATGTGATTAATTCGAGGCCACTGACTCCGGTGAACCCCAACTTGGATGAAGAAGCGCTGACACCCAATCACTTTCTTATTGGGCGCTCTAGCGGGATGTCTCCGTTTGGTTCATTTAAAGACACACAGTTGAACCCACGCTCCTGGAGAGCCACTCAAGCACTAGCCGACAAGTTTTGGGCACGCTGGTCAGCCGAATACAGACCTCTTTTAATGCCCCGGTCCAGCTCCAACTCTCAACACAAAATCTAAAAGTTGGGGACATCGTGATAATTTGTGATGGCACAATGCCTAGAGGAGTATGGCCTAGAGGCGAAGTGACGGAAGTCCACCCAGGACCAGATGGGCGTGTCCGAATAACTGAAATAAGAACAGCAACGGGTTTGGTGCGCCGTCCGGCCTCTCGCCTCATTGCAATTACGACAACGGACTAAACAGTTTTTAGTGCTTGCGCACGAGGGGGAGATTGTAAATAACAAGTCTAGATTTAAGACATTATTAATGTTGAATGTACCTTAAGACGATCTATGTAGTTATTTAAGTTTAGTCACGTAAGCTTACAATTGTACGTAAGCTTATTAATGCTTTGTTTACCTATAAAAGAGTTATTGTATATCTTTATAGTGATTGTCACTTATGTATTTGTAGTAGTTATTGCCAAATTAAAGATCTATTGTATATCTTTATAGTGTTTGTCAAATACATAATTAATGTTTGTATGCCTATGTAAAGTGTTGTGTGTTTTATAATGTTTGTTAAATACCTTACAAGTAGTTGTTTATAAAGATTTGCTGTATGTCTTATATTGTGTTTGCAAAGATTTGTTGTACGAAAATGTAATATTGTGAAATAAATTATAAGCCATAACTAAACAACACCCCGCATACCTCCCTCCTGTCCGTTCATTGGTCAAATGGAGCATATGCGCCTCACGGGCGCTTGCACGAGTTGTGCAACTGACCGAACGAAATAAAAGGCGTGCTGTGAGTGACCCAAATTATTACCTGCTCATCACTCGTCCACGCGCTCATCGTTCGCTCTGCATCCAGCCCAAACTGACATCTCTACACTGCCTGAACAAGCTACACTTCACAAGCTGCTCTTTTTTTTATACAAACAGTTGTTTCATTTAACTTCAACATCCTATGGTCAAGAAGAAGTCTACTCTTAAACGATACGGAGCCCTGCAGTAAGCTCCCACTTCGATTAATGGTCGAACGAGTTGCGGATCCCATTCCGTTTAATCAAGGAATACATTAATGAAAATAACCCCTGGGAATAAGGTGATCGCCAGCATGCTGGTTCTATAAAAATCATTTAAAAATTATGTAAACGAAATTATTGTTAAGTGTAATATGTTCAAAAAAAAGTTCCGCTGGGTTTCTTGCTGGTTCATCCCAGGACTGAGGTAATTTCCGAACCAGTGGTAAATAAAAAATGACTTTCAATAAGTATTATGTAATAAACAATATTGAATAAAAAATTATTCTATTCTATTCTATTCTTCTTCTAACTGATGCAATGAGGTTTAATAGCCTTTCTCATATAGCCTCTCACACCAAACATAGCAGGAAATGGTGTGACGGATTCTGTTATAAAGCTTCCTACTTCCTTGAGTATGAAACTTTCGCCATGGTCCATTTATGTATGTGAAACGCATTTACCACTACAAGACTAGCTATTACTATTAAAGGGGAAATAAGGTGACAGGGTCATTTTGTCGTGTAGTGGTGGTGAAAGTATATGCTCTACCCCATATTATCCCGTCGGTGTCGTAAGAGGTGACAGAAGCAAAACAAACCTTTAGTCCCCTTAATAATACTTAAAAATAAAAAAAAAACTGTGAATTTTTACCCACCTACAAATCGTGGCAACTGTGTCAATATCCCTTTCGTTAGGCAATTTTTATTCAGACTTGACTGACTGTAATCGAAATGGTAAAATTCAAAAGAAATTACATTTAAGAGAGACTTTTGCAGTAAACTTAATTTTTTTCGCCCCGCACACACATTATTAGTTAGAAACTCTCTTTGAGATCAGAATCGGTTAGAAAATCAGCAATAGTTCTGCGTAGCAACTTATGAATAATATAATAATGTACATACGTTTAATAGCAACTTAGGTGTGTACGTTTTCTTTGTATTACAATCCAACATTCATCATTTTCATCATTCACTATGAACATAAACCTAACCAAAGGTTTGCTATTTAAAGTTATTTATATATTATCTGTCTATGTAGAGATTACGTTACAAAAATAGATAGATAAATACACGCGAAGATAATAAAGCGTGTAAATTAGTTATTCTTAATAAAACTTCATTAGAAAATATCTCTGCTCTTGAATTTCGCCTTTTAATAATCTCAAAGAAAATTATAATATTAATTTATGACGATAAAGCTCTTCCTTGTAGAAGCTTGTCGCAAGTAAGTAATATTTCTTATTCAAATGTACTGGTTTTGCAAAGTTATCTCAAAATTAGTATAAATAATAATTTTCAATATTACCTAATAATTAAAATCTGCAATAACTTGATATATATCCTTAAAGAGTGAGGTCTCGAAATTTTTATAGTAGTAATCGGACCTAAACCCTCATTCTGAAATGAAATACTTGGGTTTCATTATTTTCATTTTATCATGTAAGGAATTGAAAAAGAAAAACGTTAATCAATAAACAAAATACAGTAACTCGTTAGGGGAAAGATATGCGTTAATTTGTAGGAATCAAGTGTATTTTTCTGCTGACTTCAAAAAGGAGATGGTTCTTAATTTGACTGTATGTTATTTTTATGTGTGTTACCTCACAACTTTTTACTGTTTGAACCTATTTTGATAATTCTTTTTTAATATAAAACTGGTATTTCACATGTGGTCTCATATGAATTTGATCAAGGCCATACCAATAGTTTTTCAGTTATTCTAAATAATTTATATTGAAATCGGCTGTAAAAAAATATTTTAAAATGTTTTCCCATCAAGCGGTCACTTGCGAGTTTATGGGGTAACGGTATTATACCTACAAGTATCGTATTGCTGAACTATATTCCGGCCATTTCAATGAAATGGTTGTATGTCGACAAATATTATAAGTTTCTTGAAAGTCGCAGAACATTTTCGATGAAAATAAAACGAAATAAATTAGTTTACTAATTAGAACAATTAATAATAAGTGAAAAAAAAAACTAAATGACAATTTAGAAGCGGTGTGGGGGCACTCGATGTACGTGACCAATTCTCGGCCTTACAGTACAATATCTTAAAAATAGTCCATTTAATTCAAGTAACAATCCACCACAGGTCAGTCCACATTGAACA
Source organism: Parnassius glacialis (assembly GCA_033319125.1). Taxonomy (NCBI): domain Eukaryota; kingdom Metazoa; phylum Arthropoda; class Insecta; order Lepidoptera; family Papilionidae; genus Parnassius; species Parnassius glacialis. The sequence goes on along the minus strand of JAVANC010000023.1, from coordinate 18,776,425 downwards.
CATTTTTGACGACGACACTAGACATTATTGTCGAAATAGATTAAGTAAATAAATAATAAGAATTACATATTAAGCAACCTATATTGATCGATAAATATAATTTATTATTCCACTTAACCCAATGTATAAATTATATATAATGTATTAACTATGACCAAATGCGTTACAGTACTATTAATCAGATTAAAGGTATTGAAATTAATAGAAAATAAACAAACAAATATATTTTTCGAGAATCTTTTGTCAAACACAAAAACTCACATGAAAAAATATTGGTATGTTTTATCTTAATGGATGAACAGTGTTTTTGAAGTGAATACTTCTTTTTGCTGCGTTGAGCGATTTTAGGTAGGGGGAAAAGTCATTGGTTCACGTAACTGATGATCTCGACATGCTACTTCACGTAGTATAGCGGCATGTGTACATGTATACGGATTAATAAATGAGTTTTCACTTCTGTATTTACTGGTTATTACTGCCTCTGTTCTTTTATAGAAAATATGGCAAACGAGCATCACTTATATCTTGTTCCGAGTAGTGACGTTGTAAGAATATTCACTATCCCATATCATCCCGAGGGTGTCGCAAGAAGTGACAGCGGGAAATAAAAAGAGGCAGACATGCAGGTTTCCTCACGATGTTTTCCTTCACCGCCGAGCACGTGGCAAATCAGCACTTTTTTATAGGATAAGGGTGAAAACGAGCACACAGTCTACCTGATGGTAAGTGGTTGCTGCGGCCCATAGACATCTACATCTATCCTCTGTTACAGATCAAAATGCAGATGCGTTTTTCACCCGTGAGGACTAGGATGGAATGCCTCATGTCCAGTAAAAGGGCCTCCGGCCACCTGCACGCACTAAGCGAAACGCAGAGGTAAACCTCTACGTTCACGCTGGTATTCTGTGAGGTCGTGGTATCACCCCGTTTCGAGCCGGCCCATCAATGCGACAGCAAAAGCTGCCGCCTGGCTCTACCACTGTTAGTACTTAAAATTGGTAGAGCCACGCCGCAGAATTGGCGTTGTACATATGGCCGGCTAGAGCCAGGGTGCTACCACGAACTCACATAATACCAACGTAAAGTGGAAGTTCTGCTTCTGGGTTCTAACTGGTGACTGCAATCGCCCCCTCCCCTATCAACATGGTAGCGAAATTAAATGTAAGGCTACCCCAGGAGGGTACCAGTAACCCTGGAGAAAAACACGTTGAGCATACAAAATTAAGCTACTCGTCTTCTAAGCGTGGGTGCTCAGGCTGCCCCGCGTATTCTGGAAAAGGGGGAAGGAGGCAAAATTCCGCTCAAAAACAATAACTGCTCGGGGAAAACTGAGCAACAAGACCAAGGCGACACCTGCCACGCTATCGTGAATTTACGAGTATGTTACATCAGAGGTCTGCACTCGAACCTAAATTTCGTCTACTACCATCTCGAGGCGGCGAACCCGGACTTGCTCTTTCTGACCGTGACACAGGTGTTTTCCTCCGGTTGATACTTCGTATCATTCCTACCCGGATACAAATTGGAACACTCTTTTAGCTCTTTAAGTTTGTGTATACGTCAGAGAGGGACATCTGTTCTCGACGCCTTGGCAGTCCATCCTTTGGCTAAGCATAGAGAGCGACAGACCATCCACGCGTCTACGAGTGCCTCCATGGGTGCAATAGCGGTAATGTCGACAAAGGCCGACTCATTGACCACGTTCAAATAGCTGCAGACTCCGTACTATAACAGGTCCCAGCCGCAGAGATCGTTTTGCTCGGTGACTTTAACTCCCACCACACAGAATGGCTTGGTTTCCGTTAAAAAACCGTTTATATAACTGTGGTAGAGCCACGCGGGCAGTTTTTGGGCACCGGCACGGAAGGGCCGGCTCGAACCGGGGTGGTTACACGACCTCACAGAATACCAGCGTAAAGTAGTACCTCTGCGTTTCGCTTGGTGAGTGCAGGTGACCGGAGGCCCTTTTTACTGGAAATGAGGTATTCCATCTTAGTCCTCACGGGTGACAACGCATCTGCATTTTGATTCGCAAACGAGGATAGATGTAAATGTCTATGGGCCGCAGCAACCACTTACCATCAGGTGGACTGTGTGCTCGTTTGTCACCCTTATCCTATAAAAAAAATGCGAGAAGACCTATTTATGACTTTTGCCTTGGCACATGGTCTGACACAACTAGTTACTTCGCCTACGCAGATTTCAGATGTGAAAGATCATGCACCTTGCCTGTTGGACCTTCTACTGACCTTTCATTCGGACAGACATCAGGTCTCCTTCGACGCCCCTCTTGGCTCCTCGGATCTTTGTCTAGTTGGCGTGTAGTGCCACTCACGCTGAAATCACGGTTGCTTACTGCAGGCTGCCGCCATGTTTGGCACTATAGGTTGGCCGATTGAGACGGGATGTGGTCTTTCTTAGCATCTTACCCTTGGAGGCGCGTTTGCTTCTCGCAGGACGATCCCAGCGTTGTTGTTTATTCTGCTACTAATGTGATATTTCAGGGTATGGAACTTTTTATTCCTTTCTGTGTGGTGCCCATCGGAGGCAGATCTCAGCCATGGCTTAGTCGCTCCTGTAAAACAGCATCACGCTACAAGCAGTAGTGCTACCGGACCTGGGCTGACAATCAACGTCCCGGGATGTAAACACCAGCGTCCTTAAAAGAAAGTATAATCCGCTTCCAGGTCCGTTAAAAGAGTCATTGCCAAGGCAAATTCAGAGCGCATAAGCAGAAGTGGCGACAAATTAGTTCACCTTCCTTCGGGAACCCGTGCATTCTGGTTTCCCGCGAAGGCTGTCAAGGGAACTTCCTGTGAGCCATCACTTCCATCTCCGTACAAGGAAGACGACTCACTGGCCCATGCCGAAAAGGAGAAATCCAATCTGCTAGGCTCTTTTTTGCATCACATATTAATTGCAAATATATTAACTTTGGCATCGCAATATATTTTATGAGAATGTAATGTATGTGACATAAAAACATAAATAGCTTTAATAAGAATAAGGATGTGCATACTTTAAACACTAGGAACAAACATAAGCTTGTAATGCCAGTTACTAGACTCCACAGAATCAGTAATTCATTTATGGGGCAATGTATACGCTATTACAACAAATCCCAGAACATATTCAAAGTTTGTCAATAAACAAGTTTAAAGTTTTATTTAAGGAAAAACTGTACAAAAATGGTTATTATTATATCGAGGAATTCATTAATGAAAATAACCCCTGGGAATAAGGTGATCGCCAGCATGCTGGTTCTATGAAAAATCATTTAAAAATTATATAAACAAAATTATTGTTAAGTGTAATATGTTCGAAAAAAAAGTCCCGCTGGGTTTCTTGCTGTTTCTTCCCAGGACTGAGGTATTTTACGAAACAGTGCTAAATAAAAAATGACTTTCAATAAGTATTATGTAATAATTAATATTGAATAAAAATTATTCTATTCTATTCTATTCTATTCTATTCATCCAACTCGACTTTCGATGACGGCGGGAACACACCGCCGACCATCCCGCGGTGTGTTAAATAGTCAATACAAATGATGTTTATATTGTTTGTATTCTCTAAAAAATAATATATAATTTGTTAGGCATTTTATTGTTAATTATGACGTTAAAGTATTTTAGTATTAAGTTTATGTTTAATTAATTACATACATATTTTAACACCTACTATAGGAATAACTAAACATTATATAATCTATTATACAAATTCTCAATATTTATCAGATAAAAGTACTATAGGATGAAGTTATATATTCTAACTTTATCCTATATAACCTATAGGTTATAAATTATATTATGCATATAACACAATAAAACTTTTATATGGCAATTGAAAATACATCCCTTATTATTTTTTAATTCAAACATTATAATATGTCACCAGTTACAGTAAAATATTAAAAAAAATATAAAGGCAGTCCGGATTCCCTTCCGTCTTTAAATCATTTACATAGCCTACGATTATTAAGTAAGATTACTAGTGTAGGTTTCCCTTTATGCTAGGAGCTCAACAACAATAGTTTATTGTCAAGAGTTCAAAAAGAATACATCTAATGTAGTATCCCAACTTGAAGGTTTTGGGGAGCGATTTTAATGATCCTCAATTTTTAGAGGGGACATGGTGCAGGTAGTCTATATAGCAGTAGTCTCTACCAATAGTCTGTAGCCTTGATTTTTACTTTAAAAAATATAAAATTAAATATATAAACACATCCTCATATCGCAGACTTAATTGTAATATACAAATGCTCGTTACTAGTTAATATGAAATACTACAAAATTAATGGGCACACGAAATTCCTTCTCGACCTCATTTAACCTATGTAGGACTTCTATTCTATCAGGAGTTGTACAAGGCTCAAAATATTTATGTCACCAAACAAGTCAACATAATCGGACAATACTGCTTATAACCGGTAACATCATCAAAGTGCTACCCTGGTTTTTCGATATTAATCTACAGTATAAATACACAATAGTTAATACGTGAAAGAATACTTAAAATATAAACATCTAGATCAACAAAAAATAAAAATAGTTGTTGATATAAAATAGGATCTCGACCTCCTGCAGGGTCAAAAAGTGCAGTATTAACTTTTCGATCTGTTAGAAGTATAGTAATAGCATCTGCTTAAACAGGTAAAGATAATAATAAAAGTAAAGAAGTAATCCCCACTGCTCATACAAAAAGAGGTCTTTGATCAAATGATATATGATTAATTTGTATATAAATAATAGTTTTAATCTACGTTTATCCTCGGTTAAGAATCAAAATGTACATGGTTATCAACCCTTAGCACTACGATGAATGAGTCGTTTCCATTAAAAAGGGTATCCGGTTGTCTTCACTCACCATGCAAAAGTATCAGCATTAAGCTGTTATTTTACGCTGTTATTATGTGGGAAAGTTGTCCTATCCCAGTCGAGCCGACTCATTTGTACTAAAACCATAGTGCAACGTTGTTCTACCACGTACACATGCACATTTCTCTGAAATGTTTTTTTAATTTCTTAAACATTCAGTTTTCCTCGCCGTGTTTTCCTTCATCACATGGTTAATGTATGGTAAATCAGCAGTTAAAAATTGCACTTAACACTTTCATTGGTGGCAGCGGGTATTGACCCAGGTTGCTCTCGTAGCTGCATTATCACGGTTCGGCTACAAACTAATTATATAAGCATAAAGTAGAAAAAATTACATCTGTAATCAATGAAAATATGTTAAATTAAGTCATTATATAATAAAATTATGATTTCTTATATTTACGTGAACACTACACATTTAATAAAACTATTAGTACGGATTTTTTCCCGTTTTGTTAACTTATTTTTTATTCCTGACGTTTCGGGTGCTTTACAGAATTATGACCACGGGAAGGACTGAGATTTTTGACGTCCCAATGTTATAGTTTTCCTGGCTACCACAACAAGAACAGACCAGAATTCACGATTCTCCGCGTGGATAAAGGAAATGATACGGTATTAACCCTTTCGCTGCCCGTGCACTACATGTAGGCTATTGTGTCTGGAAATCGGACAGTGAAAGTGTTAGTGGACAAGTCAGAGTACAAATTTTAAGTACAACAACTTTAATCGGATAATAGTGCACACATTATGGTCATAATAGACCCTAAAACTGATAGGTTAAAAAGAACTAGCGATTTAATAAAGAAATATTCCGAAAAATTTAATCTCAACGTGAATTCGATAATATCATCATGTGCCAAACTACCGAGGTTGTAAGGGTTACCGAAGATACACAAGCCAAATGCTCAACTACGTCCCATTGTGATCCAGATCGTTTAACTGATTTCTAAGTGGGTTCAACGCTTGGCATACGAGTAAATACTGTCCGCTGAGTGGACATACCAGAGCAGACACAAAGGATTGATACCATTTTGTTAGTAAGATAAAATACCTACATCTCGCTGACAGTGAAACTATTGTCAGATTTGATGTTCAAGTCACTAAAACATGGCAACCTATTGATTACAAAATGTCAATTGTAACCAGGAAGCAAAAAGAAAACAACATGCCTGAAGAATATACAATATTAATCGAACACTATCTCACATCTGGCTATCTATTGTGAGAGGAGGAGTTCTACAAGCAAGTAAACAGCGTGGCGATGGGCTCATCCGTACCTCCCATTATCGCCGACATATTTATGGAGGACTTTAACGAGAAAGCCCTTCTTACTGCTCCTGTAAATCTAAGATTCTACAAGCGGTACGTAGACGACACTTCCACAACTTTACCATATGACAAAATAACTGCAAATTTAAATAACCTTAACTCCTTAAACTCTATGATACAATTCACAATGGAGTAATAATTTAGCTTTCCTATCTTTTTTTGTCATCCAAATTCCTAAATACTTTTGTTCACACTGTGAATAGGAAAAGGACCCATACCAACGGATAATTAAATGGAGAAACTCGCCACCATCCATTACAGTTAGCTATCGTGGGTAAACCTTTGTTTCAGATAGCACAAGGGATCTGTGACAGAAAACATCTGGCAGCCGAGCTTCAGCAGGCCAAGCAAGTACTGCAAGATAACAAGCATCGGGTTCAAGGTTTCGGCTTCAACTCAAAACTAGGCACAAGCCAAAACGGTGAGCAGAAGGTAGGGAAATTTTGAATAGGGCAACGGAACTCAACGGGCCAGCAGCTGACCCACTTCACGGAGAAAGAGGGACTCTTTATGATGAACTCTTCCTTTCAGAAGTGTTTCAACAGGAAATGAACCTGGTCGAGCCCCAAAGGTTCAACAAAAAATGAGATTGACTTCATTATGACGACCAGACGACAACTGTTTCGCGATGTCTCAGTGATCGGGGGCGAGGGAGAAAACTGGTAGCGATCACCGAATGATGAGAGTTTCACTGAACCTAAACATTAAGTTAGAGTGGTCACGTCTAATGAAGTCAATGCCCCGTCACTCTCGTGCTCTGATACAAAGTCGCGAAACCTTTCAGCTCGAGTTACAAAACAGTTTTCAGTGTGCCTAGAAGACTGCAATGAAGTGGACGATATGAATGACAAACTCGTAGAAACTGTCCATGCGGTCGGAGCTAAGTTTTTGTAAGAACGTCCGCAGAAGAACACGTCAAATCTCCGATCACACTCTTAATCTCATTGATATTAGAAAGGAAATGAAGCTGTAGTCTTCAGTGATATGACAGCGTACTGGCTGATGAACAGAGAAGCATGCAGCGGCACTTACGCAACTTAAATACCGCTCGTATTGACATCGTTTTCGGGACAACTATATTTTAAGTGAGATTGAGCAGTTTTATGGCCAGCTGTACACATCATTGTTGGAGCCACACGCCAAGTGTGAGTAACGATCCAAAAGCAAATCTTATCCTCAGTCTGAGCAAAATTAGAATGCACCTTAAAAACGGCAAGGCTCCAGGCGAGGATGAAATTTACAGCGGAGCTTCTGAAGCGCGTGAAAAACCGGGTACATCACGTCCTTCAGAAGCTCTTTAATTCCGTCCTTCATGGTGGCACTACTCCAGTGACGTGGAGTAGAAGTACGGTGGTCTTCTTCTTCAAGAAGGTGACAACGCAATCTGGAATAAACACAGACCGATTTTCCAATCTGAGATGCATCTACTTGCTGTTTTCGAGAGTCATTACATCTAGCCTTTCGAACAAGCCGATTTTCAAACAGGCTTCAGCACCATAGACCACAAACATACCCTTCAGCAAGTTGTACAGAAGTCCGAGGAGTACAATTTGCAACTATGGTTTAGCGTATGTGGATTACTAGAAAGACTGTGATTCCATCAAAATTTTGAGCGGTGCTGCATTCCCTTCAGCGGTGCCAAGTTAATTGTCGGTATATCGTGCTGAAGGTGTTTGTATAATAGGGCTACGATGGCCTTCCGAGTACATAACCAAAGTACGAAACCTATTCAACTGCAGAGAGGTGTAAGACAGTGTGACATTATTTCCTCGAAACTTTTACCGCTGCATTGGAAGACGTTTTCAAGCTTCTGGACTGGAAAGGATACGGTATTTAATATCAACGACGTGTATATCACTTACCTTTGATTGACCGACAATATAGTCCTTATGGCAGAATCGCTAGAGGACCTAAGCACAATGCTAAATGACCTCAATAGTGCCTTCGAACGGACTCGAACTGTCTAAGGATGAACAAAACAAAGATCATGTATAAAGTGCAAATCACACCTATGCCGGTAGTCGTTGGGAGAAATAAGCTTGAAGATGTAGACGAGTATGTTTATCGGGGACAAATAGTCCTGAGTAGTTAAACCCAACTACGACCGATATATCTTTCAACGGAATTTACCTCGGATGGGCAGCGTTCGGGAAATTACGGCACATCTTCTCGTCAGTTATACCTTAAAACTTGAAAACGAGACTGTACAACCAGTGCGTGTTGCCAGTGATGACGTATGGAACGGAGAAGTGGTCGTTCACTGTTGGCCGGTTGAGGAAGCTCAAGGTCGGTCAGCGAGCTATGGAGAAGGCTATGCTCGGAGATTCTCTGTATGATAAACTTAAAGATGAGGATATCCGCAGTAGAACCAGAGTAACCGACATAACCCAACGGATTAGTAAGCTGAAGTGGCAATAGGCCAGCCATCGGCCAGCTCGAAGAACCGACAACTGATGGGGTAAAAAGGTTCTCTAGTGGAAGCTACGTACTTGCAGACGATACGTAGGGTGTCCTCCCACTAGATGGAGGGACGACTTGATAAGACATGTAGGAAGTTGATGGATACAAGTAGCTCAGGACTGTGCTTTGTGGCGTCCTTGGGGGACGTCTATGTTCAGCACCCGACCTGTGAAGGGCTGTAATGATGACAGTTAACGAGTGAAACCCGCTACAGTCGAGCGTGTACCTGCTTACTAACCTATCTTAAAAGAATCACAGACTAGGTTGGCTACATCTTAAAGCGAGCTTTCATTAAAATATACTACAAGCCACTGAAGAAAATTAGTCAATTTTTACCATCCCTCAAGTGTAATATTCCTCTAATAGATGTAGGTGTGTACAAGTACATTGTGAATGTGGTCTGTCATATATGCCAAATAAACTGATCTATAAAAACACGTTGAAAGAACATGTAGCTGATGTAAAGCACCGACGCTCCGGGAAGTATGCTGTCTGTGACCATGTTTAAGATCGTCCCCACAATTAGATCAGATTTGATAAACCACAAATTCACACCAATCGCAAAGAACACCAATTTCTAACAAGGATGATACGCGGAGGCTATTGAAATTAAAAAAAAAAACATCCTCATTTCAAATATATAAGATGAATGGGGGATGTCATCTGCTTAAGATCCTATAATTAATATAATTAAATCAGCATCGACAAGTTTGGGCTCCACGGACTTTCATGTAAGAAAAGTGCTGGAAAGGTTTTCACGACACGATTTTTTGAACGATGTCATACAATTAGCTCCTGTCACTTTAAATTTTCCATCGGTTTTAGAGCCTTGTGGAACATTTATGTAGAGACGATGACAGGAGACCCGACTGTATGATATTGGTCCTTTGGGAGGAGACATCTAATTGACGGATAACGTTAATGTGACTGCTAATGAAAAACTGGCAGCGAATGTCAAGTTGACTGCAGGCGTCAAAGTGATAGGAAGTGTTTAAACGGGCAGTGAAGTTGTCAAGCGTCACTGTCAATGGGAAAAAACACTATCTGTGCAGGTAGTGGTTTGAAGTTAGTGACTGAAATCTGTGAGTACTTTTGGTTACTTCATAATATCAAAAAAGGAGATAATAATAATCTGTTTTTTTATTTCACTAAGCAGTTCACAATTTGCATAAGGTAGAGAGCGGTCCTTTAAGCACCTTAACGCACTTGTGTCAGAGTCTCCCGCTCTTCCATAGCTATACAAATCTTTCTAGAAACATATAATTACATATTATATAAAAAAAAAGTAGTTTAAAATTATTCAACAATAAATGTGTGTGTGTGTGTGTTTGTGTGTGTATGTGTGTTTTTTTGGGAAATATTAGATATAGAAATTTGGACTTTATTTGAAAGAGAACTTTAACTTAGTGTATTTCATGTATTCAATCGTGAACTTAGATTAGTTTTGAAGATATTTTTAAATTAATGTTGCAAAAATGTTGCAGTGATTTAACATAAAGTAATTTAGTGTTGATGATTGAGTTGTTACAGGCTGTCTTTATCTTTCTTTTTTTTAGTATAAGTGATTTTTAACTATTTTTTTTTTTGTTATTATTGAATCATTAATTCTATTGTATTAGCCGATTAGAATCTTTAGAAAAATTGTGGGATGATTTTTTGGTAGGGCACAGGCAATTGTAAATAACTGCAGGAATCAAAAATATTAAAAAGTGCCTACATCATATGTACAAAAGGAATTCGCATATTAATAATAAATGTACACTGAATACTAAAATAGCGGATTTCACGAAGAAAAACTTATACAGAATAGTCATGTAGCTAATAAAAAGTAATCATGTGATAAAATTAACAAAAATAGTATACCTTTTTTTTGGGGTAAATATACTGAATGGGTAATATTCAAGGATTTATTTATGTTTCTAACCCATAAAAAATCATACATACATACATATAATCACGCCTTTTTCCCGTAGGGGTAGGCAGAGACCACTTTTTTCTACTTGCTACGATCCTTTCATACTTGTTTCTCTTCGTCCACTTTCATTATTCCCTTCATACATGCTCTACGGTTTAGGGTACTCTGACCTGCCTTATATATAAGGCTTATATATAAAAATCAGCATATGGAAAATACACAAAAGTTAAATTATTGAAAAGTTATTTAACGGGGTAGGCTGAGCAACTGTTACGACATGCATCAATATCCGATGACAATTAAGAACGTTGTTGGCAGTTATTAGAGTTGCGGTATAACAAAAGAAATACTTATCGCATTGTATTTTAAAATGGTTTTTTAATTCAGAAAAGCGCGACTGTTGAATCAGCCTTCACATTTAAAGAGTTTAATTGATACATCCGTGGAATCCGGCCCCTAAGGACCATGTTTAATCTCCGTCCAAGACTTGAATTATACTGAGGATCACACACAAGATCACGCTAAGAAACTCACGATGCCCAAAATCCCACGGCCTTAAGCAACCGTGTGCATAAAACAACATCGCGACACAAATAGCGCCCTAAACCCATTTGTGTGTATCTTTAACGTGGTAGAGCCATGCTGCAGCTATATTTTTTTTTATAGGATATGGGTGACAAACGAGCACACAGTCCACCTGATGGTAAGTGGTTGCCTGCGGCCCATAGACATCTACAACTATCCTCGTTTGCGAATCAAAATGCAGATGCGTTGTCACCCGTGAGGACTAAGGTGGAATGCCTCATTTCCAGTAAAAAGGGCCTCCGGCCACCTGCACTCACCAAGCGAAACGCAGAGGTAAACCTCTACTTCACGCTGGTATTCTGTGAGGTCGTGGTACCACCCCGGTTCGAGCCGGCCCATCCGTGCGACAGCAAAAGCTGCCGCGTGGCTCTACCACTGTAAATTAGCATATTAGTAGTATAGTTGTATTAAGAATGGGTCGGCTCGACCGAGGAAAGACCATGCTCTCACAGAATACCAGCGTAAAATAGCAGCTAACACTGCTGTGTTTCGTGTGGTGGGTGAACAGAACTGGAGACCTTTTTTTGGAAACGAGGCATTCCATCTTAGTCCTCACGGGTGCCAACACATCTGCATTTTTTTTTTAAATTTAGAAAAGAATTAGATGTCTATGAGCCATAGCAACCACTTACCATCAGGCGGGGCTGTGTGCTCGTTTGTCACCTTATCCTTTACAAAAAAAAAAACTGTAAGCGAGAACGCAAGCCAAGTCAAATACAAACATGGATCTATTAGGATTGACTTCGATTAGCAGATTTCTTCTAAGAGTAAGATGATTTATTTTTTTATTTCAGACAATTGACTTCACAATATATTTACATTTAAACGGTATCATAGGTAGTAATTTTATACATTTTAAGGTAGATATATAGTAGGTACTCTATTATTTCTCTTAATTTACAAGGTCATACAATAACTTTTTATTTAGTAAACCATTATTCGTTATACCTCCCCGGTCAGAGATGACAATTGCCAAGTTGGCAATTTATTAGAAAAACGTAATTGTAAACAAGCCTTAGTATTAGATCAGAAAGTTTGCGAAGGCGTATTTTTGGCTAATAATGTTGTTAGCTTAAAGCCGAATAATATAGTTAATGTTACTGTCTTAGAAACTACGAAAAATGAAATCGAAATTAAAACTTTTAGGTTCAATTGACTCTATACCAACCTATGTCCTTTAAAATTGGATAACTCTCCTAAATAAATTATTCATGAATCACATATCATTGAAATCTCCCATTAACAACGTATAGTGGGTTTGGAGTAATGCATGGCTCTAAAGATATCCTCATATATTTCCTCCATCTCCTCATCGGGTCCAGCTGAGGTTGGTGCGTAACCTGTTTGACCTTCTGCGAATACAGTTTGGTGATTCTAATTATTGTACGTACTCATATAAGTTACGCAATCCTCATCGGCATCTTTACAACGTTGTTAACGAGAGACTTGTGGACGATATATCCGACACCTCCTTGGGACAGATGACTATCTGTCCCAAGGAGGTGTCGGATATATCGTACCCTCCCGGTGATAGAATAAGTTGTCGGATTCGAGATATACCGTGTTCCCTCTCTTCGGACTTCGGATAATCCTATATATCCCTTTTTTTTACGGGGGGAAATCCTCATGGACTACCTCCGCCTGGGGAAAGGCGGAGGGGCGTGCCGGACTCTTACCGGCTAAAACCACCCCGGTGTCTCCTCGCACGTGCGCGTGGGGCCACGGGAATCCGAATTCTTCCGCATCCCCACACTAGTGTGGCCCGGTCAGTCCGGGCCTCGTCTCCTGCACGGGGTAGTGAGGTGTTCAACTACCCCGTGTATCGCCTCAGGGGCGCGCGCCGACACCCACGCACGCCTCCGCCTCGGGTCCATCGAAAAGGCGGTGGCGCGGGGGCTTCCCCAAGTCCCTCGCCCCTGGACCCATTCATTGGGGCCGGAAAAGGGCGTTGTCCGCCCTTCTCCTGCGCCCGGTGCGCCTTCTGCGGCCGGGGAAGGGAGTCGAAATCTCCCTTTCCCGTTCCGCAGAATGGCGAGAGTGCTGGCCCGTCATGGTCCATCGCTTACACAGGGGCACCATACAGGGCCATGGACCGCACGATTCCCACGTACAACCGCCTACAGGCGGCGCTCGGTCCCCCCAAGTTGGGAAGCAACGTTGATAGCGCCCCCGCTGCACCCATCAGCTTGGGCGCCAGCCGCCGGAAGTGGGGTCCGAATTCCCATCGGCTGTCGAGCACCAATCCTAGATACTTCATGGTGGACTCGACAGCTATCCGGGCCCCGCTGACCACGATGTGTGATCCCGGCGGCGGTGCGCGTCGAGGGCCATGGAACACCATGGCCTCCGACTTCTTTAGGGGCCACCTTCAGGCCCAGGTGCCGGATGCGGTTTCACCACTTGTGAACACCGCAGCCGTGGCAACCAACGCTGCTTCCCCTGTGCGAGGCTCCCCCGGGCAGTAACGAGCGTGTCGTCCGCATAACACGCCAAGTCGGCACCCGACGGGAGTTCACCTCTCATCACCCAGTCGTAGCCGATGTTCCACAGAAGCGGGTCCCAAGACCGATCCCTGCGAAACACCGCACGACATGACGTGCCGACCTGCGCCGTCACGTCCCCGATACGTAACGCATCTCTTCTCAAGGTAAGCCCCTATTGTGCGGCGGAGGTAGGGAGGCACACGATGGTAATTCAGCGCCTCCCGGATACAACTCCAGGGTAGGGTGTTGAAGGCGTTGGAGATGTCTAAAGACACCGCCAGCACCACCCCACCCCGGGACACTGTCTCCTCCGCCAGGGCCCTTACGCGCGTAATAGCGTCTATGGTGGAGCGCCCGCGACGAAAACCAAACTGGTTCTCGTCCAGGTCCGGCCCCTCTCTGCACAAGTGGCTGACGAGGCGATCTGCGATGATTCGCTTCAAAAAGTTTGCCCGCCTTGTCGAGCAGCACTATGGGCCGATACGCGGACGGTGAGTCCGCGGGGCGCCCCTCCTTCCTGAGCAGGACCAGCCTCCCCTCCTTCCACACACCGGGAAACTGACCCTGCTCGAGACATGCCAATCCTATAATATCCTAGAGCAACTTGTCTATCTTTACGCCCAGCTCCAGAATCTTCTCGTCAGTCCTCAGGTTGCGTGCGTTATAAGTTGCCAGATCGAGTCGACGTAGATGGCAACCAAACCCCCACCGGATATTCTTAGCACTCCCCGCCTCGCCGTTACCATGGTAGCCACCGTAGCCGGAAATAACGGGGCCGCCGGGGTCTGGGAGCCGTTTATTAATGTCATTGTTCATAGAGCGTATATTTTCGTAGTTGCTACGCTTGACGAGCGTGTTGGCAACCGAAGTTTTTATTGCTTTTTGCTGTTATCAGAAAGATGCGGCTGCCCATCTTCTGCCTCAGTTTCCCTCTGTCCCCTTTTACGACACCCCACGGGAAGATATGGGGTAGTTAGTGTTAATACCGGGAACGCACCTTTTATACACGTAAAATCTTACCGCTTTCCCGAGATACATAAAGATAAAGGTCGAAAAACAAATTAAGAAAATGCTTGACCTAAATATTATTTGACCATCCACTTCGCCTTGGAATGCCCCAGTTTGGGTTGTTCAAAATAAATTGGATGCTTCCGGAAAGCAAACGTGGCGAATTGTTATTGACTATCGCCGACTAAATGACGACACTGAGGTTTATACTCTTCCCCTTATTACGGATATTCTGGATTAACTAAGTCATGCCAAATATTTTAGTATATTAGATTTAGCCTCTGGATTTCATAAAATTTGCTTAGATCCTAAAGTTTTTTGGTATTTTCGACCATTTTGAATTCACACGTATGCTTTTAGCCTCTAATTGTACGTATCCGGTAGGTGGCACTGTATTCGAGATACAGAAATTACCCTTGCGAAGCCGGGGCGTATCGCTAGGTAATATATATATATATATATATATATATATATATATATATATATAAATCCCAGCCAACCAGTAGAAAACATTATTTCAACAGCATGAATTGTTAGTTTTTGGGTTTGGTTGTTTCTTCTCGTTTTGTTTACACTATATTCCAGTTTACCACCGATCTTATCGCATAATAATAACGTCATTAAAAGTATGTTATAGTAAGTAGGTGCTTAAAAATTTCCAGCGTATTATAAATTTTTCGACACTTTTCGGTTGAAAGCTTTTTTTTTTTACATGTGGAAATGCCTACGCATACCCGCCTCGCGGGGACAAGGACGGGTTATGTTGGACTCGCACCGACTAAAACCCCATGGTGACCCACCCTAGTCGCATATTGGCAGGGCCATGGGAACGCTTTCGCTCACTTCCGCGGCCCCACCTGCGCTGGCCGCCCCATGGCGGCCCCTTTTTGGGAGAGGAACAATCCTCCCCCATCTCCTTCTCCGGTAAGGCGCACCAGAACACATGGCGCGCCCTCCTCCTCGGCCTTCAATTTCACGTGCGCAACGGACGCCCCCGTTTCCGATGCGCGAAGGCCATGGGGCCAGCAAAAACTAGCACTCAGGAGCACCAGCCTTCCTGACCCCAGCGGCGGATCTGGTCCATGGCTCCGCCGCCAACCAAAATTCGGCTGCGGAGGGTAGGGAGAGCGGCGCCTCGCAATACCGGCACTCCTCTCCCCCCGTAGCCCCACCACCACCGCATCAACGGTGCGGCCCCGTTTGAGTCGCGGAGGATAGGGCGAGTGGCGCATCGCCATACCAACACTCCTCTTCCTCCGCGACTCCACCCCGGCCGCAGAGGTAGGGGTGGGGAGGACACCCCTCTCGCAGCAGCCCACCGACACACATCCGAAGTGGGCTCGTCAAGCCCACTCGGAGTGGCCACCTCGGGCCGGCCCTACACCACGGGCCAGCCAAGGGGTTCCTCTTTGTTCACCGTGGGTGACCAAGCCACGGCTACTAAGCCCCCCCGCCACGACAAGGCGGGAACCCGTTTGGGGGGGTCGGTTGTACCAACCAAGACCAAGAGAAAAACAACAACATTGCTGAGGCATGCTAAAAAGTAAAAGTAACAGCATATTTTCATCCCTCAGTTTCAGGTACAGGACTTTTGAGGATTGATTATTAAGAGAGGTATGGTGGTTATGTCTTTAAAATAACTTTATACCTCAATAATGCAGATTTTCTCTTAATGGTTTCCTTCACCACGGAACACGTGGTCAAACCTGCATATTTTCAATTAAAAATATCATTGATACCCACAGGAATATAACCCTGGTTTCTGAAATAGGCGGCGAGCGCTAAGTCACAGAGCTGCCCCAGCTCATACATACTAAACTATTTACATTCTTAAATGAATCCTTTTACTGGAGGGGCGTTCTCAGTGAACACTTTTGATTTATTTGTTGCAGTTACCGTATGTTTTCTGCAAAGTTTGAGTTATACTACAGATCCGTCGCTGGTCGGCTTTCAAAAAGCCCGTTTATTATTATTATCTTGAACATCTCGAATGTATAAGGAGTTTATTTAATATGAAAACTGGGTTTGAAGTTATTTTTATGGAATAAGAGTGACTAACGAGCACACATTCCACCTAATGGTAAGTGGATGCTGTAGCGCAATAACACCTACATCTATCCTCATTAAGAATCGAAATGCAGATGCTTTTGCACCCTTGGACCAAGATGAAATGGTTAATTTCCAGTAATTAGGGTTATTGGTTCTCTACAATTACCATACATACATACATAGATTTTCTGTGAGAAGGTGGACCTTCCCCGGTCGAGTCGACACATTCGTGCTAAAACTCTAATATAGCTTAAGTATAGCTCTACTACTTATATTTATTTTTTGTATACTCTTTAGTAGTTGTGGCTCTGTAGTACAGTGACCTGCGAATAAGTTGTAGCACTGAGACAATAAATTGTTCCGGTCCATGTGAAAAATACATATATATTTAATATGTATTTTTCAAATCTTATTCTTATCTATAAGAATCTTATTATTTAAATATAAAAATATATGAACATTTATA
This sequence comes from Parnassius glacialis, assembly GCA_033319125.1. Lineage (NCBI taxonomy): Eukaryota > Metazoa > Arthropoda > Insecta > Lepidoptera > Papilionidae > Parnassius > Parnassius glacialis. Next base: position 18,759,250 of record JAVANC010000023.1, on the reverse strand, counting down.
TCTATTGTATGTTATAGGATCTTTATCCCAAATTACATTCACGATTCTCTCTGCGAATATTGGAAAAATACTAAGTAGTAAGTAAGTATTACAATAGTCAGTGATAAATTGCATTTGTAAGTATTTCTGTTACGTTTCGGTTTTTTTTACCTCAATTATTTTTATTTAAATTATCTTCGTTTAATTACAGGCAAACTTTCGCCACCAATGACAAAACTGTTTGCCTGAAGTGGTGAGGAGCGTATTTCGTTTACGGTTTCAGCTACTTTTCCATAATTCTGCGTCGAGAAAGGCGCCGCCGTTACTTCAGTAACTATTTTATTATTTTTTTACATTTTATTCAATGTCTAGTAATTCAATATAATACATAAACAAAATATAATCTAATATTTAAAAATAAATTTTTGTTTGTTCGTATTTTAAGTGTACCGTTCATCAGATGGCGCTAAAATTTTATCAACTTACTTTTTGCACTTGCGCAAATGTTATAGCTGTCATATTTATTTAAAAATCATAATATTTAATTTAATTTCAATTAATGTATGATAATGTGTGTTTCCTGAGTTAATGAAGTATAGTAAAGTAATACCTTTATTTAAATCCGGTAGTACATTGGACCCCGCTAATTTTTAACCTATTTCTGTACTACCAACTCTCAGTAAAATTTTTGAAAAAATTATTTTGGATCAATTGTTAACTTTTTTTTAATACAAATAAATTACTTCATAAAAACAAATTTGGTTTTACAAGGGGTCGCTCGACGTCTGACGCCGGTGTTGAGCTTATGAAATATATTTTTAATGCCTAGGAGAATTCACAAGATACCTTAGATATTTTCTGTGATCTTTCCAAGGCTTTCGATTGTGTTCATCATGAGACATTAATCAGGAAACTACAACATTACGGTGTAAAAAATTTTGCACTTATACTTATTACTTTATATTTAAGTAACAGAATTCAAAAAGTAGTGATTAATGGTAAAGGTTCCTCCGGATCGGTAGTACTCGTATCAATTGGCGTTCCTCAGGGCTCGATTCTTGGCCCATCCCTGTTTTTAATCTATATTAATGACTTACCTTATCTTGTAGGGACAATCACGATATAGTATTATTTGCTGACGATACCTCTTTAATTTTCAAACTCAAACGACAGCTAATTAATTATGACGATTTAAATAATGTTTTATCGAAATTGGTAAATTGGTTTTAACGCCAACAATATGCTCTTAAACGGCAATAAGACAAAGTGTATTAAATTTACAATATCTAATGTAGAACATTCGAATACCAATATGCTGTTAAATGGGGGAGGAGTTGAGTCTTGTGGATACCATTGGTTTTCTTGGTATTGCTATTGACGCGAAACTTCAATGGGGCCCCCATATATCTAAATTAGCAAACAGACTTAGTTCTGCAGCATATGCTGTAAGAAAGATTAGAAGTCTCACAGATGTTGAGACAGCTAGATTAGTGTATTTTAGTTACTTTCATAGCGTAATGTCTTATGGAATTTTGCTATGGGGTAATGCGACTGATATTGAAGCTATATTTGTTTTGGCAAAAGAGAGCCGTACGGGCGATTTATAACTTAAATTGTAAAGAGTCCCTCAGAGAAAAATTTAAAGAAACAAACATATTAAGTTTGGCATCGCAATATATTTATGAGAATAATTATATTAAATACTAGGAACAAACATAAATTTGTAATGCGAGTTACTAGACTCCACAGAATCAGTAATTTATTTATGGGGCAATGTATACGCTTTTACAACAAAATCCCAGAACATATTCAAAGTTTTTCAATAAACAAGTTTAAAAGTTTTATTAAGGAAAAACTGTACAAAAAGGGTTATTATAATATCAAGGAATAAATAAATGAAAAGAACCCATGGGAATAGGGTGATCGCCACCATGCTGGTTATATGAAAAATAATTTAAATATTGTATAAACAAAATTATTGTTAAGTGAAATTATGTTTAAAAAAAGTCCCGCTGGGTTTCTTGCTGGTTCATCCCAGGACTGAGGTATTTTCCGAACCAGTGGTAAATAAAAAATGACTTTCAATAAGTATTATGTAATAATCAATATTAAATAAAAAAAATTCCTTATTAAACAATATAACCCTTCAAAATATAAAAACGATATTTCCACAAATATTTTTTCTGCGGCAGCAATGCACCGGGTACCAGCTAGTGTTATATAAAAATATAATGAAATAAAAAGCGACTCAGTCACCCACGCCATCTTGCTTAGCCAAAAAATACTAATCCTAGGCCTACACAATATGCGGACACAAAAGTAACAAGCATGCGCTGTGTTGCTCTTGTGATATCACAGGCAATAGTAAGCCGGCTTAAGATTCGCCATTGTGGTGGGAAGTATTAGCCTATTTAGAATAAAAAACTCACAGAATGCGCAGGATGCGCCGGACATAAACCGAGTGACGAAAAGTTATCACATAAAATGAAAAGACTACATAATTTTTTTTAACATACACAAGTAAAAAAAAATATAACAATTAATACATTAGTCCGAGGTAGCATTTTTTTCGTTTTGATATTAAATAACATCATGTAAATGCATACAGATATCACCTGATGAATTCTAGAAGGTCAAATACCCATGCCATTTGAAGGCGAATATAGGTAGTTTAAACGTTGTCAATCCGAACTACTCAAATGAAGAAAAAATCAAACAAAAACTGTACTTACGGCTAACATTTTAAGGCATAATTTTATGCGCGAAATTAAAAACAATGGGGCCTAGCGCTGCGGTTGTGTGAAAACAAATTCAAGCGAAAAAATTATTTAAAATAATGAAGTTAAGGCATAATTCTCTATGCGCAAAGTTTTTTTTATAGGATAAGGGTGACAAACGAGCACACAGTCCACCTGATGGTAAGTGGTAGCTGCGGCCCATAGACATCTACATCTATCCTCAATTAAAAGTCAAAATGTAGATGCGTTGTCACCCATGAGGACTAAAATGGAATGCCTCATTTCCAGTAAAAAGGGCCTCCGGCCACCTGCACTCAACCAAACGAAACGCAGAGGTAAACCTCTACTTCACGCTGGTTTTCTGTGAGGTCGTGGTACCACCCCGGTTCGAGCCGGCCCATCCGTGTGACAGCAAAAGCTGCCGTGGCTCTACCACTGTTAAAAAAGTAGTGACAAGAAATGGGACCGGGTGTCGAAATTATTATTTTTCTGGCACGTGCGACGTTTTGTAAGTCACTTCAGGTCAGTAACATATATATTATCAAGGCTGATTTATTTCTTGTCAATTTTTTACACTATTTATTTTGTTTGAAAAATGCATTTTTTATTTTCTTTTATTATTGTTTATTTTATTATTTTAACAGAAATATATCAACTTGTATTAACTGCTGTGTTATTTAACGTGATAACCTTTTCGCCACCCAGTATAACACTTCGTGCACATTGTAAGTCACTTTAAAAAGTTTCTACTGTCGTCATAACTGTGTGTTTTTTACTATTTCTATTTATTTAAAAAAAAAGTTTTCCCAACTCTATTTTTTTTTGTTTTGGCAATTAACATTCTAACATAACACATGGAAAAGTAAATATCCAGATCTGAAACAATTATTTGTAGGCAATACAAGCATATGTTCCGGACAGGATTCGAAAAAATTTAAAATTGTTTGACCAACGAATTTTATTTTATTAGTACACCTTAAAATAATATTATATTACAGACTAATAAATTTAAATTTTTAGGTCAATAAAATATAACCGACAATATAAGACAACATTTGTTGAACACTAGGAAAATAAAAAGAAATAAGGAATTTTTTTTTAGGTATAACAAACGGCACAATATTCTAAATTCCATCTAAGTCATCTCGATGATTGGCGATACATAATCGTGACTTTTCCTAGGAATTTTATTCTACGCACGAACTTTGTGGAGTATACTGTTTTGGCGGTTTTTTGGAACGATATAACCCAGGAATTTAGAAGAAAGGAGCTTAATTTTTACATGGTTGACAACGTACCTGGTATATATTTAATGTTACATATTATTTGCGTAGTAGGCCATGACTGCCTTGTTGGTCTAGTGGTTGTAATAGTACGACTGCTGATCATGAGGTCCCGGGTTCGAACCCCGGGTCAGGCCAAAAAATCAGTTATTGAGTTTTTCCATCAAGAAATTCTCAGTACCTGCCCGGAGTCAGGAAGTTGGCGGTGTTTCACACCCGTGCCTCGGAAAGCACGTAAAGCCGTTGGTCCTGCGCCTGATTTCTATCCGTTCGTGTCGGTTTACCGTCCCATCGGGCTATGAGAGTGAGGAAATAGAGAGTACACCTTGGGCACTATAATTCTGTCCTGCGCCGATGGCTAGTCTCTGTTGAGACTGGCTGCCGTGGCCGAAATTCGGTCTGGAGAACATTAGAACCATGCTGCAGCCATATTGTAGTTGCAGCAAAAATGGGTCGTCTCAACTGGGGAAGGAGCATGCTTTCACAGAATACAATCGTAAAATAGCAGCTTAATTCTACTGTGTTTCGTATGGTGAGTGTAGGGAATTGGCACCATTTTCAATGGAAACGAGGCAATTAACCTTATTTCTCAGGGGCGACATCGTCGTTAAAATCTAATAAGCTGTACTTTATAGATTCTAAACGCCAAATTTTTTAACTTTGTTTACGAATTTCAGCGTCTCTCGTATTTACGCATATATTTTTCCTCTCGAATTGACGCAGTTTTTTATTCCATCCACCCATCATTTCTTAAATAAATTTCGTTATTCATTTCTATTTGGTTTAAATGTAGAATCTCTCAGAAGTAATTAAATAAATAAATAAGAAAATATTTAAAAGAGTGGTTGTTGGCTTGGATATGTCCAGTGCCCAAGAGACATTTTCGGGATGGAATGTAAGGAATATCTATACTCTATACTCTATGTATAAACAATTAAATAAAATTTAAGTGTCCGTTTGGAATGTCAAAATAACAGATTCCCACATAGTACAAAAATGTTGTACAGAAACGTGCACGTTTCTTTTATTTTTGGAGGCCTTTTCTATGTGTATGTGTAACTGGCGAACGCCAATGGCTTCGTCCGCACGGTCTACAATTTTGTCTATCCTGCGTAAACAAGGTATACTTCCACTTCCAGTTGAATTATGAAGCATTATATTCAGAGCGTTTGTAAAACACTGCTGGTTTTGTTACGTCTACTATATGATTAATTTCTAATGATACGACTTCTTTTGACTAACTTCATTATGGTCAGTGCTAATAAAACAATGTTTTTTTTTGATAATTATACCTAATATAGCGCTAGCTCCTATTCCTTGCACGAGTATAATAATTATCATTACCTTAGTAGCAAAATCTATCGTTGTAAATATAACTCCTCTACAATTTCTTCTATTTATAGCCAGTATTCCAACATGTGTAGAAATCAAATTAAGAAATGTGCAAAGCTGAGGTTTTGTTAATGTCTCATTATTGTTTTATGCTCATAGCGAGTGCACGTTAATTACAATGTTATGTTATTGGTGAGTTTAATCATTTTATAAATATTATGAAATTCAGTCTTGATTAACGTTTATTTGTTGTTTTTTTATTTTTATTTTTGACCTACTTGCTACATACTTCTTTTGTTAATTGCAAATCATGGTCAACATTGGTGAAAACATTGATTCTAACCCTATCACTAATCCGTATTACTATGCTCAGGATGTGGATAAATTTCACTAAATTATTACAACCTAGAGAAGCTTCTTCATATTTACCAACAAATAGAATAGCTATATATGAATAGCAGCAATTGAAATCAAAGAAATATTCCAGGAAGAGCATTTGTTCTCAAGAATCATCATCATCATCATACATTATCCACCAAGATAAAGGTAAAGAGGTTGTCATCTAATTAAAATCTACATATACGAACTTAATGAGAAAAAAGAAAATGTCATCAACGATCTTAGTGCCAATATAAGTGATCAATATCTCGTAAATTCAATGTATGATGAAGTGTAAGATGCTTCAATTCTTTATATATAAAAATTACGTGTCACGTTGTTTGTCCGCGATGGACTTCTAAACTACTGAACTGATTTCAATGAAATTTTGCACACTGTGTGCATTTTGGTCCAACTTGAGAGATAGGATAGTTTTCATCCCGCTAAATGACCCTCAAAATTTTTTATTGCGAATTTAAGGATTGTTATAGGAACTACAGAACTACGTCTGCCTGGCGAGCTAGTTGTCATATAAAAAATAGCGGAAAAAATTATGTGAGAACTAGTAATTTAAGTAATATAACTTGTAAAATATAATATAAATTATTATCCAATCAATTTTATTTTTGTTTAATAATGTATCATCATCGTTATCATTGTGTAGAGGAAAAAAAGCAAAACAAATTTATTGTTCCAACGAATGGATATATTAAAACTAAATATAAAGTTAAACATGATAATACATGTAACTTAAGCTATACATTTATCTCTTATATCTTATACAGTATATATTAGTAGCATTACATAGTTTTACATTTAACTTTATTAAAATACAGCTTTATAGTGTCTCCATGGTAATGTATTGTAGCTGTTACGGCCGGCAGCTGCCTATCCCAGGAGTAGAATCCTTCGCGGCCCATAGACGAAGAAGCTACAGGCAGATGCTGGTCTGGGCGTCCTCACGCCACGGGTTAAAAGTCTAATTACACTAAATAATCCGGGGGGAGCGTTACAATTATTGAACAGAGCTTACTTACCTCTGTTCAAGGCGACTGGTCCCTCAGGATTCGGTCAGGTCTCGTGTGGGTGTATTGTGCTAGGAAGTAAAGGTCAGTGATGTGTATTTGGGTGTGGCTGGTAGTGTTGTTGACCTTATTTGACCGTTCCCCCTGCAGCAGTTCGGCCCTCAGCTCCTCTCCAGCTAAGGTCGCCTTCCGCAGTCACTTTCTTCCTTTGTTACGATTTACTCGCGAAAATGAACACAGAACGTACGGGTCAAAGGTCACCGTTTATTTCTAGAATATTAACTACCGCACTAGTAACTAATACAGTCGAATCCACTTATACAGATTCTGCGTTAAACCTAAAGTCCCGGGTAAACTCTCAACACGCGCCACCATTCCCAGTGGTATATTCACTATACGCGCCTAACATAAAATCAGATCTAAGAGCTCCCAAACCAAATGGACTGCCTTCTCTTTCGACGCAAAGAAGACTTCTAATCTTTCGCTCTCGACTCCCACCGTTCAGTAAGCTCGGACGTTCAACACGCGCGAACGTCATCCCGTATCAGCCGAGCCGAGAGCCATCTAACGTCGATGCCTGACACCAACGCTTTTGCGTAAACAAACCCCCGTCCCGGACATAAGGATTTAGGTCCGCGAGCAAACCGGTCAGCGGGACAGGGTCGCGACGGCAAGTTGCAAGATCGAATCTACAACCAAACTAGGCCACCCTACGCACCCAATCAGATCTTGCAACCCTGACCAACACCTCAAAATTACAGCCCCAACGTGGGCTAGCCGGGAAAGTTGAACTGGATGCCCTTCCTGGTCATCGCAGCACATAAATAAGTCCTATTTCTAGACAGAAGTCAGACGACCTCCTTCAAACACCTATCTGCGCTCCTATGATTAGTTCCGCAACTCGACCGGATCAGGTCTGCAAACAGCGACGCGACACGAAGCGGCCCAGAGGGACCTTCAAGCTTCAGTGCAGAGAGCACCCCCAAATTCCCCATGAACGTCGTCTGTGAGAGCTGAACGAAACGCACAGATGGTCCCTAGCAGGTGATCCTATGCTCATATTTCAACTAATTTTTCAAAAGCATCAATGTTCAATTACAGAATTAATTAAAACAAGTAATCACCGATGCACATAGGTCAACTTGGCAAAGTAAACAAAACAATAAACGTAAGGGACAGCCCTATTTCTTATTTCAAATAAATATCTTAGACAGTGCCAACAAAATCTAAACCAAAAGAGAATTGACTCCTATTTCCTTCGGCAACCACAGGGTTATCTAATTTCAACCTTCCTTATCACAAAGAAAAATGATTAAACACTATCACAAGCATTAAAAAAGGGCACACAATTAAATCTCAATTTTCCGTGCAACAATAAATGCAGTGATCAAATGTATTTACAAAAAATATGCAGCAGCATTTAAAGGAGTATTTTAAATTCAATTCTCTTAATCATAACCGTTACAATATGAATTTCGCGGAAAACCCAAAAGCATTTTAATTTAAATTTAAAGAATTTTTAACTAAGTGCTCGACCAAACCAAATCTAATACCCCTTGAGAGCGTGATTCAACGCTCCAGGGGGCCCTAATCTTCCCACCACCAAGTGGAGGCCACACCGCGTGAACCCGATACTGACAGAGCACAACCGCTAACGGTCGCCACTCGGGTTGTACGCCCTCACTGAGGCCGTCGGCAACAGAACAGCTTGACAAGTGGACTGTTGACGGCTTAAGGCTCAGTAGAGGCAGCCATGGTGGGAGCTAAGGCGGCAGCTAGCTAGGGCCGCCTCCATCAAATGGGGGTACAGTGGTACACCAGTCGCGGCCACTCAGCTAACGGGAGTGGGAAGGGTCCAGCGGACCGATGAGTGGCCGTGAAGTTCCTCTTCGCACGCTGAGGGGGGGTGATGACACCCCCGCCCCTGGGGGAATTACCCCCCGACTGGTCGGGGGAGGGACCCCTTTCAAACCTAGGGGCCTGGTGGCTAGCCGGCGGGCGCCGAGCGTCGCCCGTCAGAGGGAGTGGCGGAGCGCCCCCGCCCGTGGGGGTCGAGGGCCTGGCAGCGCCCCGAGAGGAGACGCCGTTTGCACCCAGGCACAGTACGGCATGGTGATTGCCCCGGCAATGCAGACAGAGCCGCTGGTGCGGACAGTCTCGCTGAAGGTGCCCTTCCAAACAGGAGAGCACCAGCGGCGCTCCTTGACGATAGTTCGCCTCGCCGGAACCGGCCCACTCAATAATTTTGGGCAAGACGTTACCCGGTGATCAGATGCTCGACAATAGGAGCAGGGGGGGGGGTTGACCACGACTTGCCCGGCGGATTTCGCCTCTCACTGGGCACGGCTCGTAAGTCGTCGACGGTGCCCGCCGCGTGCTCGATCTGTCGGCACTGCTCTTCCAAAAACCGCAGCAGGTCATAGAAGGGCGGAATATAGGAGGCCTCGTCCCCGCCGTACCTCTCCTCAAAATGCATTTGAAGGTCGAGAGGTAGACGGGACAGCACGATGCGGAGCAACAAGAAGGCCCATTCGCCCACTGGTAAATCCAGCCGCCTCAACATATTACAGGCCACCAAGACTGGATCCAACAGGTCCGGACGTAGTCTGGCCCGGTCACTCAGCAGCGGGAGGCTCAGAAGCTGCTTAACATGTTCGTCCGCAATTCGCCGGACGTTGGCGTATCTTCTGGCTAGGAGGTCCCGAGCAGTCTGGTAGGCGTCGTCCGACAAGCTCAAATGGCTGACAACGCCCAGGGCCTCCCCCTCCAGTGAGGCCAAGAGGTACGCCATCTTCTGGCTCGGAGTCAAGTCACTCCGGGCGTCCACTAGGCCGTCGAAAAGACCAACGAAGGTCAGCCACTCGGAAAGGACCCCGGAGAACTTTGGCAAGTCCAGAGTTGGGAGTCGTCCCAACAGCTCCGGCTGAGGCTGCTTCCGAACGGACTCGGGCAGGCCACTCGTCCGAGCTTTACGCGCCTCTTCGGCATACCTGCCTTCAGCCTCGATCAACTCGTCCGTGAGCCACAAGAACTGCTCGTAGTCTGCGAAGCAGGAGTCCAGGACTCCCTTTTCCACATCCGAATCCTCGAGCTCAGCGTAAGCCTCCTCCACTGCAGCCCTTCGAGCATCGACCTGCTCGAACCGCTTCATCAAATTATGGACCCTATCCGGTCGACCTATCAAAGCATGGGCGCTGGTGGCCCAGCGTAACTCAGTCCGCAGGCAACGGATTAGCATCTTGGGCGAGGACATCACTACTAAATACAAATTACGACGCCGCTCGAGCACAATTACAAAAATAACAAATAAAAAATACAAAAAAATTAACAGCTAACCAATGCAGTTCCTATCAAATCGAGTTGAATAGAAATTACACAAATAAGAACCGCTATTTATTAAATCAAACACAAGTTAGTACAAAAGAAAAGGCAAATCAAATTAACAATAACAAATACTAGTGCGATCAAATCAAGTTAAATTCAAATTACGTAAATACAAATTACCACTCTTTAGTTCAAATACAAATTACAATACGAAAGATACATAACGAAGATACACATCAACAAAAAATACCTTGCTCGGAAATCGACCCTTCGATAAGTAATACACTACAACCATCCGACAACGATAACCAACCGATTACGTAAAAATAACCATCTACCTACATGACGCAATCTCCCGCTTGCGCGCGAATCGGGCGTGGTTTTTCAAATTTACCCGCAAACAACAAAGCAAGCTAACAAAGAAAGGAATTTTATTATTACGTATATAATAAAAAAAATATTTTTACGTATTACGGACGGGCGTGATTGTAGACACAAAATTAAACCAATCAACCCAACGCTCCCTGCCACCAAAATTATTTAATTTTTATCAAATACTATGGTCGGTGGATCGACCGGGAATCGATCCCAGCACCGCGTTCTGCTACCAAATGTTACGGCCGGCAGCTGCCTATCCCAGGAGTAGAATCCTTCGCGGCCCATAGACGAAGAAGCTACAGGCAGATGCTGGTCGGGCGTCCTCACGCCACGGGTTAAAAGTCTAATTACACTAAATAATCCGGGGGGAGCGTTACAATTATTGTACAGAGCTTACTTACCTCTATTCAAGGCGACTGGTCCCTCAGGATTCGGTCAGGTCTCGTGTGGGTGTATTGTGCTAGGAAGTAAAGGTCAGTGATGTGTATTTGGGTGTGGCTGGTAGTGTTGTTGACCTTATTTGACCGTTCCCCCTGCAGCAGTTCGGCCCTCAGCTCCTCTCCAAGCTAAGGTCGCCTTCCGCAGTCACTTTCTTCCTTTGTTACGATTTACTCGCGAAAATGAACACAGAACGTACGGGTCAAAGGTCACCGTTATTTCTAGAATATTAACTACCGCACTAGTAACTAATACAGTCGAATCCACTTATACAGATTCTGCGTTAAACCTAAAGTCCCGGGTAAACTCTCAACACGCGCCACCATTCCCAGTGGTATATTCACTATACGCGCCTAACATAAAATCAGATCTAAGAGCTCCCAAACCAAATGGACTGCCTTCTCTTTCGACGCAAAGAAGACTTCTAATCTTTCGCTCTCGACTCCCACCGTTCAGTAAGCTCGGACGTTCAACACGCGCGAACGTCATCCCGTATCAGCCGAGCCGAGAGCCATCTAACGTCGATGCCTGACACCAACGCTTTTGCGTAAACAGTAGCCATCAGCCCTAATTTGTCTTTTGTTATTATCTTTTTATATTTTATATTTTTTATAGGAGAGGGGGCAAACAAGCGTGTGGCTGACCTTATAATAAGTAACTACAGCCACCATTGAACAACTGCAACACCAGAGAAATTGCAGATGCGTTGTCGGCCTTTTAAAAAGGAGTAGGCTCTTTTCTTGAAGGTCCCTAAGTCGTAACGGTCTGGAATAATCGCTGGTTGTAATCGATTTCACAAGGAAGTTGAGCAAGGTAGAAAACTTCTTCTAAATCGCACAGTGGTGGACCGCCAATCATCCAAATAGTATGGATAGTATCGCGAGTATTGTCGCGATATGCGATAGTGAAATTGAGTGTCTGGAATTAGTCCGAATAATTCCTTAGAGCACTCCTCGTGATAGATGCGATGAAATACGCAAAGAGATGCAAGATCTCCACGTAGTACCAGTGAGTTAAGCCGATCGAAAAGAACTCGGTCGTCAACGATTCGAACCGCTATGCGCGGGATGCGGTCAAGTGGAATGAGCTGGCACTGGGAAGCCCCTGTTCAGACATGGGAACAATATTCCATGTGAGGCCTGCGCCTTTTAAAGTTGCAGGCGATGTGCGGGCATGAAATACTGTCCAGCTCTCCTGAGATCGCCAAGCTTTTAAGAGGCCAATTAGGCCTTCTCTTCCAAGTAACCATGAAACTGCACGTCACTTGATATGTAGACATCTAGAATTCCGATACTGCCTGAAGCAATAAGGGGAGTGCCTTGAAACTGCGGGGATACTACAAAGGGGTTCTTTTTAGCGGTAACCACGCAAACTTGTATCTTCTGTGGATTAAACTGGACTAGATTTAGTTGCCCCCAGCCTGAGACATTGTTCAACAATATCTCGAGTTCAGACACACTACTTTTCTGGTACTCAGCGACGTTTTCTCAAAAAATGTTGGCACGATCAGCATATAAAGCATCACTAGTGTTGTCATTTGCATAGCAATTAATGTTACTGCTTTGCGTAATATCATTGATATGCAGAAGAAACAGCGTTCGTGATAGCCTGCAGCTTTGTGGAATACCAGCGTTAATGTGCTTGTTATCGCATCACGCACCGTCTACAATGACCTTGATGCTCTGATTTTCAAGAAAACTGGTGATCTAATTGCACAATTTCTCGGGAAGCCCATAGGAAGGCAGCTTCAAAAGAAGCGCTTTGTGCCAATCCAGATCAAAGGCCTTCGGTATGGCCAAACTAACGGCCAACGCCTCCCCGTGGACTCCACTGCCTCCGCAAGTCTATTAGTTAGATAAACTAGACAATCACCAGCTAAGCGACCTTGACGGAAACCGTACTGGAGATCACTAATCAGCTAGTGATCCTCAAGGTACCGCATGTGCTGGCAGTTAATAATGGTTTTTATTACTTTGGAGAACAAGGATGTCATAGCGATATGCCTGTAGGTAGACGGATCTTAACGGTCGCCGTTTTTAGAGATGGGTTGGTCCATGAGTTGAAAACTATTTCAAGGGAGTAGAAGTACTGGACGCGTTAAAACCGGTGCTAACACCGGAGCACATGTCTTCAACATAATAAGTGGGACTCAATCAGGCCCACTCGATTTGTTGACGTCCAGGAAGAAAAGTGCTTTACCCACCGAGCGCTGTCTAAACAGAACTTCCTGAATGGAACACTCACACCGCGGGATGATCGTCGATGTGTTCCCCTCGTCATCTAGAGTCGAGTTGGAAGCAAAAAGAGAGCCTAGCAGATCGGATTTCTCTTTTGCGTCATGTGCCAATGAGTCGTCCACCCTGTGCAGAGGTGGCAGAGATGGCTGACCTGTTGTAACACGGTGTTTGCGGCCATTTGGACGTGGTGGATGAGTCGGTCCGTGTCGGCATTACCGTTATGGGACCTATAATGGCAAGTAATTTTCAAGGAGCTATCGGGAAAGTCCATAAATTAGGTCTATCAGATCACACGGGGCAAACGTTAAATTTTTATTAAAAGATACATCAAAATCTTCTGGGCATTATTATATATTTAGAAGACAATACACCGAAAGTAATATTAACAATTTCTGCAATCACTTAAATTCATTATCATTCTTAGACGTTTATGAGGAGGATAACGTAGAAAAAGCATTTAGAAAATGTTATAACACGTTTTTATTAATTTATTAACTGTGCTTTCCCATAAATAGAGTCAAAGTAAATAATTTTGACCAAAAAATTAAAATGGCTTACAACCGGTACAAAAATTTCCTGCAGAACCAAACGTACACTTCCCTATAAATATTACAAAAATAAAACTCACGAGAACAAAAATAAATATATATGTTATAGAAATATCCTTAAAAAAAAACTGTTTTATTGGCACAAAAGCAGATAAATCACAATTACGTAATAAACTCAAGAAATAAAACTAAAGCCACTTGGAACCTAATAAATCAAAATAGTCAGAAACATTCAATCCTTATTGATAGACTCACAGTCAATAATCAAAATATACAAAATCCCATTGAACTAGCTACAACATTTAATCAACATTTCATCTATTCCATTAAAGACAGAATATCACCAAATGGTACGGGAAAATTAAGCGTAACTAGTCTAAGACATGAATCAAGTATTTATTTAAGACCATGTGATGTAATAGAAATTAAAACTAATATTTCATCACTTAATAACACAAAACCTACTGGCTGTGATGTAATACAAACGAAAATTTTAAAGAGGTGCCCAGAAAAAAATCATAAACGTATTATGTTTTCTCATAAATAAGTCACTTGAAATGGGATTTTTTCCTAAACAATTAAAATTTTCCGTGGTTATACCATTGTATAAAAAAGGTGATAGAAATAACATTAATAACTACAGAACAATCACATTAATATCAATACTATCAAAATTGTATGAGAAAGTTATGCAAAAAAGACCCGTAGCATTTTTTCATAAGTTTAACATATTAAAATCAGAGCAACATGGTTTTCAAAAAGGTAAATCTACGACACTTGCTAACTTTTCCCATATAAAAATTGTAACAGAATATATAAACAGAAAAATACCAATTTTGGCAGTGTATTTTGATTTAAGTAAAGCGTTTGATAGTGTTAGTCATGATATTCTCTTTAAAAAAAATTGAAGCGTATGGCATTAGAGGGCCAGCTTACTCCTGGATACATAACTATCTAAAAGATAGAAAACAATGTGTTGAAATACAACAAAAAGAGATAAAACGGCAGGAAGTTTTAAAATTTCAATCTTAATACTTACAAAATGGTTACGGAGTGCCGCAAGGGAGTGTTTTGGGTCCTTTGCTTTTTTTATTTACATTAATGATCTACCAAATTACATAAAATATAACACAATATTATTTGCTGACGACATTTCTATATTAATACCAAACATAAATTTTAATTCTAGTTGTAATAAAGAATATGAAAATGAAATAACACAATTGAAAATGTTGTTGAATGGATTAACAACAATAATCTAAGTATAAATATATCTAAAACTAAATTCATGCAATTCTACAATGTTAATAGTAAACCGCAATTACTTGACATTAAGTATAATGATGAAAAAATTACTGCTACTGAATGTACCACATTTTTAGGTATAAGTTTAGACAAACATTGTAATTGGAAAGATTACGTTCATAAAGTTTGTTCTAAAATATTTAAATTTAATTTTGCTTTACGTAGACTAGCTTCAATCTCGTCAAGAAACACTTCTCTTATAGCATATCATGCATATGTTGCTGCTGTATTAAGATACGGTCTCATATTATGGGGAAACTCGACAGATGTGAACCGTGCTTTTATAGCGCAAAAACGCTGTATACGAGCAATCTGTGGCGTCGGGCCACTTGTTTCTTGCAAATCACTATTAAAAGAATTAGTTGTTCTTACTCTGCCATCCATGAACATTTTTGAGCTTTCAATATTCGTAAAAAAGTATCCTCATATTTTTACTAAATAAAAGATACGTAAAATATAGTACCAGATACCCCGAATAAATTATATTTATTCGGTAAATGAACTGCTAAAAATAAAAGAACGTTTCTAGTGACTGTTAAAACGCTGTTTCTTCTTTGATCGTATTTTAAATTGTTAATATCAAAAATTGTAAACTGAAGCACGTTTAATTTTACTTAAATATTGTATTTTCTGATCATAAGTTTTCATATACCAAAATTGGTGAAATATGTGATACTTTATTATTTCACATGAACATCTTTGTACCATATTTCTTATGAATAAATTTATAATTATTATTTATTATTATTATTACTATACAGTTACCCGTAGACGCGAGAATGGTCACCGCTTTCTACGCGCAGCCATAGGATGGACAGGTCCGTACGTTCAAGGCTGCCGAGGCGTCGAAAACAGATGTCCTCTCTGACGTTCCGGAGCACAAAGGAGTGTTCTAATTTATACCTCGGGTAGTAGAGATACGAAGTATCAGCCACAGAAGACACCTATGTCTCGGTTAGAAAGAGCAAGGGAGAATTTGCCGTCTCCAGATGGTAGTGGACGGCGTTAAGGTTTGAATGAAGTCCCCTGATATTACAGAAATTCACGGAAAGCGTGGCAGAGGTTGCCTTTGCTTGCCCTGAGCAGGTTTCATACTAAGCAGATTTTCGCCCTTCCCCACCGAAATACGCGGGGCAGCGTGAGCACCCACGCTCAGAAACAGCAGGGTAGCTTGGGCGTGAATGATCAGCGAGGGATTCTCCAGGGATTCTGGTAGCCTCCTGAGGTAGTGTTCCATTTAATTCCGCTACCATGTTTATGAGGAGTGGGGGGGGGATTGGGTACTCACGATACGAAACGCAGAAGCAGAGCTTCCACTTCACGCTGGTATTCTGTTAGATCGTGGTACCCACCCGGCTCGAGCTGGCCCATACGTGCAACAGCAAAAGCTGTCGCGTGGCTCTACCAGCGTTAAGCTGTATAACTGTTTTACTCATAAGAAAATCTGTGCGTTAAAATATGTTTTATGTATTTTTTTTATAGGATATGGGTGACAAACGAGCACACAGTCCACCTGATGGTAAGTGGTTGCTGCGGCCCATAGACATCTACATCTATCCTCGTTTGCGAATCAAAATGCAGATGCGTTGTCACCCGTGAGGACTAAGATGGAATGCCTCATTTCCAGTAAAAAGGGCCTCCGGCCACCTGCACTCACCAAGCGAAACGCAGAGGTAAACCTCTACTTCACGCTGGTATTCTGTGAGGTCGTGGTACCACCCCGGTTCGAGCCGGCCCATCCGTGCGACAGCAAAAGCTGCCGCGTGGTTCTACCACTGTTAAAAATTATTAAGAAATGGTGTTTTGAAAACAAATAAATTGTTTGATTTTCAATAAAATATATGTTAATTCTTATTTCTTCATCTTTAAGTGTAAACTATCTTTGTGTTCAACGAGAAGAAAGAAAATATTTTTAGACCAGCAACGATTAGTATTATTAAAGTGACTGGGTTTTTTGGGCCACATTGCATTTTAACGATGAATTGGAACCTCTACTGGAGAGAATTGGGGCCAAGTGACGCAGAAGTCCCAAATCTATCCTACAGAGGGCAGGAGGTGCTCTTTAATCTAGGTAAGACACATCATTTTATTTCATTGAGCGGATGTGGGCAAAGTAAGTTTTACCAACTTTTAAATAGATTTATTATTGTAATAACGGTCGTAAAAGAAAAGGTTTTTGCTTACACTATACCTCCATTATTTATAATTTATTTAAAATACTTTGATACATAAGTGCGTGCGTGCGTGCGAGCGTGTGTGAGTGCGCGCGTGAGTGTGTGCGTGCGTGCGTGCGTGCGTACGTGCGTGACTGCGTGCGTGCGTGCTTTTAACATGTCGTAAAAGACGAATATTGGGATATTTCATTTTTAATTGTGAGGCGAAGGGCTAGCCACTAATTACTACTTTTACAAGCTTCCATATGAGTTTATATTTTATGGCAAAACGTGGTTTAAGTAAATCGCTGCTCCCCGGCAGAGGCCTGCACCCTCGGGGATTACAAGCAAGATACATGTATTGAAATATTAATGAAATTTGATGTTTCCATCGAAACATTTATTATTAAAAAATGCAACAAAAACGACCACAAACTATGCATATTTCAATAACGGGTAGTATAGTAAATAATATTGTTGAGTATGGTATCACATGCAACCGCAATTTTTGATATAGTTCCCCTAAACGCACATTTGCATTAAATAATTTAAATAAACGCGCTTTAACTTAGTTACAGTCTAACAGAATGGAATTTATGCTTAATTCTGAAATTTTAATTGTATTAAATGTTTGTTTATTTCACAATTTGCTTACATTAATTTTCCAGGCAAAGTGGCTTATTGTATTCTGTACTGCAGTATTAGATCAATTGGAATACGTATGGAGTCATCTAGTGTCTCTGGAAAAGACTTTTTCTCACACTATTTCACGTATATGAATGAATACATGATCGAAACATACATATACTCGTGAGTGAAACAAACCCTTCCTTATGACGAATTATTACTATTATCTTATAACTGCTTTAATATGTACCCGCCTTTGTATTGATTGGTGGAGTATATGTGTCGACCTTAGGCTGCGGTCGAAAGCCGCTCAACGTGGGACGCCATTTCCTTGAGGTGAGCAGTAGGGTCATGACACGATCTGCGGCAAGTAGCCGTGATGATCATGCAATTGATGGTTATGCCTTACACTTACATCACGTCTGCAGGAACGGCAGTCTGGTAGGTAGTGGCGCTCATGCAGGGCTTTTTATGGCCAGTGTCCCTATTATTCGACGTGTTGCCTAAGCCGTGTGACGTAAATTCACTGTTGCTGGATTTAATCGTATTCTGTATAGCGCCTATTAGTCCTCACTGGCGACAACGCATCTCCATTTTTAAAGTTGAAAATTTAAAGTTCTTAAGATTTTTGAGCCATTTCTTCGTTGACGGAGTTCTTTAGCTTAAAGTAACATAGGATAAAGGTGACCAATGAGCGCACAGTCCCCCTGATGGTAAGTGGTTGCTGCGGCCCATATGCATCTTCATCTATCCTATATTACAAATCAAAATACGGATGCGTTGTCGCCCGTGAGGACTAAGATGGATTGCCTCATTTCCTGTAAAAAGGGGTCTCTGGTTCTCTACACTTACCATACGAAACACAGCAGCATTAAGCTGTTATGTTTCGTATGGTAATTTAACGCTGGTATTCTGTGAGAGTGTGATCCTCCCCCGGTCTAATATAGCTGCAGCATGGCTCTACCACGTGTATACTAACTGCTTGTGTGTACTACCAACAGCTTTCAACTGCTCTGGTGAGTATTTCTTTTTCCAAGAGACACTTAGAAGAACTAAGTTACTAAAAAAAACAACGTCAATAAGGGTCCATACTAAGATGATTACGCAATAAACTTATTAAACGGCCTATAACTATATCTTTACAAAGATCATTGAGAATGATCAATATATGTATATATTTGTATTGTATTTATATATTTCAATATCAATATATCGGTTGAAATCAACTTGATTCTAAAAGGAAGACAGTACTCAGTACCGTATTTAGATTTATAGGTTATACATACCCATATTGTATTATTTGTGTTTTCTAAGTATTCATTAATATCAATAATAGTGCAAATTTTGCTGTATGGTGTGGGTTTGGGATTGTAGTGTTTAATTTTGTTGTATTTATTTAACCTAATGCACCATGTATTATAAAGTAGTGTTCATCTCGTTTTCGACTGACATACTCGAGTTGTGGGTACTATCAAAATACGGTACATAGATATGCGTGATGCGCAGGTGGTTGTTTCGAGTCTCTGTGTATTTTGTAACTAGAAATGTCGCAACATATCCGACATTTGGCCCTTTTATCAACTATCTCATATTTCACAAAATAGTCCCATAATATGTTTGTAAGTGGACGAGACCTATTGTTTTATTAAGTATCTAAGTTATATACAAATACAAAGTTAAACAATAAACTTGAATGAATTTGTTAAATAAAATGCAAGATGACGTTGTGACCAGGATTAAAAAGGAATGCTTCGGTAGTTTGTTCATGTAGAAAGAATGAACGAGGAAAGAGTGACTAAGCAAATTTATGTTCCAGAAGTGAACGGCAGAGTCGGGAAAGGATGCCCTAGACGAAGATTTATCGACCAAATCGGCGATATATTGAAAATGGGCCAGATTAGAAGTACCTTTAACCAACTAGCGTGTATGCGTAGATATATGGATTTAAAGGAGGCGAGACATGTGTGTCAGGATCGCGCTAAATGGAAGTCCATAGTCTCTGCCTACCCCTCTGGGTGACAGGCGTGAGTGTTTATGTTTATGTTATGTTTATGAAATGTATAGTACCTATTATCTACGTATTTATTTATCCTTTATTGCAACACACCAACTAGGGGTTACAAAGGTCGAATTAAATGCCCTATGGCATTCTCTACCAGTCAACCCGACGAAAAATGAAATAAATAAAGATGTTGGCAGGTGCAAGTTGAGGACAATAATAAAACTTAAGTTATTAATGAAAACAGTTCAGCTACACTAAATAGATTACACAATACAAAACTACCTAATTGCATTATATAAATAGCATATATATATATATATATATATATATATATATATATATATATATATATATATATATATATATATATATATATATATATATATATATGTTATATCACACAAAAGCAGTCAAAACTGAAATACAGAAAACAAAAAGAAAAATGACATTAAAAAATTTGAAACTGAATCACAATGACAAAAGAAAGCGCACAAAGAAATTTGGTAGGTACCTACTATCTTTAAGTCACCTACATTCAAATAAGGTGACACGATGCACGAATCTAAATATAGAACATAAAAATCAAATGAAAGATATAGGTACTTAATTTGCGCTCATCGACTCGTCACGGATAATTAATTATCATTTAATTTACATCTGCAACTATCATAAAACTGATGAAATTGCAGTAATACCTTTCTTGCCTTGTCGCTTCTAAGTACTAAGATCTCGCGGCCTATGTATATATTACTGGCATTCCACACCTTCCAGGGCGGAACAAACAACAACACAACAGCTGTTTGTCCTAAATAGAAACGATTCCTAACACCAATTCTTTTCTGATCACTTGCCATGCCTTCTTATCTACTTTTCCGATTTTGCTTTATGAAATATTTTTTTAAGGTTTAATACTACTGCTTCACTATGTCCATTTAAATACTGGTGGAAAACAATTGTAAAATATATTTTTGTAATTTTTCATGTGCTTAATGTTGTATTATTTCATTTCAGTATTATTATCAATACCTTGTTGGACTAGTGATTGTAAGCCCGACTGCTGGTCATGTGGTTTTGAGTACAAATCCCGGGTTGGAACAAAATCACTTATGGATTTTTTGTCAATCAAGAATTTCTCAGTAGCAGCCTCGCAAGCTCAGCAGTCAAGGAGTTAGCGGTGTTTTCCCGACTTAACTCTGAAAGCACGTAAGTTTATTGATCCTGCGCCTGCTTTCTCCATGGTCATATCGGATTACTGTCCCTGCACTCATTAGGCTTACGCACAGAATGGTAATTGAAATTTGCTCTGGAGAATATTATAACCATTAGGTTAGTATTTTTCTTATAGATACGAAATTAAATAAATTTAAAATAAAAATTTAATTGAATTCTATTTTGCGGTTTTTTTTATTTTATTTTAATTTCTTGTAGAGATTACAAGTTTAAACAGCATCGCGAACAAACAAATATAACGGTCACATATTAGAGATTTATAAAAGTGAAATTTACAAAATGCAAGCTGACTTATCTATACTACGAGTATAAGAATTTTCATTATCAGAAAAATATGAACGTTTTACTAATAGAGGTGTGGGAATGGGATAATTTGTCCTAGTACTTTACATAACACGAAAGTAGTAAGTAGGGGACTTGTTGTATTCTAAATTTCTAAATGTTAAACAAATTCTTTGGGTATTTGCCTTCCAACTGTTTGGTAATGTACGACTTGACATAGAAAGCATTCCCCTTGTTTAGGAATTGAAATAAAAGGGGAGGATAATAATAAAATGCAACACCAATTACATCATTGTCACGATTATAGCAGTGCCCTACATGTCCTGCAAGTCCAGCTTCTTTAATTTTAAGCTGAAACTAACCACTAACAACAACGAGCAGCATTCTGACATAGCCATCTCATGCTAGTTTGTAATGATCAGAAATATTATATGGGTAAAGCCTTTTGCTTTAGAGTTTCCTTTTCAAAATATTATAACAATATCAATTTTATACGTGGTAGAGCCATGCTGCAGCTATATTAGTAGTATAGTTGTAGCACGAATGGGTCGACTCGACAGGGGAAGGACCACGCTTTCACAGAATACCAGCGTAAAATAGCATCTTAAAACTGCTGTGTTTCGTATGGTGAGTGTAGAGAACCGGAGACCCTTTTTACTGGAAAAGAGGCATTCTGTCATAGTCCTCACGGGTGACAACGACCTCGACCAGGGTAGGATTCTACCCTGGTCGAGCCGACCCATTTGGCCTACAATTAATATAACTGCAGCGTGGCTGTACCATGTATAAACTAATAACTTTTTTAAAACTATACTTAAGTATTAGGACTCCTTACTTTCTATCGAGGTATCCGTCAAGGTAGATACCTAGGTAGACAAGGCAGATACTCTCTTACTTGTTTCTGTCGCTAAAGAGCATATAAATGTATATCAAATAGAGCCAGTATAACTACAGGTTATAAGGAATTCTTTTATCTTTGTCTTAAGAGTGACAACGCATCTGTAGCCTTCTTTAGCTGAAATTGGTTGCAGCTATCCATGGTCTTTTCTAGCCACTTATCATCAGCTGGAATATAAATTCACTTATTATCTCAATTATATAAAAAAAATAACCCCGATATCTAAAAGACGCAAAATTTATTACAACGATGACTGTTTTACGCAGTCATTATTTAGGGAGATAATTTTTGTACTTAATAAGTATTAAGTACAACAATGATCGTGAATCATATGGAAGTCCATGGGATTTGTTGTAACAAATACTAAAAGTTTTTAACATTAGCTACTTTTTCTATAGAGGCCGTGATTTACTTTCTCAACGAAATTCGAATTAACTATTGGACTTTACATCGATTTCTAATTAAAAATGATTTTAAAGTTGAACTAAATAAAAGCTTTACAATCAGACTACATACAAAAAAGGGGCACCATTTTAAAATATAGGACAAAAGTGTATATTTTAGTGTTTAGATGCGATTGTCTCTTTTACAAAGCTTAGGCCAATTAAAGAAACTCGATTATTTTTTATTTCGCTAAAAAGAAGTTTTTCATCAGAGCGAGTGCCATTTGGGACTTAGTTTTATTTCATTGTGTAAGTCTCCTTTCAAACTAAAATATTTTAAGCACGTTATTTTCTGTTTTTCTTTTTTGTTATTTACCTAAAGGATACAAAATACAAAAGTAAAAAAAATTTTTTTTTTTTCTAAAGAATTGGGCTTACTGTGTATTAATCGTTTTGTTTGCCCTATATAAATTAAAAAAAAAACATCCTCAAAAAGTAAAATTAATCGTAACAAAATCCGTAAAATTTGTTTTATTAAATGTGTAGTGTTCGGGTTAATATAAGAAATCATTACAAAATGTTACAACTTGAGTATTCTGTTTATTTAATTTTATCTTCTTGTGCCAACCCTACCAAAATAGGTAAAAATATTGACAGCACCACTTTGGCTCTGTACAGTTTCTTTACTAATGTGGTTAAAGGTTAAGCAAAAATGTCAATATAAAATCAAAAAACAGGGAAACTGAAAATCAATAATATCTCTGTAACATTTACTGTCGAGTAACTAAAAGAGAGAAGAAATATTTCTAGAGCATTGTTACTGGTAACCAGGCATAACGCGGTACTTTTCAGCGGTGAACTGTATCTATATTTCGATTCTTAAATTAGGTGTTAATAGACGACACTAACAACTTGCTATTTATATGAAGTGTGAGTATTTGCTCCGTTGTAACCATTAATTTTGTAAAAAATTAAAACTTTTTACGTAACATGTTTGGATTACATTTGAACCAAAATATTTTTGACACGCATTGTCAGCTACTATGGACATTGATTGATGTTTCCCTTTTGTTGCAAAACTCGTACTTATGTTAAGAAAGGTGAATGATAAATTACATTAATGCTTTCAAGCAAGACCCCAAATGGATTCTGGTAAATCAGCAAAAAGCTTAACATTCATTATAGTCGACAGTTAGACACTACGCCTAACTGTCGACAACATCGACTGTATAAGAAATATAATGTAATGCTAAAAAGTATAATGTAATCAAATTCCAGTTTATATTGCAAGCCTTTATACTATGTGATAAGCTTCCTGAGGAGGTTTATCCTCCTGGTAGAGTATGTACCGCCCTCCTACCTTTTTGCGCCATCAGATAGTAGTGCATATAGTGCTGCGATCCAGTCTGAAGGTTCCATGTTAGTCCTCAAAGGTGACAATGTTATGTTCATTTTTCATCTTCGTCTTTAAAAAAAGTGCTCAAAATTATTATTGAAGGTATCAGTATTGAAAACACATCTGAAAATTTAATAGAGCAATTTTTTTTTCTAATCCGAATATCTTCAGTACCTAGTGCTCAACTGAGTCAAAGTCACTAACATGATAAATCGTGGTATATAAATTTAAAAATGGCGATCCTCAATCTCACAGACAGTTATTCTTTGGAACATTATTTTCAGCAAAAGGGATTTGGTTTTGCACTCATCAACCCACCGGCGGTGTTGCGATTGCGTAAATCTGGTGGAAATCGTTTTCTTACGGGTACTGAATTATTTTTAATATTTTTATTTTACTTCGTTTTTTTCGCCTAAGTTCAGATATTATAAAAATACATTGGAGTTTATTCGATACTGATACATTGATACGTTACAATGAAACCAAAATATCAAAAGTTAAAACGAATAATGATGAACGACGCTGCTATTGATTTAAATGCTACACTAATCTAAACGGTAAGTTATATAACACGAAGTAAATGGCTGTAATGCGAAGACGATATATTTAATATTACTATTTTTTCTAGAAATGTCGTTAAAAGATTGGTCACGTTTTTATTACATAGATTATAGAGCTGATAAGTTTTGATTTTAATATTTTCAAGTATTAAGAATGTTGATATCCTATCTTTGGATAGTTGCATAGTAGCCAATGTCCAATGGATAAAGGCTGATACTAACTACTGGGTAATTCAGCAAATGGAGCACGGTGAAAATAAATTGAATACTCACATGCAGTAATAGCAGGTGGTAGAATTATTTTTTACCAGGAGTCCATCTTGGTAAGCACCACCCTCTTTCCTATTTTTGCTTTCAATCTTGCAATTAAGCTTATTAAATAAATCAGCTGGTGGCCCATTTAGAGACGCATCCTTCATTCTTTTGGTCCTTTGAGCCGGATAAGGTTTATTCTAATCTAATAAATATTAAATATTGGCTAATATAAAATCCTTATATTTAGATTTTAACGTAAAACCGTATTGCGTATCAATTACTATATAAATTTTCACCTAGTATAACGGTTACTAAATATCGAACTGTTTCATCTTATAATATTGTATTGATTGCTGTTTAAAACATTTTTATTCTAGTTCAGTTTTGCTATTTCATTACAAAAAAACTGGAATATTCCATAATCTTTTTTATTGAGGGTAAATTGATAAAAATTATTAATATTGGTACGTTGATGTTACCTTGTATCAACTGCACGCTTGTTACATATTATACCGCGGAGTTATACTAACTTGTGTTTATGTATGTTGCATATTTAATAATAAATGCATAGTACGAACTTCGTAAACATTCTTTAAATTCATGGTTATTGTTTCGTAATGAAAATTCCACTTCAACAGCCTATTGTATTATATATCGTTAATTAACTTTAATATTTTATACATATAATAATATTACATTAAATTTAATATTACATTACATACATTTAATATATATATATATATATATATATATATATATATATATATATATATATATATATATATATATATAATATATATTATATTTTATATTATAATCACGCCGCATATTTAAAGGAGTAAACACTGATGCTTACTATAGTATGTGCCATATCGATTGAGAAAAACGGACAATGACCTCAGATATGAGCCGAGTGTCAAAAGGCGTAACTTACAAAATCTCAATTTAGATGTGATAACAATATTTAAATATTGATATTATTCCCACTTCTAGGTCAGCACATATGTTTTGTTTTTTTGTTTCTTAAATAATATTGTCTGTGGTTCCTATAAACATAGTAAAATCTTACGGTACATCGCGAAAAATGTGTTATATTTTATATTTCAATTTATGGTAAGTAACGCAGCAATTCATTTAATAACAGTTTCATATTAAAAAAATATTTGAAGCAATATAATCACCATATTGAGCTTTTGCAAATTCATCCCTTTAAAATAAACAAAACGCGCGTTACGTCAGTTCGTTCTAAAAGAAACGTGACAATGGCAGCCAGAGATGCGTCACCTTTTTTGGGCCGGTCCGCCATTTTGTTTTCATTCGTGTTCGGATAGCGCTTGCGTGTGTACGTCTCGGGTAATTCATAGCATTCATTGCATTGTTTTAGTTGAGTTTTTACTGTTAAATTTGTTATATCGTTAAGTTTTTGTTTTTGAATCTGTTATATTAGTTTTACTGTGACGGTCGTTACTAAATCGACATGAGTTCAGGAGAATTTGGTGAAGGACCGGTCCTTCAACATCAAGTGGAAAGAGACGTCGCCGACCCATAATAAACGTAGCAGGTACGTACAAATAGGTACAAATGCGACGACGTAGCCTTTCTATTTCTTAAAGCGCTCTTTTTATGTGACCATGTGGTATTTATTTTCTAAAACAATATGTATTTATGTGATGTAGTACTATGGTAGTATATTTTTGTCATTTATTTACAGGCCCATCTTCTGGAGCACCTTTAACGTCACCAGTAAAAAAGAGAAAACCTACCACTTTGTCGGTCGGGGAACAAGAGATTATCATTAATGTATACAAATATGTCAAAAACACCTGGCCCGAAGACGTGTATCCTTCAAACGTTAATATGGTAGAAAAGGTTTCGGAGATCTCAGGAGTCAGCAAGAGCACTATATATCGCGTATTAAGCGTGTATAGAGATTCCCATAAAATACCAGAAAAGGGAATAATTAATAAAAGAAAAAAGTCTGTAATTGACAAGTTGGACGATTTTGATAAATCGGCTATAAGAGCGAAAGTGCATCAGTTCTTTCTTGCAGGAGAATTACCGACTTTAGACAAAATTTTGCTCAGTATAAATCAAGATGACCAGTTGCCAAACTTGAGCAAAACTTCCCTGCGACGTGTGTTGCGCCATTTAAAATTCAAATATATAAAGAGAAACAGAAAAAGTGGTCTAATAGATCGCCCAGAGATAGTTCTGTGGCGTACCAGATATTTGAGAGAAATACAAATATTAAGAAACGAGGGACGTAACATTTTTTACCTTGACGAAACATGGATTAACGCAGGTCATACTATGGGAAAGGTATGGGAAGACACCACAATTGAATCTTCTCGTCAATCACGGTTAGAAGGCTACTCTACTGGCGCGAAAGCCCCTTCGGGTAAAGGAAAGCGATTAATAGTTGTACACGTTGGCAATGAAAATGGCTTTTTGGAGGGATGTGATTGGGTATTTGAATCATCATCTACTGGTGACTACCATGAGAGTATGGACGCTCTCCATTTCGAGGACTGGTTTAGAAAAGTAATAGAAAAACTGCAAAGCGGCGATGTCATAGTTATGGATAACGCTAGTTACCACTCCAGACGTTTAGAAAAAACCCCAACAATGTCTTGGCGGAAACAAAATATGCAGGAATGGCTAGAATCTAAACAGATCGCATACGTGCCCTCGGACACAAAGACCCACTTAATGGAAAAAATAAAGGCAGTTAAAGATAACTATCGAAGTTACGTCACCGACGAGATGGCAAAAGAAAAAAGCATCACAGTGGTAAGGTTACCTCCTTATCACTGTGAGCTTAACCCCATTGAACTTGTGTGGGCAGATGTGAAAGGGTACGTTGCACGAAAAATACAACTTTCAAGTTAAAAGATGTTAAAAATTTACTTAAAGATGGTTTAACTCAAATCACGCCAGATAAATGGAAAAACTGTGTTCAGCATGTCCTTAAGGTTGAACAAAAAATGCGTGGCATGGATGATAGAATTGACCAAACTGCAGATCGCTTTATAATTAATGTTACAGATAGTTCATCAAGTGAAGATACGAGTGATGATTGCACCGAATAAAAATAAAGTTCTTATATAATATTAAAAATAAAGTTTTATCTTTTGCATAAGTACGTACTTATTCGGTGTCGTTATCACTCGAATCTTTATATGTGTTATAAATTAATGTTTTTTGTTGTTAAATGAATAAAGTACTTTATAACAATAGATGATTTTTCTTCTACAGCGATCTTTCACATAACTTTTTAATAATAGTTAATAAATATATATTATATCAATCATTATAAAAAAATCATTATAAATAAAGAAAGTACTACATATAAAATGTGCCTATATATTGAAGGTTTGTAACCCCTGGTTAAACGACCGAAAGGTCATTGTCCGTTTTTCTCAATCGATTTGGCACATACTATAGTAATTTAGTTTGTATAACACACTCGCCCTATTTAGGCCTTATTGGCAAACAGAAACTAGTTATCTATGTTTCATTATATTTTTTTTAATTACAGCATTATTATTGTTTAAGTTTTGTATATAACTACATTATTTATGTAATATTATTAATTAAACCGCAGTGTTTATTTAATGTATCTAAATAAACTGATATTTGTCGCTAATTGCACTTTTAATAGTTGGAGAATTGTATATATTTCATTTCAATTATATATAAGGTCGCCGCACTTGAAGCAAGCCTTGTTCATTTTACAGAGTAGCAGAGATTGTTATTCGGCAACCGCGAATTAGTGTTGCAATAATTATATTTTTTTTGGTTTGTTAATTTTGTGTATTATCTTTACGCAATTGCGCGCGTATTATTGCTATAATCACTTTAGGGTTCCGAATTTGATTAATTATATTCTTTTATTGGTTTCACGTTAAATACTTTTATAGGTCGTGATTTCAAAATCAGATAAATCAGATAAATAAATAACGTCAAAATTAGAGAAGCAATTAGAAATTAAAATTAAATTAAAGGAAGGCAAACGATGGGAACTATATTCTCGCAAACAATCGTTGTTTGAATTAATCACAAATATTGATAAATCCACGGTTCGCAACCCTTTCTTAGCTCGAGCGCGAATTATAAACGAATTGAGACATGAATATCATAAGTTAGTGTACGACATTAATTTATTACACATAGAAGTTGATGAAAATTATGAAGTGAATTACCAATCCATCACCGCATTTGACGATTTGTACTGTATTATTAAGGATACTTTAATTAAATTGGAGAAGGCTTCCTTCAGTAGTTCTGATCCTAACCCCATAAACCCTATTAAGGTGCCGCGTATTCAGATTCCCACATTTCACAACATTCAAGACATTCAAGAATTTATATTTTTTTATGAAACATTTAAAAGAGTGATTCACAATAATCTGTCGCTTACTGATTCGGAACGCATTCCTTATTTATTAAATAGTTTAGCTGGAAAGGCTAAGTCCATTACAGCTGGTTTCGTGGCAGCTGCCAAGAATTATAAGTCGGTATGGCATGTTCTTATCTCAAAATACCATGATAAACGCACTTAAACTGTAAGCTATTTAAACTAGTTGTTAGTCCTGAAGCCTTCTTCTTCAGGCTTTGCAAATTTAGAACAGGTCATAGATAAATACGCTGGGCTTATAGCTGGTCTTAAAGGTGTTAAGATCAAAGACTTAGCTGATTTTATTTTTGTCCATATTGGCCTTAAATTATTAGATTCGGACACCGGAAAAAAATTTGAAACTTCTTTCTGCGATACAAATAAATTGCCGAATTATGATAATTTCATTAAATTTATCCGAGAGCAACTAAAAATTTTACATCGCACCTCGCACAGGTCTAATAACCTTGTTACCGCTTCTAACAATATTTCGTCACGAGCACCGCTTTGAACCCGCGCACCGCGAGCATATATTGCAACCGCTTCAAACTGTTCATTATGTCACTATGCACATATGCATCTTTATAAGTGTAACAAGTTTTAAACATGTCTTCGACGGAAAGATTTATTTCTACAAAATCGAATAGAATTTGTGGTAATTGTCTTAGTAGACAACCTGTTACTTTAAATTCTAATTCTAAGTCAACTTGTCGTACTTGCAGCCAGCGACATCATAATTTGCTTCGTTTTATGCAGGTAACTAATCGCAAACCTAACAATGAATTTATTAATTTACCGCATAAATCCAGGGTTACACCTTTAAAATGTTCGGCTGAAGATTATCCGACGGATCGTCCGGCTGATATCTCGGAACCTTCACAGGAACGTGTGTTTACTTTGCATGCTCTCTTCAAAACTATTAGAGGCTTCTTTGAAGACCGAATTCTTGCCTTATGCTAAAGTGTTGGTATCAGCCCGCGGAGGATAGGACGTAATTGTGGGCTGTATCATTGACCCGGGTTCGCAAAAAAATTATATAACCACACGTTGTTGTCGCAAGTTAGGACTACGCATAAATACTAATTCAACCTGTACAGTTAAGGCTATAGGACTCTCAGTTTTTGATCAAGGCTTAGACTGCAGCATAAGTACAAAATAAAAGCCTTAGTTTTGGACCAGATAACTAGTCAACTTCCGCTTACGCAAACCAATGTCACAAAAATGCATCACTTAAATAATCTTTCGCTCGCCGGCAATTCCAGGGCTCTTCCAGGTGATTTTCACACACCTTGAGGCGTTAATTTATTCGCGCACATTTTATACCAGACAAAACTTTCTCGCGGCCCGGAAATCCTGAAGCGATAGAAACGGTTTTAGGATATATCGTTTTAGGAGAGGCACCAGTTGATAAACAGGACTCTTCCTCCTGTTATCTTTGTACCACATCTTGCAACGAATGTCTAAATCTTTGCAAGTTTTGGGAGTTGAAATAAATAGAAGTCGCCCCTATCCATATTGTTGAAGATAAGTACTGTGAGCAGTTTTACGCTTCTACAGTTAGCAGAAACGCATTAGGCAGGTATCAAGTGGCCTTGCCTCGTAAAATCGACGCCTCTACTCTTGGAGACTTATTTCATATCGCAAGAAGCCGTTTATAGAAGTTCGCGAACAGGATCGCCCTCTTCAACCCATTTTATATAGGTTAAATCCGCAGGAATCTAAACAAGTATTTAAATCTAACCGCGTGAACTTTTGCCTTAAAAGTAGTCCATTTTTGGCAATTCGCACTGTCCAGCAACCATGTATGGATGAAGGACACAGATTTCCCTTAGCAAAGGTAATTCTGAGTCGAGACATTTACGTTGATGATATTGTAACTTCCCTCATATCGACAGAGGAAGCACTTGATTCCGCTACGCAACTCATCCAGCTCTTTTATGCAGGAGATTTTAAACTTATTTAATGGGCTACTTACAGTTCTACAGTCTTACAAACTATTACCGAGTGCTTGCGCCTATCGCAATAAGTAGAAATTGATAGCGAAGACTAACCGCTTAAAATCTTGACCTTTGCTGGTTTCCATCTGGAGACTATTTCGCATTTTTGTCAACCCTGAATATAGCTCTTGTACGAAGAGAAATATTCTCTAATGCATCGCACACTTATTTGACGTGTTATGTTTGGTTGCTCCTATAATACTATCCACTAAGCTCCTCATAGGGCAGTTTTCGGGAAATAACGACACATCTTCTCGTTAGACATACCTCAAAACCTGAAAACGAAATTGTACAACCAGCGCGTGTTGCCATAGATGACTTACGGATCTGAGACGTGGTCCTTTACTGCTGGCCATATGAGGAAGCTCAAGTTCACTCAGCGAGCTATGGAGAGGGCTATGCTCGGGGTTTCTCTGCGTGATAAACTTAGAAATGAGTACATCCGCAGTAGAACCAGAGTAACCGACATAGCCCAACGGATTAGTAAGCTGAAGTGGCACTGGGCCAGCCATATAGCTCGAAGAACCGACAACCGATGGGGAAGAAAGGTTCTCGAGTGGCAGACTCGTACCAGTAGGCGAAGTGTAGGGCGACCCCTCACTAGATGGAGTGACGACCTGGCAAGACATGCAGAAAGTCGATGGATGCAGGTGGCTTAGGACCGTGCTTTGTGGCATTCTTTGGGGAAGGCCTATGTTAAGCAGTGGACTTATGAAAGGCTGTAATGATGATGAGGATGATGATGATGATGAAGCTTCTCATAAAGGATCTGTGGCTCGCTAAGGTTGGTAGGCAAAACTTATAAGCTGAGATATCCTACAGATTCTGTTGTAGCCTTCTGAGACTCAACTGTGACTTGTGGTTGGATTCACTCTTCTCCGCGCCGTTGGCACACTTATATTGCTAATCAGATCGCAAGCGTTTATGAAAACTTAGCAGTTGAACATTTCATTCACATTGAAAGCTCCGAGAACCCTGCCGACTGTTAATCAAGGGGCTTGACTCCTAAACAGTTAGTACACCATTCGCTATGGTTACAGGGACCGCATTGGTTACAGTTACCACGTAGTGATTGCCCTGTCACGCCCTTTGTCTCTCGGGAACCAAAGGAACTTCCTGAATCTCAACCACTCGCTTTTTTACCATTCTTAACGATAATGAAGGCCACTCAAATTAATCCACACAAAGCAGTACTACTGATACCTGTAATTTTATTTATAGTTTCGCTAACCGCTTTTCCCCTTGGAATAAGTATTTCAACGGCCAGTTGTAAAGCTGTGTATAATGTATAATAGCTTTAATTCATAGTTAAATTTCTTAGTTTTTTGTTTCTCTCTCGCACGTTTTTTTTATTGTAAATACTTAAAATACGCTTGAATACTTATGTACCTGTATAATATTAACTGCAATTTTAATACCAACCGCACTCTTAATATTTTTTTTATGTTTTTTAAAAAATGTTGCCCCACACTGGGGTTTTCTCCTGTGTCGTGGAGGCAGTTTACAAACATAAATTGCACACGGACAAACATCCAGACTCGGAACAATTATTTGTAGGCCATACAAATACTTTTTCCGTGCGGGATTCGAATCCGCGGCCCAAGCGCAACAACTGATTTACTATTAAGTTTTAAACAGCAACAACGCAATGCAATGGTAAAGGAGTTTATCCGGTTTTATTTGTGTTTCTTTTGGACGCATCTCGTCCACCCGCAATAAGTTTTTTTTTTGTAAAATATAACTTTACTTATTATAGTCGACATGACTATATATCCACATAGAGTTTCTACTCTCACACTTTACTTAATTTACCGCTTGGGGTTTATTCTCTATCGCAATCTTTCGCTGTTATCAATTGTATTGAAAGTTTAACCTTTTATGGCCGGGGGAAATGGATGCGCCAGAGGTCGCTTCCTGTTATTATTTTAAATTATCTGTTTCACCTTGCGAGTTGCAGTTCGTTACCTTCTGGGCAAACCCTGTCGGGACAGTCGCGTCACAGTTGTAGACACACGCGCACGCCAGTCGCATTCAGTTTGCCGATGCAGAGAGTTGTATTCTAAAATGTCGGCTCACGCACGCGCGCCATTTGTCGTGCAACGCACCGCATAGTAAAGCGTTCGTCGTCCTACCGCTAAAGAAACACGCAACATACTGCAAGAACTATTCGTATTAATCAGCCAATCGGGCTGAAGATAATCGCATCGCAGCTGTTGAAATAAGGAGTTCGCCGCGTCGCCCCGCATCTGAATATCACAAGTGAGCCTATTTGGTCTTATGAACATGGAATTAACCGCTGGTCCTTCGTATCTATCACCTTAACATGAACCAGACACCTCTACCTGGGGGCCTGGGCTATCATAGGAAGAAATTATTTAAAGCTCCCACCGAGTGGTCGCCTCGTGGGCAACACCTCTCGCATAGACTAGGTATTGACGGCTCCGTGACGCAGTGAGTTAGCATTGAGTTGCTGCGCTGGGGGCCGCGGGTTCGAATCCCGCGCGGAACAAGATATTTGTATGGCTTACAAATAATTGTTCTGGGTCTGGATGTTTGTTCTTGTGCAATTTGTATTTGTAAACTGCCTCCACGATACAGAAGAAAATCCTAGTGTGAGGTTAACGTTTTAATATGATAAAAAAGACTAAGGTTTTCCTGGTCAACCCCGCATACCACTACTGGTATTTTTTTCGAGCTGTAGATTCTTACAAAGTTTGTGGTTCGAATCCCGCAATTAAGCTAATTAAACAAATTAGCTGGTGGCCCATTTAAAGACGCATCCTCCTGGGGTTTACATTACTTAGGCAATTTCCTACGCAGAAAAGGATTCCTAACATCAAATTTTTACTAACATTAACATTTTTAGTATAAAAATAAAATTAAAATTTTTAATTAAAAAAAACATTTTTGAATCATATCGATGTTGTGAATAGTTTCAACTTATTATATATATTTCGTTTAAATAATTCTACTTATTAATAATTTTGTTTGAGATAAAATAACCTATTTACCGGAACTGCTTCAAAGCTGAGGCATCTTGTACTACCACTACCCAAGTTAAGCGTGGCATATCCTTATGTAGGTGAAATCCTTGTACAAAAGTAGTTATCTGACAAGCTGTTTTTTACATTATCTGTTATAATATTAAAATAGCAAAATATGTGTCGTCATTATTTCAATTCATCAAACATTCATTTTTTCCCTTACTTTGTCGTCACCCATCTATAATTCATTTATTATATCACTAGCTGTGCCCACGGCGTAGCTCGCGTATACAGGTTTTACATAAAGAATTTGTCGTTTAGGTAAGAGAATATTAAAAGATTAATATCATTACTGTATCAATAAGTTGTAACAAAATATTTTTTTTTTTTATAGGAGAGAGCATGCGGCTCACCTGATGGTAAGTGACTACCGCCGCCCATGAACAACTGCAATACCAGGGAGGGAAATGCAGATGCGTTGCCGGCCTTTTAAAAAGGAGTACGCTCTTTTCTTGAAGGTCCCTAAGTCGTATCGGTCCGGAAAAATCGCTGATGGTAATTGATTCCACAAGGAAGTCGTGCGAGGAAGAAAACATCTTCTAAATCGCACAGTCGTGGACCGCCAATCATCCAGATGGTGTGGATGGTATCCGGAGTTCTGCCGCGATGTGCGTTCGTGAAATTTGGCGGCTGGGATTAATCCGAACAATTCCTCAGAGCACTCCCCATGGTAGATGCGAAAGAAAATGCAAAGAGATGCAACATCTCTTCGCAGCGCCAATGAGTCGAGCCGATCGGAAAGGACTCGGTCGTCGACGATTCGAGCCGCTCTGCGCTGGATGCGGTCAAGTGGAAGGAGCTGGCACTGGGGAGCCCCTGCCCAGAGATGGGAACAGTATTCCATGTGAGGCCGAACCTGCGCCTTGTAAAGTTGCAGGCGGTGTGCCGGCATGAAATACTGTCCCGCTCTGCTGAGCACGCCAAGCTTTTTAGAGGCCAATTTGGCCTTCTCTTCCAAGTGACCACGAAACTGCACGTCACTCGATATGTCGACGCCGAGGATTCCGATACTGGCTGCGGCAACCAGGGGAGTGCCTTGAAACTGAGGAGATACGACAAAGGGGTTCTTTTTAGCGGTAAACGCGCAAACTTGTGTCTTCTGAGGATTAAACTGGACTAGATTTAGTCGCCCCCAGTTCTAAACTTTGTCCAGCAAAGACTCGACTTCAGACACAAGTTTGTTCCGGTACTCGGAGACGTTTTCCCGAGAAATATTAGCACGGCCGGTGTATAGAGCATCACCAGTGCTGTCATCCGCATAGCAATGAATGTTACCAGTTAGCAACATATCATTGATATGCAGAAGAAACAGCGTTGGTGATAGCACACAGCCTTGTGGAACACCAGCGTTAATAGGCTTATAGTCAGAACATGCACCGTCTACAACAACCTTGATGCTCCGATCTGCAAGGAAGCTGGTGATCCAATTGCACAATTTCTCGGGAAGCCCATAGGAAGGGAGCTTCGAGAGAAGCGCTTTGTGCCAAACCCGATCGAAGGCCTTCGCAATGTCCAGACTAACGGCCAACGCCTCCCCCTTGGACTCTACTGCCTCCGCCCATCTATGGGTCAGGTAGACCAGAAGATCACCAGCTGATCGACCCCCACGAAAACCGTATTGGCGGTCACTAATCAGCTGGTGATCCTCAAGGTACCGGATGAGCTGGCAGTTGATAATGGATTCCATTATTTTGGAGAACAAGGAGGTGATCGCGATAGGCCTATAGTTGGACGGGTCTGAGCGGTCGCCTTTTTTAGGGATCGGGTGGACAAAAGCTGTCTTCCATGAATTCGGGACTACGCCTTGGGAGTAGGAGTACCGAAAAAGACGCGTTAGGACCGGTGCCAACTCCGGAGCACACGTCCTCAGCACAATTGGAGGGATTCCGTCAGGCCCACTCGACTTCTGGATGTCCAGGGAGAGAAGTGCTTTGCGAACCGAGCGCTGTGAGAACAGCACATCCGGCATAGAGCACTCACACCGCGGGATGGTCGGCGGTGTTTTCCCCCCGTCATCAAGAGTCGAGTTGGACGCAAAAAGGGAGCCTAAAAGGTCGGCTTTGTCTTTTGCGTCATGGGCCAGTGAGTCGTCCTCCCTGTGCAGAGATGGTAGTGATGGCTTACAGAAATTCCCTTGTACAGCCTTGGCGAGAGACCTGAATGCACGGGTTCCCGAAGGAAGGCGAACTAGTTTCTCGCCAATTCTGCCTATGTGCTCTGACTTTGCCTTGGCAATAACTCTTTTGAAGGACCTGGAGGCGAAGTTATACTTCTTTTTAAGTGTGCTGGTGCTTACATTCCGAGTCGCCGAAGCCGCAGCCCAGGCTTGATAACACTCCTGCTTACTGCGTAATGCAGTTTTACAGGAGCGACCAAACCAAGGCTGAGATCTGCCTCCGATGGGTACCACAGATGATGGAATAAATAGTTCCATTCCCTGTAGCACCACATCAGTGACAGAGTCAGCAACAGCGCTGGGATCATCCGGCGAGAAGCAAACCCGCCCCCATGGGTAGGATGCAAAGAAAGACCGCATTCCGTCCCAATCCGCCGACCTGTAATGCCAAACACGGCGGCAACCTGCAGAACGCAACCGCGAAGGGAGCGTGAGTGGCACCATACTCTGGATCAGACAGTGGTCCGAAGAGCCGAGAGGGGCTTCGACGGAAACCTGATATCCGTCCGGATGAGAGGTCAGCAGAAGGTCCAACAGGGAAGGTGTATGATCCTCCACATCTGGAATCCGCGTAGGCGAAGTAACCAGTTGTGTCAGACCATATGCCAAGGCAAAGTCATAAACAGATCTCCCCGCATGATCGGTTAAACGTGAACCGAGCCATTCGGCATGGTGGGCGTTAAAATCGCCAAGGATCACGATCTCTGCGGATGGGACCTGTTGTAGCAAGAAATCTGTAGCCATTTGGACGTGGTCGATGAGTCGGTCTGTTTCGGCATTACCGCTATGGGACCTATAGAGGCACCCGTAGACGCGCGGATGGTCGTCGCTGTCTACGCGTAGCCAAAGGATGGACAGGTCCGAACCTTCAAGACTGCCGAGGCGTCGAGAACAGATGTCCTCTCTGACCTACACGCAAACTCCAGCCCGAGGCACAAAGGAGTGCTCCAGTTTGTACCCCGGGTAGGAGAGATACGAAATATCAGCCGGAGAGGAAACCTGCGTCTCGGTCAGGAAAAGCAAGGCCGGCTTCGCCGTCTCGAGATGGTAGTGGACGGCGTTTAGGTTAGAGTGAAGTCCCCTGATGTTGCAGAAATTCACGGATAGCGTGGCAGGGGTCGCCTTGGTATTGTTGCTCAGTTTGCCCCGAGCAGTTATGTTTTTGAGCGGAATTTTGCCCCCCCCATAATACGCGGGGCAGCCTGAGCACCCACGCTCAGGATTGGAATAACATGGTCGTGGATGCTCAGCGAGGGGTTCTCCAGGGGTACTGGTACCCTCCTGGGGTAGTCTTTTGTGTAATTCCGCTACCATGTTGATGGGGGGGGGGATTGGGCCTCCGGCCACCTGCACTCACCAGACGAAACGCAGAAGCAGAGCTTCTATTTCACGCCGGTATTCTGTGAGGTCGTGGTACCAACCCGGCTCGAGCCGGCCCATACGTGCAACAGCAAAAACTGCTGCATGGCTCATATCATTATCATCAAAGTTCTAAGTCATTTATGATAGAGCTTCTGTGTAAACGACGTTAGAAGTAGACTTAGCCGGGGCGTACACAAAATAGTTACGGGGCCTACTAACGCGGAAAAAAGCAACATACTCGTAGTTGGCCATTTGCAAAACAGTACTGAGGTCCACTCCTGGAACGTGTATAGTTTGATCTTGCGCTTTATTTACGGTCATCACATAACGCACGCTGACTGGGAACTGAACACGCTTAAAACTGAAAGGAAATTTATAAGAAGAAGAGGTATAAAAACAATATTACGACATTTTGTTGCGATTTTGCTAATTTTTATAATTGAGTTTCATTGCATAGCTTGCGTGGGGGTGTTTCTTTTCTGGTTTCTGGCGATATTTGTGCTGTTAGCCTACACGGCTCTTTCAATTTTATCGTACTCATGGGCACAAATTCCTTCAGTGAGTCTTAATACGATACACCGGCGAGAAATCTTAACACCGCAATTCTTTTTTTCTTTTGCGCCCAAAGCAAGGCTACCCTCAAGTGGGGCAGGAAGGTAGTGAATGCTCATAACATACCACGGCAGACGGCTACGTGGTTATGTGGTACTCACTTTGAAGAAGTGCCTACCCACTAATCACCACATGTGGGGCTGGCGTTGGCCATTATGACTTTCTTGCCGAATCGGAAGCGACCCCCTTTAGGGAAAAGGGGGGCGCCACCGGAATTCAGAAAAGGTTGTAATTTATACAACGCGATCTATTTATATGTACTATATATTACTATTTCTGAGATTTTATGGCACCTTTAAACAGAATCGAACCTAGATTTCAAAATAATCATCATACCTTTCGATAGATTTAACCAATTTTAATAAAACAAAGATTAAAAATGAACTCGAATATACACTTTATGATTTTCTTAAAGACTTCTTGGAAAAAAAGATGTTTACTCAAAAAGTGATGCGTTCATAAATAAACAGTCAGATCGACAGACAGACAGACAGATATATAAAATATACTTATTTAATGATTTTCAGTCCCCATAATGACTTTAGTCACAAACATACTATACAATGTACAGAAACAGACACAAAATGTTGTTATCACCATTTTTATTATATGTATAGATTTAAAAAGAGATGGCGCTGTAAAAATCAATTCTAAAAATAAAAGAGATTAATTGACGCAATTGATACATTATATAAAACATTAAAACATTTATAAATCATTGCCTGCATAGTAAGCAAAAATAATGTTTGATCCTCGCCGAAACCAACGAAATTGTTAATAGCTCTTTTAAAATTTGATTTACCACATAGAGTACTCGGTGGTAAAAAATAAATGAGTTTGTCAACACGCAGTAGGGCAACGATTAATGTAATGATTAGTAGCAAATATGAAACTCATCTACAGGAAAAAACCACAACCAGTCTTTTTGTATTACATTTTTACAACACCACCATCTATCGTTGAAATTGGTTAACTATTGTACTTTAGTATTAGATAATAAGGTTTATATATTTTTGTATTTACATTTTACGTTCTTTTTCCTTAATACTTTTGTTTACTGCGTTTTAGATATAATTATATCATTATTGAACATTAATTTACATCATTGAATTATGATTTATAATATGATGTTAGTTTAAAATGCACTTAATGACTCAATCAACGCCACCATTGAACCAATTTGTATCTGTACTTCGTTCCCATACTTCAGAATATTTATCATAACTTTTGATGGAATGAACTGATTTTAATGAAATAAAGACTAAATGTAACCCGAAGATACACTTTATAATTTACTTAACGATTCTTATGATACAAATTAGTACGTTATACGTGATACGTTAACAAACAAACAGACAGACAGATAGACAGACAGACAGACAGAAAATTCTAAAAATAGTAGAAATGTATTTAATTACTTGTTTTTAGTATCTCTCAATCACTTTATTACAAAAATATAAAATGTACAGACGTCTGCTATTTACATTTTTATTATATGTATAGATAGATAACAAGAAAAAGACTCGTATAAGTAGGAGTGCAAAACATTTTAATTCAAAGTTAAGTTTAGATCATTTTAATGAAAACCTTCATTAAATTGTTTTAACATAACTCTAAGAAATTTATTATTTTTAAAGCATGTAACTGTTCCTAAATTTCCCTAGGCCGATAAAATTATTTGTTTTCCATAATTATGTTAAAATTAGTGGTATGTAAGAGAGAATGTACTGAATATTAAGAATAACAAAATGACAGTCATTTTTAATAACAATTATTTTTTTAATTACCAGAACAAAGCAAGATTGCCACATATTACTTTTAAATATCGTATGATCCTTACCTGCAACGTCTACATTTTTGTCAATTATATAAGTTTTATAAGGAGGTGTACTTGTAGACCAGGACTGAAACTTGCTTAGAAATATTTATGACAGTTTTCTTTTATGAAACAAATTGAAGTTTGTTTTAGTCTATTTCTTAAGTATTTTTAAGTAATTTAAAATTTTGTCAACATTGAAGCCACTTTTGTTCGCCGTTGGCTTTGATCAGTTTGGGGAATTGCTCGCTCTCACTTAGATTACCCCATTTTTCAACTAAACGTTACGATTTGCACCACCAACTCAAAAACGTAGTAACGGTAACAAAACCATAACAATAAAATACTGTAAAAATATCATAAATATAATTAACAAGTAAATAACAATTACAAATTATTTACGCAAATAACAGATGACATCATAAACCGGTAAAAAAGAAAAACCCTGCCATAACAACTTATCAAAGGATTACATTTTATTATAAATTTGGTAAATTAAACAATGAAATCAAAAACGTTCCCGATATTGTCCCCCCTGCTTCTTTTGGGTTTTTAGCGTTGACTTTGGAATTTTAAATATTATAAAATTAATTATTATAAAGTTTCTAAATTAGCAGCATTTGCCCATAGAAAATTGCTACGAGTATAAGACATTATGCTATGGAAATAACTGAAATAAACTAATCTAACTGTCTCGACACTAGTGAGATCTCTAATATTTTTTACAGCATAAGCTGCAGAGCTTAGTGTGCTTGCTAGTTTGGATATAATATGGGGGCCCCACTGAAGCTTTAAATCGAGAGTGATGCCAAGAAAAACAGAGGATTCAACAGGGTTCAGCTCAATATCAATAAATATTAATATATACGACTTTTATTTGAAACTACTTTACAAATTTTAAGTGAGAATTAACTTTTATCAATATTAATTTATGCTTCTTAACATACATTTATTTTCTTTAAATCCCGTAATCAGAACTTAGCAAAATAGTGTTATGTTTCTTACTTTCCTGTTTCGAATACTAAAGCGTATTCTATATTTTGCAGTATGCAATCATTTAATTTTTTTTAAAGCAATATTTTCTCTTTTTACGATAAAAATCTAGTTTCAATCCAATATTCCGTTCATCTTATAGAAAAGAGCCAGTGGGTAAATATTTTTTTAAACAAATTTAATGAAAATTGGTATGACATCCTTCGACGCCAAAATAAAGTTCGTGTGGCTTCATATGGTATTGCCTATCAGCATTCAATTATGGACTTTATATCATCAGGATCAATTTTGAACTATGTATAACAAGAAAGATTCTAAATTAATTAAAGTTTGAAATAATATATTTTAATAGATAAAATATATAATTTAAATAATATATACATGTCATAAAATTATTTAATTGCAATTTATTTTTGTGTCGTAAAGAGATCTACATAGTAGGTGTATAAAATAGCAGTAAAATAACAATAGCATAGAAACTTTATTTCACTGTGATAGTTGTAATGAAGCGTTACGTAAAGGGCTTTGCACAACTTACGCAATCCCTTTTACGAAACATTCTGTCTGCTAATGGACACAAATTCGAGTAAAATTCAGTAAGTGCAAAATACGTCCAAGGTAAATAAAACTGCCTATATGTGCTTACCAAATTGTATTGATTGTTTCATAGTTACTTTAAAAACGAGTTTTCTTTTTATTTTTTTATAGTACTTAAGTTCTCAAGATTTATAACTAAATAATCATTTTTATACAAGTAATAGTGACAATCGAGCACAGAGTCCAACAGATCACATGATATCTATCTTCGATTAAGCATCACAGTGCAAATGCTTTTTTAGCCCTGAGGTTAATGTTTTGTTGCCCGTTAAATCAGCCCCCGATTCTAGTCATACGAAACACAGCACTAGTAGCAACCCGAAGTCACGAACTTGACGCTGTTTCACCCCCTTGCTTCCATTGATTGCGAAAACTTTATGCCGATTTAAAAAAAAGATGGAGGATCTCAATTCGAGAGTACGTTGTTTGTTTGTACGTGAGTGACTAAACTGCTAAAATTTTGCCACCAATTAATTACTGACAAAGTAACAAAATAAGCGGTGACTTTTGTTTGATTTTAACTAATCCTCTTTTAATTATATGTTCCTCTTTTAACTCTTTAACTGTATGTCAAAGCAAAAAGCGAAGCAAGGAAAAGTT
Organism: Parnassius glacialis; assembly: GCA_033319125.1. Taxonomy (NCBI): domain Eukaryota; kingdom Metazoa; phylum Arthropoda; class Insecta; order Lepidoptera; family Papilionidae; genus Parnassius; species Parnassius glacialis. The sequence goes on along the minus strand of JAVANC010000023.1, from coordinate 18,716,906 downwards.
ATTAAATTAAAAGGCTTTTTTAAATTTAAAGTCTAATTTTTATATTTGCACTTTTTTGAGTAGAAACTGAACTTGTATTAAAGTTTGTATATATGGACATTTATAAATACTTCGTGGTTATAACAAGTCATAATTTAAAAATAAACATCAACTGATTACAAATTAGAATCGGATCTGGTAAGGGGATCAACAGCATCCATCAGGCAGAGCCTGTCTCCTGATGATCTCTTACCGGCTCAATGCGCAAAGCATATACCGCGCGCTTGTGCGACATCGTGCACTCATCCCAAACGATTAACTTGCACTGCTGTAAGAGAGCGCGGCAGCCGCTACTCTTGCTAATGTTAAGCGTTATCGTTTCTTCGCTTGAAAGATTAAAAGGCAGTTTGATTACCAAAAGTGCGCTCCATACACCGTTAAGCAACTTTGCAGCGTTGGCAGTGGAACAACTGTCAAAGCTATATTGGGGCGAAGTTACGCCAGCAGTAAATGGAGCACGAATGTTTTGCCTGGACTCCCTAGTGCGTTAGTAAGAACAAGGTAATGAATAATTAAAGATTTAAAGAATAGAAATTAAAGAAAATATGACGTAGATAAATAAATGATGAAAAAATACGGAAACATCCATCACTGGTATAGCATAATTATAGTAATCGAGCATTCTCTGCTATAATAATATGCACTGCAAAAGCAAACATGGATTTTTAAATCCTCGGCGTTCTTACACAGCTCTTCCCTTTGCTGCTGATATAACCATAGAACAATAATCTTTAATAGTGTTTGTCTGCGGCGGTATCAGTCACCTGGTTACAGCGGTATCGGTCGCCTTATGCGGCGGTAATTCCATAGAAATAATTGCAACTATTTTCCTGGTGAAAGTAATATTACGTTCATCAATTCGATGTATTGTTGAAAAAGAGAAAATGGCGTAGGATCTTTACGACCCAAAATAATTTTTAATAACTTTTTTACTAAACTTGGTTAATTAGAGCTGTTTTGAAGCCTCTATTTAGGCATAACCCGATGAAGTTAATCAGGTTTAGTTGCTACGAAGCATTAGGGATTTTTATCATTATTTTATGACAGCCTATCAAAAGTTCGTGGTAGCTCAGTAGAGCATTAACCTCAGGGGCTAAGCGCTTGCTGTAAAATTCACAGTAAGCGAACAACCTGCGTTCAATCCCTGTCGGTAAAATTGTTAATTGAAATTTTATTTGCTAAAATACCACATGCTAGGCGGTGTAGTATAAGAAACTAAAAAAAAATCTTTTTGAAAATATGTATATATGGGGCAATACAGTCAATACTTCATTGCCCTAAAACTCTCTCAGATATGAGAGACCTGTGCCCAGGAGTTGAACGGTCACATAAAGGATGTAACTTTACTTTAAAAACACATAGGTCCACATTTTGGAGTAAATGGGTCTTTTTCCATAGTTACAACGCATGGCAGTCGGATGGAAACTATAGTTTTACATTATTACTTTGAGTTGTTATCCGAAAGATGCTATTGCCCATTTCCTATTTCATTTCCCTGCATTCGTCCATTGCAGCCTACAATGCCCATTACTGGTCATGGGTCTCTCCCATAGATTGCCTCATTGGAGCAAATTTGACAAGGTGTTGCTCCCCATGTCCGCTTTTAGTTTCCCTCTATTGCCTCTTACGACGTCCGCGTAACGATATGGGTTAGTGGATGTTCTTACACCGCTATTATATGCTTAACCACATGATGAAATCATATAATTACTTTTTGCTTTTTTTTATTATTACTTTAAAAAAAAAAACGTTACCCCCCACACTAGGATTTTCTCCTGTATTGTGGAGGCAGTTTACAAACACAAATTGCACAAGGACAAACATCCAGACCAGGAGCAATTATTTGTAGGCCATACAAATACTTGTTCCGTGCGGGATTCAATACCATTTGAAAGTACATTAATGTTTTCCTATATTATACTGGCTACATTGGCAAATTTATTAATTATATATATTAATAGTATATAAATATGTAAATAGTAAATATTTAAAAAAAATTAACGTAACAACTGATTTCGACGAATTAAAAAGCTTCAATTTATTACCACATAATAATATGTAGGACAATTAAAGCCACAATTTCAGTAGCTCTATCAAATAGACATTTTTTTATTCTTTGATACTTATTTAAAGTTGGCTTCCACTTTTTATGCCCTTTTTACTGGATACGAGGCATTCCATCTTAGTCCCCAACGATGACAACACATCTGCATTTTAATTCTTAATTGAGGATAAATGTAAACGTCTTGGGCCAAAGTATCCCTTATTTTATTAAAAAAAATATGTCAGTCGGTAATGATTTCTTACAATATTAACACGAATACCATACATTGAAAAACTATTTTTTTGTGATTTTATCTCGTTTTATTTGAATTATGTTTAACTCCTGCCCCTATGTGCAACTTACTGGGTGGTACTTACTTAAAAAGTAAAAGCCGACTTGACATAAAATATCAAGGAATAAAAAAATTACCATGTTAAATATGCAGGCAGTCGGTGGATGCAGGGAGATTAAACCGTGCTACGCTGTGATTTGTGAGGGAGGCCTAAGTTCAAATTACGCGAGAAATCAAGTTCGATTTACAAAAATAGTTAAAAGCAATTTCAAGTGTCGATTAACGGTTTGCTTGTGAATAAATGAGAACATCACGAGGAAAATAATAAGCGTAGAAATTAAATTATTTCATGTGTAATGTAAAATCCAAAGCGAATATGGATGACACTTCCCCGTTTCAAAACCCCATAAAAAAGCTAACTAGGCGTCTGTATGTAACGTTAAGGTTTTTAACCTTACATTATTATCCTTTATATTTTTATTAATTTGTGCAATTATTCAGAACAATTCTAAAAATCAAAACTTTATAATTAAATTCGTTTAAGATTTTCTTTAAATAAAATTCTCTAATGACCTGCTTGAAATCATCTAATGTTAATGTTCACATAACGCTTTGTAATTTTGCAAGTTAATATTTTCAGTCGAAATATATTAATCAATCATAAATTAGTAAGTCTAGGTACTCCTTTCTCAAATATTTCTTTTATTTACGCGAACACTACACATTGAATAAATGTAGTTTTACGGATTTTGTCACGTTTAATATACTTATTTTAATTCCCAAAGTTTCGGGTGTTTTACGGTAACTCTTGGTCACGGGGAGGACTGAGATGTTTGACGTCCCGATGTCGTAGTTAGCCCGGCTACCTTCAGTTTTTGAATATTTATCTTTGGTTCAATCCACGCCGATTGAGCCTATATTATCTTGAAGTCTTGCAGTGGCATGCTTGGGTTTGGATTTAATTTTGTTAATTATAGGATCCCAAGCAGATGTCAGCACCCATCCATCTGCTCTATTGAAATAAGGATATATTTTTTTTTAATTTCAGTAGACTCGCGTATCATCCTTGGTAGGAATCGGTGTTTTTAACGAGGATTTGTTGGCGGGGACGATCTTGAACATGTAAACAGACTGCAGCCTTCCCAGAGCGCCGGTACCTCACGTCAGCTACATATATGTTCTTTCACGCTAGTTTTAATAGATATTTTTGTTTGTCCTATGTAAGAGAAACCAAATGCATAATCTAGCGTGTACACTTCTGCATCTTGTAGAGGTATATTACACTTGACGTATGGTAAAAATTTACTAATCTTCTTTGGCGCCTTAAAGTATGTTTTAATTGGAAGTCGCTTAAAGATGTAGCCAACCTTGTCTGTCACTAAGCTACTTAACTTTCTATATATTTCTAGCGGCTTTTGAGTAAATTATTCTTTCTCAGAGGCTCTGACTAAAACTTATGTTTGTACTAGAGAGCTCTGAGTCAGAGCTCTCTAGTACAAACATTAGTTTTTGTTACACTTACTGTTTAAAAACAATTTGACTCCAATAGACTTTATCACAATGGTAATTGTGATTTTTATTACGTTTCTATCGGAGTGGAATCGAATTTATTTCATGTATTGTTAAATATAAATAATGGTAATAATTTTATTTCGGACTATGTGTCCATATACTGTTAGTAATGTTAGTGACAACTTATTAACGACTTAAAGCTATGGCTAGTATTGTAAGTAATTGCACAGCATTTTTATAAAATGACTACGTATTGGTGATTATATAGGCTGCACTAAAAGTATCGGGAATGGAATATTTCCACGGTTCCTGTCATATTAAAATCTTTTTAATTGAAAACTCCTTGGTTTTAAAAATCGATTACCATTTATTTATTTAAAAAAAGATCCTCGGTCTTGTCACAAGGTTTTGTCAAACTTGTATAGTCGTTGAGAAAATGGAATTGACTCGAGGAAGTTCAAGAGCGATGATTTATTATGACTTTCGAAGTGGTTTAACACAAAAACAGTGTGTTGACCGGATGATTTCTGCATTTAGTGATGAAGCCCCATCTAAAACCATAATTTGTCGCTGGTTTGCTGACTTTCAACGTGGACGTGTCAAGCTCAATGATGATCCCCGTCAAGGTCGTCCAAAAACTGCAGTCACCCAAGAAAACGTTGATGCTGTGCGTAAGCTGATTGAGGAAGATCGACATGTGACATACCGCAAAATGCAGGCAACTATAGACATTGGCATGAGTCAAATACACATAATCTTGCATGAACAATTAGGTGTAAACAAGTTGTTTTCCCAATGGATACCGCATTCGCTCTGTGAAGAGCAAAAAGCGGCTCGCGTTACTTGGTGCGTCAGAACTATCAAAAGATTCCACGCAGGATCCTCAAATGCTGTATACAATATCGTATCAGGTGACAAATCCTGGATATATTCGTACGAACCCTAGTCACCTAAAAACTAGTCACGAGTTTGGGTGTTCGAAAATGAGTTAAAGCCAACAAAAATTGTTCGTTCACGGAGTGATTCAAAAAATATGGTGGCCACGTTTGTCTCCAAAACCGGCCACGTTACGACTATTACTCTTGAGAGACAAAAAACGGTTAATGCAGAATGGTATGCTAGCATTTGTTTGCCACAGGTCGTTTCTGAACTCCGTAAAGAGAACTGCAACCGCCGCATCATCCTCCATCACGGCAATGCGAGTTCTCACACCGCACACAGAACAAAAGAGTTTTTAGAGCAAGAAAACATAGAATTATTAGACCATACGCCGTACAGCCCCGACCTAAGCCCTAATGATTTCTATACCTTCTCTTAAATAAAGAATAAATTGCGTGGACAGAGATTTTCATCACCTGAAGAAGCTGTGGACGCCTACAAAACGGCCATTTTGAAGACCCCAACATCCAAATGGAATGGTTGCTTCAATAATTGGTTCCATCGTATGGAAAAATGTGTCAAATTTCGCGGAGAATACTTCAAAAAGCAATAAATACATTTTTAAATAGTAATGTTGTGTTACTTCCTTGATTCCCGAAATTTTCAGTATGTATGGGACAGTTACCCAGTGATTATGTACGGAACCGTCAAATCTTAGAGATATCGATCCAAGAATGCCATTACTACCCTTTCGTAAGAGTTGCAAGAGTGAAACTGTTTTCTTCCGGATTATCGCTTGGAAAGTGTTAGTACGCGCTTGCGAAAACCTACCAGACGCAAATTTTCAAAAATACTGTCTATTTGTATAGTATGTTTCCGCTCGTGTGCTTGCGGTTGGTTAAAGAAGCCAATTCACAGTCCTGCCAAAGATAATAAAATCATTACATTTATGCATGCGGATTTTATTAATCTCTACGTGCTCATAGACATAGTTTAATGAAAAAACTTCAATTGATTTTTATGTAATACCTATTTCTAAATTAAATCATTTTATCAACAGCTTTAGGACGTCAAAAGTACTTATGAAAAATTTAGTTATACGAGTTAAAACAAAACTACTAACTAACTAAACTCAACACATTGTTGTAAGCTTTGTATAATTGCTTGAGTTCGTATTAGAAATTGTAAGATAACTTGCATGTCAGAACAAAAAAAATATTGAAATATGCGAAATCCGCTTAAATACATCGAGTAGCGTGACAGACTATTCTTAGATTCAGAATCCTCTCGGAAATTGGAACAGACCTGTATCCAGCAGGGAGACGATGCAGTCTTATAAAGTTTTCACTTTTCTACCGACTTAAAAAAAGAGACGGTACTCAATTCGACTGTATGTTTTTTTTTCTTTTTATGTGTTTTACCTTATAACCTTTTTCTTTTTTTATAGGAAAGGGTGACAAACGAGCACACAGACTTGGAAGGGAAGGCCAAATTGGCCTCTAAAAAGCTTGGCGTGCTCAGCAGAGCGAGACAGTATTTCATTATGCCAGCACATCGCTTGCAACTTTACAAAGCGCAAGTTCGGCCCCACATGGAATACTGTTCTCATCTTTGGGCCGGGGCACCCCAGTGCCAGCTCCTTCCACTTGACCGCATCCAGCGCAGAGCGGTTCAAATCGTCGACGACCGAGTTCTTTCTGATCGGCTCGATACACTGGCACTGCGTAGAGATGTTGCATCTCTTTGCGTATTTTATCGCATCTATCACGGGGAGTGCTCTGAGGAATTGTTCGGACTCATTCCAGCCGCTCAATTTCACCATCGCACATCGCGACAAAACTCGCGTTACCATCCATACCATCTGGATGATTAGCGGTCCACCACTGTGTGATTTAGAAGAAGTTTTCTCCCTCGCACAACTTCCTTGTGGAATCAATTACCCCCAGCAAATTTTCCGGACCGATACGACTTAGGAACCTTCAAGAAAAGAGCTTGCAACTTACTTTCTAAAAGGCCGGCAACGCATCTGCAATTCCCCTGGTGTTGCGATTGTTCATGGGCGGCGGTAGTCACTTACCATCAGGTGAGCCGCATACTCATTGACCCCTATTTTATAAAAAAAAATAAAAGTCCACCTAATGGTAAGTGGTTGCTGTGACCCATAGACATCCACATTTATCCTCAATAAAGAATTAAAATAAAGATGCGTCGTCGCCCGTGAGGACTAAGATGGAATGCCTCTTTTCCAGTAAAATTGGTCTCCGGTTCTCTACACTCACCATACGAAACGCAGCAGCGTTAAGCTAGAATTTTACGCTGGTTTTCTGCGAGAGCGTGGTCCTTCCTCCGTCGAGCCGACCCATTCGTGCTACAACTATACTACTTATATAGCTGCATCATGGCTCTACCACGTGTACATTTTTTATTTTAAACTATTACCATAACCATATTCAATGTGTGTACATTTCACATTGAAAGTACAAATGTATGTCGTACACTGTGTAAAATTTCTCCACAAAATTATTCCGTATCGTAGTATGTGTAATATATTCAATATAAGCTTGCAATTCTGTAGCATTACTTGCGTATTTGCAACTTCAAGAAACATGTGTGGAAATTTAATCTTCAAACTTAATTTTTCACAACTGTTAGCTTCATTTCGTTTTACGTTGTGATATTGCCTTTAATAACTTTTTTTTATTTCATAATGATTAGTTAGTTATTTAGTTATAGCCTGTACATATCCCACTGCTGAACATAGGCCTCCCCTCACTTCTCAACGGGTTTTAGGGCAAGGAAGTGTCCGCTGCGGTTCCACAATTCCTGTTGGCACATGATGATTCATTGATCAATTCAATTTAATTGATTTATGCATTAAGCAAGGGGTGCTAAGTATCTCCGGTGGAAGTTCGGTTACCACCTAAGACGAATCGACCAGGCAACATACAACGCACGCACCCTGAGGACTGACGAGAAGATCGTGGAGCTGGAAGAAGAGATAGACAAGTTACGCTGGCATATTATAGGATTATCCGAGGTCCGAAGAGAGGGGTAGGACACGGTAATCCTCTAATCCGGCAATTTGTTCTATCACCGGAAGGGCGACCATCTGTCCCAAGGAGGTGTCGGATTTATCGTCCACAAGTCTCTCGTTAACAACGTTGTAAAGATTAAGAGTGTGTCGACGAGGGTTGCGTACGTTATACTCAGAATCACCAAACAGTATTTGCTGAAGGTCATACAGGTTTACACACCAACCTCTGCACATACCGATGAAGAGATGAAGAAAATGTATGAGGATATCTCTAAAGCAATGCATTCCTCCAAAACTTACTATACGGTGTTAATGGGAGACTTCAACGCAAAACTAGGAACATGAGAGAACGGTGAGCTGAAAGTAGAGAAATTTGGAATAGGGAAACGGAACCCAAGGGGCCAGCCAGCAGCTGGCCGACTTCATGGAAAAAATGGGAACCCTCTATGATGAACTCTTTCTTCCAGAAGCGTCCCCACAGGAAGTGGACCTGGTCAAGCCCCGACGGTTCGACAAAAAATGAGATTGACTTTATTATGACGACCAGACGACAACTGTTCAGTGATGTCTCCGTGATCGCGAGGGTGAAAGCTGGTAGCAATTACCGAATGGTTAGAGGCACACTGAACCTAAGCGTTAAGTTGGAGAGGTCTCGTCTAATGAAGTCAACGCTGCGTCCCCCTCGAGCTCTAATCCAAAGTCCCGAAACCTTTCTGCTCAAGTTACAAAACCGTTTTCAGTGCCTAGAAGACTGCAATGAAGTGGACGATATGAATGACAAGCTCGTGGAAACTGTGCATGTGGTCGGAGCTAAGTACTGCAAGACACGCCGCAAAAGAACACAAAAATTCTCCGATTACACTCTTAATCTCATAGCTGTTAGACGTGAGATGAAGCAACATTCTTCAACGAATTTGTCTGAATGCTGTCAAATCTTTTCGCATCTGCATGCGGCGGGAATAACGAAATTTCAATACAACTCGTATCGAAGAAGCGATTGAGCGGAACCAAGGCTCATAAATCTTTACCAGAATCTGTCTGCCAGAAAGAGCCAACTGTCAAACCAAAAAACCGAGTGTGGCAGCATCATTTCCGGGACACTTGAGATTTTGAGTGAGATTGAGAGGTTCTATGGGCAGCTGTACACGTCATCGTTGGAGCCACACGCAAGTGTGAGTAACGATCCAAGAGCGAGTCTTATCCGAAGCTATTCCGATGATTTCCTGGACTTCAGACTAAACGAGATTAGAATGGCTCTCCAGCACTTTAACAACGGAAAGTCCCCGGGTGAGGATGGAATTACAGCGGAGCTTTTAAAAGCGGGTGGAAAACCGGTACTTGAAGTCCTTCAGAAGCTCTTTAATTCCGTCCTTCATGGTGGCACTACACCGGAGGCGTGCAGCAGAAGTGCGGTGGTCTTGTTCTTCAAGAAAGACTACAACGCTCTCTTGAAGAATTACAGACCAATTTCCCTTCTGAGCCGCGTCTACGTGCTATTTTTGAGAGTCGTTACGAATCGTTTCGCACGCAGACTTGATGACTTACAGCCTCCCGAACAAGCCCGTTTCCGAAAAGGCTTTAGTACCATAGACCACATACATACCCTGCGGCAGATTGTACGGACAGAGAAGTATAATCTGCCACTTTGCCTTGTATATGTGGACTAAGAGAAAGCCTTTGATTCCGTCGAAATTTGGGCGATGCTGCAGTCCATTCAGCGGTGCCAGGTTGACTGTCGGTATATCGAAGTGCTGAAGTGTTTGTGCAGTAGAGCTGCGATGGCTATCCGAGTACAGAATCAGAGTACGAAACCTATCCAACTGCAGAGAGGTGTAAGACAGGGTGACGTTATATCCTTGATACTCTTCAGCGCTGTATTAGAAGATGTTTTCAAGCTACTGCACTGGAAAGGATGCGATATTAACATCAATGGCGAGTACATCACTCACCTTCGATTTGCCGACGATATAGTCCTTTTTTTATAGGAAAAGGGTGACAAACGAGCACACAGTCCATCTGATTGTAAGTGGTTGCTACGGCCCATAGACATCTACATCTATCCTCTATTACAAATCAAAATGTAGATGCGTTGTCACCCGTGAGGACTAAGATGGAATGCCTCATTTCCAGTAAAAAGGGCCTCCGGCCACCTGCTTTCACCAAGCGAAACGCAGAGGTAAATCTCTACTTCACGCTGGTTTTCTGTGAGGTCGTGGTACCACCCCGGTTTGAGCTGGTCTATCCGTGCGACAGCAGAAGCTGCCGCGTGGCTCTACTACTTTTAAAATTGTACCACTGTTAATAATTTTGGCAGAATCGCTGGAGGACCTAAGCACTATGCTCAATGACCTCAATAGTGTCTCCTAACGGTTAGATCTTAAGATGAACATGGACAAAAAAAATCATGTTTAACGTCCATGTCACACCTATGCCGGTAGTTGCTTGGAGCACTAAGCTCGAAGTTGTTGACGAGTATTTTTTTTTTTATAGGAAAAGGGTGACAAACGAGCACACAGTCCACCTGATGGTAAGTGATTGCTGCGGCCCATAGACATCTACATCTATCCTCTATTACAAATCAAAATGTAGATGCGTTGTCACGCGTGAGGACTAAGATGGAATACCTCATTTCCAGTAAAAAGGGCCTCCGGCCACCTGCACTCACCAAGCGAAACGCAGAGGTAAACCTCTACTTCACGCTGGTTTTCTGTGAGGTCGTGGTACCACCCCGGTTCGAGCCGGCCCATCCGTGCGACAGCAAAAGCTGCCGCGTGGCTCTACCACTGTTGAAAAGTTGTACTGTTGTGTGTGTGTTGTTGTGTTGGAGAGTATGTTTACCTGGGACAAATAGTCCGACTAGGTAAGTCCAACTACAATCGACGGATTCAACTCGGCTGGGCAGCTTTTGGGAAACTACGCCACATCTTCTCGTTAGACATACCTCAAAATCTGAAAACGAAATTGCACAAGCAGTGCGTGTTGCCAGTGATGATTTACGGATCAGAGTCGTGGTCCTTAACTGCTGGCCATATGAGGAAGCCCAAGGTCGCTCAGCGAGCTATGGAGAGGGCTATGCTCGGAGTTTCTCTGCGTGATAAACTTAGAAATGAGTATATCCGCAGTAGAACCAGAGTAACCGACATAGCCCAACGGATTAGTAAGCTGAAATGGCAGTGGGCCGGCCATATAGCTCGAAGAACCAACAACCGATGGGGAGAAAGGTTCTCGAGTGGCAGCCTCGTACCAGTCGGCGAAGTGTAGGGCGACCCCCCACTAGATAGAGTGACGATCTGGTAAGACATGCAGGAAGTCGATGGATGCTGGTGGCTCAGGGCCGTGCTTTGTGGCATTCCTTGGGGGAGGCCTACGTTCAGCAGTGGACTTATGAAAGGCTGTAATGATGATAATGATGATGCTTTAAGCAAGACTAGAAATTTTGAAATTATCTATTTCGATCCATATAAAAGAATAATACAAACATTTGGTAAAGACATACGAAAAACCATTAATCCATCTTACCCCATGGGTATCGCAAGAGTTGACTAAATAAATACCCAGAAGTTCTTGTTATTTTTTACGATAGATGACGTTGTAACCGTCTTATTTATCTCACTTATAAAACTAAAAGACCGACGATGAAAAGCAAATCAAATTTAGCAAAAACGCTACTAGCTATGCACTCGTCGCAAATTTCTTAGTTCACTAGAAAACTGTGCTTTATCCCCGCCGGCAGCAATTCAAAATTAATTGCAATTTTCAGTGCTTATTTACCACATCCTCGATGGAGAATAAAAACACCGCTAAGAAACCTCTTAGGAATGAAATATTTTGAGTACATAATGTGCAATCCCCTAACACATACTAGAAAAACGCGACGGACTAATTGCTCCATATCCCTTTCAAATAAAAATGTGATGTTGAGAAGAAATTAAAATAAAATAAAAAAACGAAGGAGCCTTACAGTAGTCGCATATGATGTATAACATCTCACATCTCGTACTCGGTAATAAGCAACATTAATATATTATCCTGAAAAACCTCATTGTGGTATTATTTTTAATGACTTTGCGCTTTTAATAATAATTATTTTAATCGAAATTGTATTTTATTTATGTTACACTAGGAATAATAGAATTTATTATTCCTAGTGTAATAGAAGCCCGTTATTTTTGTTTCATTTTGGGGAGAGCGAAGACAATGAACTTACAATTGTACCCCTAAAACTTATTATTATTATGACAGGGATTTCCTTATACATAAGGAAATTCCCTTTTAACGATAACTATAAAGTTTCTGTAACACAAACTTAAAATAATACAGTTTTTACATTTCTCTTATACAATTGTGTTCATATCTTCTAAACGAATTATCCAATTAACTTAATATTTTTATTTGATTTTCATAATTTCAAATAGATTTTTAGTTATAGAACTAAACTTATCTTTTGAGACTAAAGTTATTGCAATATCTGTTACAATGAAAAATTTCATTTTCAACATACGTAATTATACAAAAAATCTAACATTCAAAATTCTCTTCAAACTTTATTTAGTCAGCCAAATTAGATTACAAACGGAAATCCAATAGAAAATTAAGTTAAGGCCTGTGGTTGAAATGCCTAAATCGTGGATATTTAAGTAAAAAAATCTCAATAACTGTTCATTTAATCCACAAAGAAAAAATACAGGGTAACAGAAGAGGATTTAGTTAATATTTTTGACTGAACAAAATTGTATTTTTGTCAATCCCTTATTAGAAAAAAAAATACCCCAAAGTGTACCTATCTTTGTCATATTTTGCAAAATTTCTTCAATACGGCACAGGCTTTTTAAATAGTTCTTACACAAAAAAAAGGTCTTAAAAATATTAATATTTTTTATTGAGTGTTTTATTTTTATTCCCCGTTTTATAAGAGAATATATCATGCCATCAAAAACATAACTTCCAAAAGCCAAGTCTCGCAACTCAGTTCTTCTACCGTAAAAAGTTGTGAGATCCATGTAATACCAAGTCGGTTAATTTATTCAGTCCATAAATTGATATATATGGATAGACTAGGGTGACAATAGTGAAATTTAAATTTTTGACCAAATAACAGTTCTTATATATTTGAAAATGCACGTATGGAAGGAAAAAGATGAACTAAGAAGGTCTCTACATGGACTGGCCCTACTGGAAAAAGAAAAAGGGGTAGAGAGATGGACGGATGAAATTGAAAGTTTGCGGGAGACGATTAGATATCAGTGGCCAAGGTTAGGAAAAAATTGACAAAACTGGAGGAGGCCTATACCCGTAGAGAGATCCTTAACACCAATTAGATAACAATTCACAAAATATGAGACAAAAAGTAGGTTTTAATTATTAATTGTAATGATAGTTTAATTTTATTTTAATATTTTATCAATCATGTATTTATAATGTTTCTTATCCGTTATAATTTTTTTACATTTTTAAATTATTTAATGAAATAATTAATTAAGTCAAAAAATATATAATAAACTAAATTAATAAATTAAATATTGTTAAGGCAGTAGATGGTATTATAAAAGTAATATAATATATATATATATATATATATATATATATATATATATATATATATATATATATATATATATATATATATATATAAACAATAGTAATGAACTTCAAATAAACGATAAGAGTTCACTGAGGTCAAGTCAAATCTAAGAAAAAATATTTTCTTTCTAAGGTACGCCAATGTCTCACATTTTTGATGTGCATGTAAGTAAATATTTTTATAAATTTATCTATCATATTTAGTTTATATTAAGTCTCGACGTGTCCCACAAAGGAATAATTTTGAAAATCACATAAATCACACCAATACAAAATAGCAGCATAGTCCTGCTGCGATTCGTATAATTAGTGATGAGAATCAGATACTCCTTTTACTGGTGACGAGGAAATTCATTTTTATTAGAATACAGATACGTTGTGACATCTATTTACAACGTATCTGTATTCTAATTTTTAACCGATGACAACTATTAACGTTTTCAGACCACAGTAACCATTTATCATCAAGTGGACTGTGTGCTCGTTTTTGTGAAAGAGTAGTATAACCAACAAATTTCGTCACCTTAACTTATATAATAACATTCAGAATTACTATCATATTACTTAAAAATGTTAACATGATATATGTAGGTCCGCCGTAACTTAGTCAACACGTCACGTACTGCAAGACTTTGTCGGATATTCTCGTTACGTACTCTTATGCGTTCTTGCATTATAACGTAGAGCACCCATCACGGCATTTTAATTTCGGATCGTTGAATTTCTGAACGTATTGGATCAAGGTCTGACGTTAAGTATAATAGTTCGGTAGATAGAGATATTCACTAGGAATTCTGACCTATATTTTTAAATTAAGATGCAAAACATAGCTAAAAAAATTTATTTTTAAATGAATGTAACTGATATAATTAATATCTTTCAAATGCCTGTGGGCCGCCACCCATTTTTTTATTATCAGCACCCTTTGGGGCTTTCTAACCTCCATAGTGAAGATGAAAGACGGGTTGATGCGACTTATATAATTTAACAGAGAATGAAAAACAAAAAAGTTACTGACGGACAAGGAAAATTATGATTAGAAAATTTGTGATATTAAAATATAATTGAATTAAATAGAAATATTTAATTTTCTTTTGAATAAGACAAAATACCTGACGACAACGTGCAGCGTCATTATGTTTTAAAAGAGCTTTATATTCAATTATTTTCTATTATGACAGGCTATGATACATTCTATCTTTGCACTCAGGCGTGGCAATATATCTGCATCTTTAGCTTCTTTAGAGTTGGCTACATATGATTTCTATCGCAATGACCACTTTTTAATACCGTTGTGAATACAAACTAGCACATAGTCCAGGTGATGGTAAGTGAATGCTGTAGTCGATGAAATGCAGCTGTCTTGTCGAGCAAGTACTTTTAAAGTGTTACTTTTACTGTTGTTCTGTTAGTTTTACAGTGTACTCTAGATAATCACCAAATGAAAGCCATTATTTTTTTTCAGAGTTTTATGGGGCTACCCTAAGATAAAGCTTATTTAACAAAAAAAAAAGAATTATTAAAATCGACTACTACGAAGATATCGTGTAACATAAATACAATAAAACCACACTCGAATTAAGAACCTCCTCATTTTTGAAGTTGGTACCTACCGTATCATTTACATAAATAACAAATATTGGCCGTTAACGAGGTTTATAAATAGGCATATTTAGTCAATCAAATCCATTAAACGAAATTGAATATCTCTTGTTAATGTATTACTAAGACGACGTAAATTTAAAGTGTTTCGTTCAATTCTTCATTGGACAATTAAGTTTCATCTGTGTTACGAGCACTAATAGTTTAATCTTTAAATACGATTATAAAGTTTACCTGTGAGGAGTTATTAGTAATTGCGCTCATCTATACGCCTGCTCAGCGTGGTGAGCTTAGTAAAATTAATCAAGTTAAGTGTCAGTTGACACATTCTTAAAAAGTAATAACATAAATCGACCTCAAAAGGATGTAAAATTTAGCGAGGTACCATTAAATATCACATTTTTAATGCCAGCTGCAATCGGCAAAGTTTAAATATTGATAAGTAATAACTGTCTCGACTGGAGCTAAAATACTGAGAAATAGCTGCAAAAGTAACAGTATACGAGTATGAAGTAAAATTAAAGCTAAAATCTGCTTATGGTTTATTTACTAAGTTAATAATATGGAAACGAGAGTATTATTTATAAAATACATTTTTTTACGATTACTGTCCCTTGGTTAAACTTTTTTATTATTGATCATAGAACTGATACATTTATATTTTGTTTACTTTTCTACTAACACTGTATTTATTTTACTGTTATTTATTTATGTAACAATTAATGTAGACGTGGGATTGATAAACACAGTTTTAAAGTTACAGCTTATACACGCCCAACTCCTAGGCATAGGCCACTTCTCATTTATGAGAGAGTTTTAGTGCAAGTTAATGTCCACGGTACTGCCCCAATGCGTGTTGGTATACTCCACACATGTCTTCAAAAAATTCTTCAGCTGTCAGCGGGGATCGAACCCGGATTTCTCGTGTAACTCAAATATAACTTTTTTTATAGGAGAGGCGGCAAACGAGCATGCGGCTCACCTGATGGTAAGTGACTACCGCCAAAGTACTTACTTACTACTTACGGAAGTTATAAATACTTTCACATTATTTTTTCAAATGAACCAACGGACATCCAACCGCTAAACAGTTTTATTTGCCTAAATTATATTGTATACAAAGTAATTACCAAAAGCCAAATCAATATTAAAATGGTTTGACTTTTGGAAATTACTTTGAAAATAAATAATAAATATTGTAATATAGAGCATCCTACGTCGCTCGGCTGTAGGGACGTCGTATATCGATAGATGGCGCTAATGCTACGATTCTAAGTAATCACTATATCCCCTATATATAATGTACTCTGTGACGGACTGTGACAGGCTGACAGGGTGACGGAGCATGCGCGCTCGCGTAAATATATTCAATTTCATGGAAAAATCTGGGGGCACGGCAGTGCCCCCGCCAAGTCGAGCAAAAAAGCGGCACGGCCGTACCATCCTTTTCTCGAAGCAGTTCAGGCCATTTCTGAAACGCTATAACTTCGTTATGGATAAAACTAGAAGCCTGAATTTTTACTAACCAAGTAGGCATTGTATAGACTCAGTATATTTCAAATTTCATTAAATTTGATCTAGTAATTTAAGAATTATAACTAGTCAAAATTTCTTAATTTTGTCACTCACTGACTGACAGATCATCAAAACTCTGAGGCACTTCTAGCAGACATAGAAACTTCAAATTTGGAATACAATTATTGTTTAGTATATAAATCAAGAAAAAATTAAAATATTTTACAATTTCGGTCCAGTTTTCGAGATATACCAACTGCATAAATAACTTTGTAATCCCATATAAACATATAGTATTACAAAGTTACATTTGCAGTGAATGAATCAGTGTACCTATATATATATATAATGGAATAATAGGTGTAAATAGCTACCTAGATATAACTATCTACAAAAAGAAATGAGATGCCTTCAAAAACTTAACTTGTAAAAAAAAGCCAAGTCTCGCAACTCAGTTCTTCTACCGTAAAAAGTTGTGAGATCCATGTAATACCAAGTCGGTTAATTTATTCAGTTCATAAATTGATATATAGATTGGCTTGGCAATCGCATGAAAACTCAATATATCTCACAAGTAATACATATTATATTAAATTAGATTGTGTAGTGCGATTGCCAAGTCAATCTATGTATCAATTTATGTACTTAATAAATTAACCGACTTGGTATTACATGGATCTCACAACTTTTTACGGTAGAAGAACTGAGTTGCGAGAATTGGCTTTGTTTTACAAGTTATGTTTTTGATGGCATCTCATTTCTTTTTGTTCTTAAATTACTGGATCAAATTTAATGAAATTTGAAATATACTGAGTCTATACAATGCCTACTTGGTGAGTAAAAATTCAGGCTTCTATTTTTATCCATAAGGAAGTTATACCGTTTCAGAAATGGCCTGAACTGCTTCGAGAAAAGGATGGTACGGCCGTGCCGCTTTTTTGCTCAACTTGGCGGGGGCACTGCCGTGCCCCCAGATTTTTCCATGAAATTGAATATATTTACGCGAGCGCGCATGCTCCGTCACCCTGTCAGCCTGTCACAGTCCGTCACAGAGTACATTATATATAGGGGATAGAGTCATTACTTAGAATCGTAGCATTAGCGCCATCTATCGATATACGACGTCCCTACAGCCGAGCGACGTAGGATGCTCTATATTACAATATTTATTATTTATTTTCAAAGTAATTTCCAAAAGTCAAACCATTTTAATATTGATTTGGCTTTTGGTAATTACTTTGTATACAATATAATTTAGGCAAATAAAACTGTTTAGCGGTTGGATGTCCGTTGGTTCATTTGAAAAAATAATGTGAAAGTATTTATAACTTCCGTAAGTAGTAAGTAAGTACTTTGGCGGTAGTCACTTACCATCAGGTGAGCCGCATGCTCGTTTGCCGCCTCTCCTATAAAAAAAGTTATATTTGAGTTACACGAGAAATCCGGGTTCGATCCCCGCTGACAGCTGAAGAATTTTTTGAAGACATGTGTGGAGTATACCAACACGCATTGGGGCAGTACCGTGGACATTAACTTGCACTAAAACTCTCTCATAAATGAGAAGTGGCCTATGCCTAGGAGTTGGGCGTGTATAAGCTGTAACTTTAAAACCGTGTTTATCAATCCCACGTCTACATTAATTATTACATTAATAAAATAACAGTAAAATAAATACAGTGTTAGTAGAAAAGTAAACAAAATATAAATGTATCAGTTCTATGATCAATAATAAAAAAGTTTAACCAAGGGACATTTATCGTAAAAAAATGTATTTTATAAATAATACTCTCGTTTCCATATTATTAACTTAGTAAATAAACCATAAGCAGATTTTAGCTTTAATTTTACTTCATACTCGTATACTGTTACTTTTGCAGCTATTTCTCAGTATTTTAGCTCCAGTCGAGACAGTTATTACTAATCAATATTTAAACTTTGCCGATTGCAGCTGGCATTAAAAATGTGATATTTAATGGTACCCTCGCTAAATTTTACATCCTTTTGAAGTCGATTTATGTTATTACTTTTTAAGAATGTGTCAACTGACACTTAACTTGATTAATTTTACTAAGCTCACCACGCTGAGCAGGCGTATAGATGAGCGCAATTACTAATAACTCCTCACAGGTAAACTTTATAATCGTATTTAAAGATTAAACTATTAGTGCTCGTAACACAGATGAAACTTAATTGTCCAATGAAGAATTGAACGAAACACTTTAAATTTACGTCGTCTTAGTAATAAATTAACAAGAGATATTCAATTTCGTTTAATGGATTTGATTGACTAAATATGCCTATTTATAAACCTCGTTAACGGCCAATATTTGTTATTTATGTAAATGATACAGTAGGTACCAACTTCAAAAATGAGGAGGTTCTTAATTCGAGTGTGGTTTTTTTTTTTGTATTTATGTTACACGATATCTTCGTAGGTTGTGAACCGATTTTAATAACTCTTTTTTTTTTTTGTTAAATAAGCCCCATAAAACTCTGAAAAAAATGATGGCTTTCATTTGGTGATTATCTAGAGTACACTGTAAAACTAACAGAACAACAATAAAAGTAACACTTTAAAAGTACTTGCTCGACAAGACAGCTGCATTTCATCGACTACATCATTCACTTACCATCACCTGGACTATGTGCTAGTTTGTATTCACAACGGTATTAAAAAGTGGTCATTGCGATAGAAATCATATGTAGCCAACTCTAAAGAAGCTAAAGATACAGATATATTGCCACGCCTGAGTGCAAAGATAGAATGTATCATAGCCTGTCATAATAGAAAATAATTGAATATAAAGCTCTTTTAAAACACAATGACGCTGCACGTTGTCGTCAGGTATTTGTCTTATTCAAAAGAAAATTAAATATTTCTATTTAATTCAATTATATTTTAATATCACAAATTTTCTAATCATAATTTTCCTTGTCCGTCAGTAACTTTTTTGTTTTTCATTCTCTGTTAAATTATATAAGTCGCATCAACCCGTCTTTCATCTTCACTATGGAGGTTAGAAAGCCCCAAAGGGTGCTGATAATAAAAAAATTGGTGGCGGCCCACAGGCATTTGAAAGATATTAATTTATATAAACAGTGGTAGAGCCACGCGGCAGCTTTTGCTGTCGCACGGATGGGCCGGCTCGAACCGGGGTGGTACCACGACCTCACAGAAAACCAGCGTGAAGTAGAGATTTACCTCTACGTTTCGCTTGGTGAGTGCAGGTGGCCGGAGGCCCTTTTTACTGGAAATGAGGCATTCCATCTTAGTCCTCACGGGTGACAACGCATCTACATTTTGATTTGTAATAGAGGATAGATGTAGATGTCTATGGGCCGCAGTAACCACTTACCATCAGGTGGACTGTGTGCTCGTTTGTCACCTTTAAACTATAAAAAAAATATCAGTTACATTCATTTAAAAATAAATGTTTTCAGCCATGTTTTGCATCTTAATTTAAAAATAAAGGTCAGAATTCCTAGTGAATATCTCTATCTACCGAACTATTATACTTAACGTCAGACCTTGATCCAATACGTTCAGAAATTCAACGATCTGAAATTAAAATGCCGTGATGGGTGCTCTACGTTATAATGCAAGAACGCATAAGAGTACGTAACGAGAATATCCGACAAAGTCTTGCAGTACGTGACGTGTTGACTAAGTTACGGCGGACCTACATATATCATGTTAACATTTTTAAGTAATATGATAGTAATTCTGAATGTTATTATATAAGTTAAGGTGACGAAATTTGTTGGTTTTACTACTCTTTCACAAAAACGAGCACACAGTCCACTTGATGATAAATGGTTACTGTGGTCTGAAAACGTTAATAGTTGTCATCGGTTAAAAATTAGAATACAGATGCGTTGTAAATAGATGTCACAACGTATCTGTATTCTAATAAATATGAATTTCCTCGTCACCAGTAAAAGGAGTATCTGATTCTCATCACTAATTATACGAATCGCAGCAGGACTATGCTGCTATTTTGTATTGGTGTGATTTATGTGATTTTCAAAATTATTCCTTTGTGGGACACGTCGAGACTTAATATAAACTAAATATGATAGATAAATTTATAAAAATATTTACTTACATGCACATCAAAAATGTGAGACATTGGCGTACCTTAGAAAGAATATATTTTTTCTTAGATTTGACTTGACCTCAGTGAACTCTTATCGTTTATTTGAAGTTCATTACTTATTAATTTCATTAAATAATTTAAAAAATGTAAAAAAATTATAACGGATAAGAAACATTATAAATACATGATTGATAAAATATTAAAATAAAATTAAACTATCATTACAATTAATAATTAAAACCTACTTTTTGTCTCATATTTTGTGAATTGTTATCTAATTGGTGTTAAGGATCTCTCTACGGGTATAGGCCTCCTCCAGTTTTGTCAATTTTTTCCTAACCTTGGCCACTGATAACTAATCGTCTCCCGCAAACTTTCAATTTCATCCGTCCATCTCTCTACCCCTTTTTCTTTTTCCAGTAGGGCCAGTCCATGTAGAGACCTTCTTAGTTCATCTTTTTCCTTCCATACGTGCATTTTCAAATATATAAGTGTTACCGCCACTTTTCAAATCAAAATATTCCGCATTTTTGGTCAATCTTATTGACGAATCAGATTTCCTCTATAATACCATTCATTCATTCCATTCATTCCTTCTTGCGACCGACAATCGGGTAGAAGAAAAAAAAGGTCTAAGAAAAAACACGCCCGCACGCGGAAGCATATTGTGTCACGCTCGCTACTCGCATATCTATTTAATTAATTATCATACGCTAAAATCGCGGCCGTGAATTGTATAAAATAAGTGTAAATCGCGCAAGAAAACTAGGAGTGTACCACGCGAGTGTCAACCTCAAGTAAGAAGAGAAGCTGACGGCGTTCTCCAGGTGCGTACCTTCAGTTTTATGTGTCGGTTGCAAATTTCAACGAAATCCAATTCCAACCACCTATTACAGTCCACTTTATTCCAATTTTGAACCACGCGACCACATTTTGGTCACTTCGCCCGGATTAAAACCTTTTCAATTCGATAACCATTTTTTTGCCACTTCGTTGGAATATTTCTATGCAGTATAGGCATAATTAAAACCATATATATATATATATATATATATATACTTAGAAACATTTAAATATAACATTTTACTTAATTTCTCGCATTATATATTTATTACATTAATTTAAAGCCGTATATTCATCGCTATTATATAACTTACCATATACTTACCGCAATACATAATACATGTCTACATACCCCCTCGCTCACGAAGAAATTTAGAACCAAGTTTAATAAATCTACCTGATATTTCCGCGATAGATTAGCGTTTACGACGCTTCAATAAATTGTCTATTTGTTCATCGCTCGCCAGTTAAATTTAAACCTTTACTTATAATCTTAATATTTCCTATATATATAATATATATTTATTATAAAAATGTCAAAAACTAGCACGTCAAAAACGAATGAACCTAGGACTGAAACGCCAGATCACAAATTAATGATGTTATTGAATATAGCTATAGCTAGGCGCGATTCTTTATTTTACCGCTTACAAACGATTTATGATCGCTCCCAACAAGTAGATAGTGAGGTGGACAGGGAAGAGTTCCTTTCTGGCGCGATTTCGATTGATGCATTACGAAGTGATTTCGAAAGGGTATTAACCGATTACAATTTATATAATATGCAAGTCTACCCAGAAGCAAAGGTGAAATATTAGTCATGGGTCGCGTTCGAGGAACTATACTGTCATATAAAACGTGTAATGTCTCGTCTTACAAGTCGAATAACAAATGAATGTCCGAAATCGGCTACAATATCGCGACCGTCTTTACCGCCTATAGAGCTAGCGTCGTTTGATGGTGATATCCGCTCATAGT
The DNA here is from genome assembly GCA_033319125.1 of Parnassius glacialis. Taxonomy (NCBI): domain Eukaryota; kingdom Metazoa; phylum Arthropoda; class Insecta; order Lepidoptera; family Papilionidae; genus Parnassius; species Parnassius glacialis. The sequence goes on along the minus strand of JAVANC010000023.1, from coordinate 18,694,491 downwards.
CATTATTTTATGCATGTTTTAAATCAAATGTGCATGATAACCCGTCCCTATCAGACGCCGATAAATTGTATTACCTACTAGGTAAATTAACAATCAAAACGCATTCTGTGTTCGCCGGTATTACTCCTTGTGCTGAGAATTATGAACTTATTTTGAACGCGCTTATAGAGAAGTACGATGATAAACGCATGCTAGCATCGACCTATATCAATCAAATTTTCGACTTCAAACAAATTTCTAACTCTTCTGCTCGAAACTTAGAATTATTTTTACATACGTTCGTAACCGCGGTTAGCGCATTAAAAAACTTACAAATACCTGACTTAACTGATTTTATTATATTACATACCGCCTTAAAAAAGTTAGATCCCGAAACAGTTCGTTCTTTTGAAATGCATTCTCGAAAGGATAAAATTCCTAATTTTAAAAGTTTTACCGACTAGGTAAAGGAACAAGTTAATATATTACAGCGCTCTTATCAATCGAGTTTGACCTCGAATTCGAACCCGAATCACCGACCCGCCGCAAAAGCTCCACAACCGCAATCTTATGTCACTATGGCCGATACATACAAATGTTTGTGCAAGGATATTGTACATGATCATTTATACAAGTGTCCGGCATTTTGTAAAATGACAGCAAACGATCGTTATAAATATGTTAAGGAACGACACGCTTGTGTAAATTGTTTGAGTGTTATACATAAGGCAGGAACTTGTAACTCAAACTCTAAATGTAAAATTTGCAAAGGTAATCATCATAGTTTACTGCACTTTGACGCTTTCAAACCTGCTAACGCTCGCGTTGTGACCACCACCGCCGAGGCATCGGGAACAACGCGCGCGACCGTACCGACAACAGCTGCTCCCGCGTCGTCGCCCGATGCGCGTAGCAAGAGCGTTTCGTTGTGTACAACGTCCATTGCCGCGCCGCTATCAACGCAATCTTGCGTATCCGAAGATTTATTTACACGCAATGTATACACTACGGTTCTGCTATCCACTGCAGCGGTTATGGTACCCGACGCGTATAGCACGAGTCATGGTGTGCGTTGCTTGTTAGATAGTGCATCGCAGAGCAATTTTATAACGTCGGAATGTTGTGATAGATTAGGTTTATCAGTAACTAAAGACAACATAAAGGTAAAGGGTATCGGGGGTTCAGAAAAATACGCAAAGGGAGTTGTAGCATTCCAGTTCACTTCTCGTTTTAACCCTAACATAAAGTATAATATTTCGTCGCTCGTCGTCGATAGAATAACAGATGACTTACCGTCTATGCCTGTCGACGCATCCGCTATGCCGTTCTTACAAGATTTGCCGTTGGCCGATGAAAAATTCTTTGAGCCATCACAAATCGATGTTTTGATCGGTGCTTCTTTATTCTCACAACGTTTATTGCCCGGTATAGTAAGGAATAGCTCTGCTGTACCGTCCGCTATACAAACCACGCTTGGTTACGTCATTATGGGCAATGTGCCCGCTCTTCCCGCTCGCGAAAACGTAACCTTGACGTGTTGTAGTACATTACCCGCACACGCAGATGAAGACCCTAGATACGTTGGTAAAACGGTTTTGCCAAATAGATGAATCTCCTTTGAGAACTCCGCCCACTCAGTCCCCGGCCGAGATAGAGTGTGAGCATTTCTTTCGCGAAACCACTGAACGTGACAAAGAAACGGGCAGATACATAGTCTCGTTGCCTTTCCGGGATGATATATTTTCGCTTGGTGATACTTATGAAACCACTCGGAAACGTTTCCTGGTGTTGGAGAGGAAGTTTGAAGCCGCTCCTGAGTTTAAGGCCGCGTATGACTCAGTTATCCACGAATATTTAGAAAAGGGCTATCTGTCACCCGCGTCGCTTGTTGACAGTGATAACTGCTATCCCGTTTACTACATACCACACCACGGTGTTTTGCGTACAGATAAGACCACTACTAAACTTCGCATGGTTCTCGACGCGAGTCATAAATCGAGTTCAGGCCGCTCACTGAACGATATTCTCCATAGTGGTCCTAATTTACAAGGTGATCTGTTTGCAATCATTTTAAATTTTCGTCTTTTTGCTACCGCGCTTTCCGCTGATTGTAAACAGATGTTCCTTCAAATTATAATGAATAGGCGCGATCGTCGCTTTCAACGCATTTTATATCGTTTTCACCCGCAAGAAGAACTTACCGAATATGAATTTAATAGGGTTTGTTTTGGACTTAGGTCCAGCCCGTACCACGCGCACCGTGTCATTCAGCAACTCATTGCGGTTGATGGAGATTCATTTCGGCTAGCAAAGATAATTGCTTCTCGCTATATCTATATGGACGACATCGTTTTTAGTGTTATATCGGAGGAAGAAGTTGCATCAGCTGCTAATGAGCTGATTGAGTTATTTAAACGTGCGCAGTTCGATTTAGTAAAATGGACATGTAATTCCGACTCGGTCTTAAGCGCTCTGCCTTCGTCATATAAGATGTCTGAACCTATTGAATTTGATAGAACCGCTCAATTTAAAATTTTGGGCTTGAGTTGGGATAAATCTCGCGATTGTTTTGAATTTAAAGTAACCACGCCTGACGAAAGGTGTTCGAAACGAATAGTTTTAGCCACTGTAGCTAGAATTTGGGACATAATGGGCTTCGTAGCGCCTATTGTTCTCTTCGCTAAACTTCTCATAAAGGATTTGTGGCAGTTGAAACTTGATTGGGACGATTGTCCGCCCCAGCATATAGTCGAAACCTGGAAAAGGTTTTGTATAGAGTTACCGCTACTCAATAACGTCAAAATACCGCGACATTTGGGGGTCTTCGAACATTGCGTTGTACGACTGGTCGGCTTTTCCGATGCTAGTGAGCGTGCTTATGGAGCAGTGGTATACGCCCATATTACTCACGCAAGCCAAGCTACGGCGCGACTTGTCTGCGCCGAGTCAAAGGTCTCACCAATGAAGCCTTTGTCTATCGCACGTCTCGAGCTCTGTGCTGCCGAATTATTGGCAAGACTAATTAGACGCGTGCACGATACCTACGATTCACGCTACCGTATAAGTGAGATGTACGCGTTCACAGACTCAATGTGTAGTGTTATGCTACTTACTTATCATTTTACATTAATTTAAATCCATTTTTCCATTCTGTTTCGATTTTCTGCATTCACTTCAAAACTGGATATTTTACATCACCTTTATTTCCATAGGATCCTGTAACGATTTTAAACCATAAGAACACAATCACAAATCATTTCTACTTCGTATTTTCACATTATCAGCACTTTTAAATTGGTTTCAATGAAGTCTACCTTTTTTCGATCTTTTAGTAAGTTTTCCTTAACTCTACAATTTCGGGCTTTGTGTGGGTAGTTGCGCTACCTTTTTTCCTATTTCAATATTATCTCCTTTTCCACTTAAATCTTGCCGTTTTCTTATTACAAGCCTAAAACTAAAATTTGACATGTTTTGTTATTGTTGTTTATTTGGTCTCCATGGAAATTATATTCAAATTTGCTACCGGTCTGTTGTTTCTATTTCGATAATTCCACATAAATACTCTTTCCTCTTGACCATTTACAAAAAATTTGCGTTTAATTTAAATAATTTTTCCGTTCTCTCTAGAAATATATAAAAGCCGAACAATCGGTGAAGAAAGGCAGTCTTGCTTCAGTTCTCGAATTGGAAGCATCTTCTAAAGGCCTTATCCCAGGGCTGCTCTGCCCCGGGATCCTGCAAGCCTCTGTCCTGCCTGAAGCCACTGGACTCTACGAACCTCTGCTCTATCTGAAGTCGCTGGACTCTACAAACCGTTGCTCTGCCTGAAGTCGCCGGGATCCTACAAGTCTCTGCTCTACCTGGAGTCGCCGGAACCTGCAAACCTCGGTTCCGCCTGAAGTCACCGGAACCTGCAAACCTCTGTCCCGCCTGCAGTCACCGGATCCTGCAGGTTTCTGTGATGTCTGAAGCCGCTGAGGATCCTGCAAGCCCCTGTCTGGCCTGAAATCGCCGGATCCTGCAATTACCACATTCACCGGAGGTCGTCGCCTAGAGACACCCACGCCTTCTCACCTACGCCGTGCGTGCTCGTTCCAGGCGCTGAAAGCACACCTTGGATCTTCCGACTCAGCTTCGGCACTAATCTCTTTTTTATTTACTTTTTTAAAATAATCTGTAAATCGCATCATCCATCCTCATATTCATACTCCATTTTTGTTATATAAAATTGTAAATATTTTTGAATCTTAAATATATTATTTGTTTTGTTGTATTTTTGTTGTTTTGTTGCTCTTAGGTTAGATTCTTTTGTTCCTAATTGTCCCTACACGACAAATGGTCACACTTTGTTGGATAAACTCTTCCCCGCACCGATGGCAAACTTTTGTCGCTTACCGCGTCGTTAAGATTATTGACAATTTACCAGCCGCTAACTTTCATCACGTCGCGGGAATAGATAATCCAGCTGATTGTTTATCGAGAGGTCTTACACCCGAAAAGCTAATATCTCATCCATTATGGTCACAAGGTCCGCTCTGGCTCGCGCAAGACCCCTCGCTGTGGCCTATCACCAATACAGACCATAATAGTATAGCGCTAGACAACGTACCGGAAGAGAAAATAACCGCACACCCCGTTACTACGTCAGATCCAGAAATGTCTTTAGTTCAAGATCTTAATAATCGCATCTCCTCATGGAGTAAACTCACAAGTATCCTTGTTTATATCTGCAGATTTATAAATAAACTACCCCGTTCCGGTTCGATAGCAGTTACCGCGTTCGATATAAGCGCCGCAGAGCATATGATAATAGGCGATATTCAAAAAAGATATTTTGCATTCGACATTCGACAGCTATGAGCCGGTAGTAATTGCTCGCCCGCGCTAATGAAGCTTAAACCATTTTTATGTGATGGCCTCATCCACGTTGGTGGCCGCCTTACCAACTCCGCTGAAAGTTGAGAATACAAATATCCGATTATTTTACCGCGTCACGACGCTCTTGTGGAGTCGTTGATAGACTACTATCATAAAAGGTATTTACATGCCGGTCCAGAGCTGCTCATGTCTTTGTTAAGACAACGATTTTGGATCTTGTCCGCTAGACGAATTATACGGTCTAGAATTAATAAGTGTAACATTTGCTTTAAATTAAAACCGCGACCGCAATTTCCTTTAATGGCTGCTCTACCGGGACATAGAGTCACGCAAGCGGAGAAAGCTTTCGCTCATACTGGCTGTGATTACTGCGGCCCTATATCGTATACGCCCATACGAGCACGAGGTGTTAAAACTCGCAAGGCTTACCTATGTATATTTACTTGTCTTACTACGCGCGCACTCCACATCGAAGTAGCCACGAATCTTTCCTCTGTGAGTTTTATCGCAGCTTTAAAGCGCTTTCTATCACGACGGGGTCCCGTGAAATGTCTCTACTCTGATCGTGGAACAAATTTTGTAGGCACACGATCTTATCTACGAGATTTATATAATTTTGTCACAAAAGAATACCGCCCGCGTTTAGAAGAAGAATTGGCCGAAAGTCGCATTGAATTCAAGTTCATAGCGCCTGCCGCCCCACATTTCGGTGGTTGTTGGGAGAGTTTGGTAAAATGTGTAAAGAACCATCTTTTAAGGTTATTGGACAGCAGATCCTTGCGTATGAGGAGTTAATTACAATCCTCGCTCAAATAGAATGTTTACTAAACTCTCGTCCTCTCACTGTGCTTAGATCCGATCCAGCTGAACCAACGGCTTTAACACCCGCACATTTTTTGAATACGTTACCATTACGCTCTCTACCTGCACCTGATGTGGAATCTTCGCCAATTAATTTACTTCAACGACATGCACTCTTAGATAAATTAGTTCAGTCCTTTTGGCGTCGTTGGAGAACTGAATATCTGCATCAATTGCAGGTGCGGCAGAAATGGACTCAATCCTCGGTCTCCGTAAAGGTGGGCACAGTTGTCATAATTATAAATGATAACTCACCGACCCCTCTCCTGGCCTTTGGAAGTGATCATAAAGGTTCACCCGTCTAAGGACGGTATAGTTCGTGTCGCTACAGTAAAAACGGCAAGGGGTACACTCGTGCGACCAGTGGTGCGCTTGTGTCCGTTGCCTACGCAATAATAAACTACATCGCTCACATCTTCTTTACATCTATGTATTATAATATATACATATTTATATTCGCTTAGTTTTAGCTAGTATTAATTGTATTTATCGCATCATATTATTGTTATCCTTTTAAAGGTGACCCTTTAAGGGCGGGGGAAATGTTACCGCCACTTTTCAAATTAAAATATTCCGCATTTTTGGTCAATCTTATTGACGAATCAGATTTCCTCTATAATACCATTCATTCATTCCATTCATTCCTTCTTGCGACCGACAATCGGGTAGAAGAAAAAAAAGGTCTAAGAAAAAACACGCCCGCACGCGGAAGCATATTGTGTCACGCTCGCTACTCGCATATCTATTTAATTAATTATCATACGCTAAAATCACGGCCGTGAATTGTATAAAATAAGTGTTAATCGCGCAAGAAAACTAGGAGTGTACCACGCGAGTGTCAACCTCAAGTAAGAAAAGAAGCTGACGGCGTTCTCCAGGTGCGTACCTTCAGTTTTATGTGTCGGTTGCAAATTTCAACGAAATCCAATTCCAACCACCTATTACAGTCCACTTTATTCCAATTTTGAACCACGCGTCACCAATAAGAACTGTTATTTGGTCAAAAATTTAAATTTCACTATTGTCACCCTAGTCTACAAAAATGTTATTCGAATATTTCTTAAACAATAATTATCACCGCTAATAATGCTTTGAGAACTTTTGTTGACATATAAAACGTGACTATATTTATACATTTGGAATAAAATTAGACTAAGTATTTTAGAATTTTGGTTTTTTTATCTCTTTTAAAAAAAGATTCCGTTTACACCGCTAAGAATTTCGCAAGTCATTTTTAACTTCTGACTTTTGAGGCTTTTTCTTTTTCTTCTATTGATAAAACTTTTTTCTAACGAATTACTTGATATGTCATATTTAGCTTGATTTGACCATAGATTACAGATATTTTTTTTTGTTATAGTTATATTTATGTTGTTGATGATTTCTCATCTTGATTATGATTAAAGTACTTAGGAAGAAAAAAAATACATTTTAAAATTAATAAGCACTTGAAATTAGAGTACTTACATGAGTTAGTATACTCGTATATTTATTTTTATTTTTTTAGATATTTCTTTTGGAAATTAATTATGTATGTCCTAAAATCTTAGGGGTTGTTCTTTTCCCAACTCTTGTTGTTTTCCGTACATATTTTCAAACGTAGTACTTCACTTATAAATCAAAATGTTTGACCAAAGAACAGTTTGTATATAATATATCAAAATAGTATTTGAACTTCAAATAAAAGATTAACAGTTCACTGAGGTCAAGTCAAAGCAATGAAAAAAAAATGTATTCTTTCTATGGTACGTCAATGCCTCATAAGATAGATCTGCATGTAAGTTAATATTTTTATAAATATACCATATCGTCGTTGCAAATATAAAACCTCCTATGTGTCATTTTCTTTGAAAATAAGATTTGCAGATATTTTAAAAGCAAGTTTGAATAGTTAGTTGCCTTTTGTAAAAACTCCCATGTGAATATCTTATTTCTGCACTGAAATAAGTTTCATTTATAAAATATCTCAAGTGTCAGCCAATTAATTGCCAATTTAGTTGTTCATCAAAATCTCCTATGTGCCTAATGCACACATGGAAGGTTTTATTAACAGTTTTGTTTTAGAAACATGTAATCTCCTATGTGATACTCGGCGCTGCGTTCTGCCAAATTCGCGCCTATTTCTTAGAAAGAGAGCACAATGTTACGTCATGCATACATTAAAGTGAGATGGGTAATAAATAGAGGTTAGGGTCATACGTCACTTGACATCAGTGCAGCTACAACTTGTCGCGTGCTAACACGGACCTTTTGTTTTTTCTATTATACTGTAGTTATTACGGTGTGCGAAATTAATAAAATACTGTGATAGTGTAATATTAATTGTATCTAAAATGGATAAAAGTATTCGTCGGGGATACCGAGGACACCTAATGGTAAATTTAGTGTTAAAACCTGAGTTGTCTGCCGATAATGTCGACGAAGTTACAGCCGCCGTTACCGGGTTGAAGGAATTACCTTCGTGTCTCCACGATTCATTAATAACGCTAGAAGATTTAGAATTTGAAATTGCTGTACCTCCGAGATCGCATTCACTCTCATTTTCGCGATCACCATCACCTGCTGCAGCTATTGAACAAGTCTTGTTAAGTAGCGGTGACGATGAAGCGCCGTTGGAAATATCTACTCGAGCTTTCATACATTCCGTACAGATCTCTAATCAGGCAAGTATCAGGTCCGCAGAGGATGAAAATGACGTCATCACCACCACCACCACTACCAACACCGCCACCACAATGTCACTTTGACAGCCGCTGTCGCCAGACTTAGATGCGAATTTGTCATTTGGTAGCGATGATAGTGTGCAGGATCCGCATTGGGCTCCACCCTCAAAAAAGGAGAAGAGTGCAGCTTACTTCGGTTGATAGTGATGATAAAGTACCATTATTGTCGTTGGTGACAAAAATTTAAGCTCTCTGAAAAACATTCCCCTGCCTGTAGACGTTGAAATTGAGCACCAAGTAAGCTCTACAAAGATTAATGAAAAGCAAGGCAATATTATACAGGTGAACCGAAAGGCTAGAGTTTTAGGAGAAGCCTACCTAGGATTTAAGAAAATTAATGATGGTAAATATAAACCTTGTGTTGAAAGACCTAAAAGACAATGAAACCCCGTTGTTCACATACACAGTTGCATACAGGACAGAAAAAAAGGAAGTGGTCATGATATTTTTTGAACAAATGCGATGAAAAATGCACTAAAGTCAGAGTATGTAGATTGTTCTTTTTAAATACACTTTCTTTGGGTGAAGACAGTTTTAAGCGCTGGACCAAAGAATCAGATATGGTTAATGAGGATGTTGATATTAATGTTTCACCTGCTAAGGACCTTAAAAAGAAATCAACTACAGGTCATGAAAAATATACACATCTAACAAAAACAGTAAAATCTTGGATAGATTTGGTTCTGAAAGTACCTAGTCATTATTGTCGAGCGAGTTCCAGTAAGCTGTATGTTGAGTCTACATTTAGGTCTGAGAAACACATGCAGGAGGTGTTTGTTGAATGGTGTAGGGATAACAATTATCAAGCAGCTAGCAGACCGACTTTCCTAAGGATTTTGAAGCAGGAAAATATAGCCATTCACCATCCACGAAAAGATCAGTGTGATACTTGCTGTAGTTTTAAAGCAGGTAATATTTCACAAAAAGAGTATGACGATCACATCAATAAGAAGAATAAAGCTCGTCAAGCAAAAAAAGATGCAATCAATATGGCCAACAATAAGACAGTTGTCATTACGGTAGATGTACAGAGCGTCTTACTTGCACCTAAGCTTTTGGCCAGTGCCTTATATTATAAACTTAAGTAACAGTGTCATAATTTCACTGTCTATGAATGCAAAACGAAAAAAGTTACTATTTACTTTTGGCATGAAGCTGATGGGGGTGTATCTTCTAATGAGTTTACTTCTTGTTTGATTAATTACCTCACGAACCTGGGCCCGGAAATTGAACGAGTCATTATTATTTCCGACGATTGTAGTCACCAAAACAGGAACCGGGTATTATCTAGTGCTCTGAGCGATCTATCGCAAAGAAGGAAACTCACAATTGAGCAGTTGTACTTAGAAAAAGGCCATATAATGATGGAAGTAGACAGTGTCCATTCAACAATTGAGCAGTATATTAAACCTCCTATTTATGCACCCAGTGACTATGTAGCTCGCATCCAGCAAGCTCGCCCAAGACACCCTTACGATGTCAAATCAATTCACTACGAATTTTTTATCAACTATGAAAAACTTGAATCAAACTTCAAGTCTATAAGAACCGGCAAAAAAAGGAGATCCTGTTGTAGTAGATATAAGAGGGCTCAAATATTTGCCAGATGGATCTGTGTTATATAAATTGCGACACACTGACGATTGGACCATCCTACAACAGCGTAGATTTGCTTCTCGTGAAAGTTTGTTGCCAAAACGATTATATCAATTGCCACTTAAAATAACAGAGAGCAAACAAAAACATTTATAGGATCAGAAGAGCGTAATTGACAAGGACTATCATCCATTTTATGATTCAAATTCATTCATACCAGTGACTAAGTCTGCATTTATTGTTATTTAGTTAATACCAATTATTTCAAATTTGTTGTCAAAATATGAAAGGTTACATATCCATATTTCATATTTTCATATTTTATCATAATTTATTTATTAAACGATACAAAAATACAAACTTTTGTTTAAATTAATTTCCTTTAAAAAACTTCTATGTGACAAAAATCTAGCAATTAAAACCTCCCATGTGTAAATAAATAATTAAATAGGCTATAACGTCAGCTTTACTTACTAATATAAAACAATTCATATGTATTTAAATTTCAACTTCTAGTGTCGACTCAATGTTGTGAAAATTTTTCAGGGGGAAGTTTTTTGCTATTTTCTCGATAAGTTACTTTTAACACATATGAGATTATAAAATTGCAACGACGATATTTAGTTTAGATTAAGTCTCGTCGTGTTTCGCAAATAAATAATTTCACCGTTAGCTGATAGCATTCGACATCATTATGACAGATATTCTTAGTTCTAGAAAATCGTTCGAGACGGGATGGACTCCCGCATCAAGGGCTTTGTTTTTATTAATTATATAATTTATTATAGCAACAACAGAAATACACACTCTGTGAAATTTTCAGCTATTTACCTATTAAGGATCATGATCCGATCTCATGAGATACAGCCCGCTGATACACAAACGGACGAACTGACGGACAGCGGAGGCTTAGTAATAGGGGTCCCGTTGATTACCCTTTGGGTATGGAACCCTAAAAAACGACATGATAAGATTTTATAGCAAAGCTCTCCCTCGAGTTGAATTTTGATTATAATAATTCCCTATAATTTAGATTTGGTTTTAATAAAATGTTAAAGCATTTTTAGTTACATACATGTATTTTATATTTTGAACTTTAAGATTTAATGGATGAGGATATTGTGAAGAACTAATGCCGAAAAGTCCATGTAAAATGCTGAAATTAAATTTTGCAGACCGGTTTAATGAGCAGCATACAAACTACTACTAATAAGTTGCACTAACGTACAGACGACAATGTCTCTTACCAGAAAATTTACCAATAGCGATAATTGGAAATTGTTACTGACTATAACGCAATGATTCCATATTATATACACCTTAATACTGCTTATATTATTTAATTTTGTTTATATCAATTATTTTTAATTTTTCCTTTAATTATAGTGTAGTGGTAGCAGCGCTACAATTTCATTCATCTGTCATATTCATGTAATTATTATTATTACATTAGTTCCAAATTGTCATAAATTAAACTGTCAAAGGCTATTTATTTTTATTTTGTTATTTAGAGGCCAATTATGGCTAAGAAATTTCAATAATTAGAACAGTAAATATATAAGAGATTTATTATAACAATTATTTTATTATTCCAGACCTGAACATAGGCCTCTCCCAAGGAATGCCACAAAGCACGGTCCTTAGCTACCTGTATTCATCGACTTCCTGCTTGTCTTACCAGTCATCATTCTATCTAGTGGTGAGACGCTCTACACTACACTTCGTCCGCCAGGACGAGGCCGCCATTCAAGAAACTTTTTTCCATCGGTTATCGGTTCTTCGAGCTATATGGCCAGGCCATTGCCACTTCAGCTTACTAATCGGTCGAGCTATGTCGGTCACTCTGATTTTACTGCGGAAATTCTCATTTCCAAGTGCATCACGCAGAGAAAGTCCGAACATAACCCACTCTATAGCTCGCTGAACGACTTGGGCTTCCTCATATGGCCAGCAGTGAAGGACCACGTTTCAGTTCCATTCGTCATCACTCACAATACGCACGTGTTGCACAGTCTTGTTTTCAAGTGTTTAGGTATACCTGACGAAAAAAATGTGGCGTAATTTCCTGAATGCTGCCTAGCCGAATAGAATCCATCGATTTACCTCTCGGACGAAGTTGGACTTACCTAGTCGGACTTATTTGTCCCAGGTATACATACACCTCAACAACAGATATTTATATCATTGACCTTATTATACAACATTTTGGAGACATATTTCACCATACAATGACTTATTATCATCATGACAGCCAATAAAATCCACTGCTGAACATAGACCTCCTCCAACAAATGCCACAAAGCACGGTCCTGAGCCACCTGCATCCATCAACTTCCTGCATTTCTTACCAGGTCGTCACTCCTTCTAGTGGGGGGATGCCCTACACTTATACTGTTACGCTTACTATTATTCTTATTTTTCTTGAACCAACACTGTGAATGAAAATATCCTACTTTTACCACAATAAAAGCATTAAATATTTTTTCTCTGTCATAGTTCTTTTTAACACTTTTACACTCGTTCTGGAAATATTCTTCTATCACGCACTTGGAACTTTTTCCAAAACTTTTATTCCTTACCACAAAAGCAGACGATGGTGAATTATGCTGGGTTCTTCGTTTTACCCTTTAAGCTTTCTTCTTCCATTAGCAATCTCGCCATTATGCTTTTCAAAGTTTGCTTGTCATCCGAAGCTGACTCGTATGCCAAAATGAAATATTTATGATTTCAGAAAGCGACATAAGAATTTTTGTAATTATTCATTTTTCTGATATTTTCCAGCCATCTGTTTCAGTTGGCATTGCAGTTCTTTAATGTTTGACAGGAATACAAAGGTGTTGGTACTTTTTTATATTTGTAATGCAAGAATTTTTGTAGTACAATGTGAATACTCGCCTCTATTTTTATTCATAGACACTCTGTCGCTTCCTCCATATCCCTGCTGACGTCAAACAGGAAATAATGTGTTGTTACACATCTTCAGACATTCGAGTAACTTTTAAGTTCTGCACCTTGGCATCCTTATTTTCCGTATTTCCACACATTCAAATTTCTGGAACCTTCCAACTTTTACACGTTTATGTTTTGATTATTTTCCATCTTTTGTACCGCCGTCCTGCACAATTTGGCGACTTCGTAACATCAAACTGCCGGTTAGTCGAAGTCAGTAATTCCACAACTTTTATTAAATTCTGAGCAGTTAATGTGTCTGGTCCCAAATCTATTGGAATTAAATAAAATATCTTGATATTTGTATTTTAATTTAAACACATTTACTAACATGAAATATAACATGCGCTGAGACAGGTAAGTATTTTATAAGAAAGCATAGATTACTGATAATGCACAGCGAAAAAAGGATTGTAAAACATAACAACACAAGCAAACCACAAACTAAACAGTGCTATCAATTATACACCTTAAATGTAATTATATTGCCATTTTACAACATCCTCAATTAATAATCAAAATGCAGATTCGTTGTCAACACTGACGTCTAAGATGGAATGCCTGGTTTCCAGCAAAATGGGTCTCCGGTTCTCTACACTCATCATACAAAACACAGCAGCATTGATTTTGCTATTTTAAGCTGGTATTCTGTGAAAGCGTGGTCCTTTCTCGGTCAAACTGGCCCATTCTTGCTATAACATACATAAACCATAAAATAGCTGCACCCCATTTCGCAGCTATTTTACTCTATTGGCTCTATCTTGTAAAAACTGACTGTAACTGTACTAGCGTTAAGCAGCATTACCAATACGAATTGTATAACCTCTGCATTTGCCAAACTTTTATTCAGCGTGGTCTAGACGAACCTTTCAAGTTATCATTCATAGTTTGAAAGGACCAGCTATTTATTTAAAAAGGCTTGTGGTGGACTAACCTGCCACTTCTGTACAGTTTTTATTTTTATATCTTACTAGCTAGTACCCGGCGCTTGCTTCTGCAAAAGAAATAAACGTAGAAATATCGTTTTAAATTTGGAAAATTTATAATGTTGAAATATATATAATTATAATACAATCATTGAAATTGAATGATCAATAACTTTCAAATAACTTGTCGGCACGATAACCGCGCCACCTACTGTAAGTTAATTGTGCTATGCCTACAACCTTTGCGCAAGTGCATATAATAAGTTGTGTCGTGAAGCGACAATTAAAACAAAAGAACCTAACCTAACAACAACAAACAACAAAATAGAACAAAAATAAATAATTTATTTAAAATTTTAAAAAGATATTTACAATTTTATATAAAAAAATGAAGTATGATGATGGTGATGGGTGACGTGAATTACAATTAAATAGAAAATAAAGATAGATGAATACTGAAGCGGAGCCTGAAGATCAAAGTGGCACACCGCGCTTGGCGGTGGTGGCACGCAGCGCCTGGTCTAGGCACACGCAGCGCCTGGAGTAGACACACGTAGAGCTTGGAGTAGGCACACACAGCGCCCAGAGTAGGCACACGCTGCGCCTGGAGTAGGCACACGCAGCGCTTGGAGTAGGCACACGCAGCGTCCAGAGTAGGCACACGCTGCGCCTGGAGTAGGCACACGCAGCGCTTGGAGTAGGCACACGCAGCGCCCAGAGTAGGCACACGCTGCGCTTGGAGTAGGCACACGCAGCGCCCAGAGTAGGCACACGCTGCGCCTTGATTAGGCGCTCTCAGCGCCTGGAGTAAACGCTCGCAGCGCCTGGAACAAGCACGCACAGCGGCTAAAGATAGCGCGGGCACTAGTAGGTGAAGGCGTAGACGACGACTTTAGGTGAAGGCGTAGACGACGACTTTAGGTGAAGGCAAAGGCTTGCAGGATCCTGGAGCAGTGCGGCCCCGAGATAAGCCTTTAATAGATGATACCCGTTTGAAAACTGAAGCAAGACTCCTTTATTGGCCGATTGTTCGGCTTTTATACCTTTTTAGAGAGAACGAGAAATTATTTAAATTAAAAACAATTTTTGTAAATGGCCAAGAGGAAAAGAGTATTTATGTGGAGTATTGAAGTAAAAACATCAGACCGGTAACGAATTTGAATAAAAATTGCCATGACAACCAGATAAACAACGATGTCAAAACATGTCAATTTTGGTTTAAGGCTCGTAATTGAGAAACGGCAAGATTTAAGTAAGAAATGAGATATTATTGACATAGGAAAAAAGGTAGCGCAACAGCGCGCACGAAACCCGAAATTGCAGAGTTACGGAGAACTAAATAAAAGATCGAAAAAGGTAGACTCCATCTATAGCGTGAAATTACGAAGTGAAAATGATTTGTTATTGTGTTCTTATGGTCTAAAAACGTTACAGGATCCTATGGAAATAAAAGTGATGTAAAAAGAAAATCAAAAACAGAATGGAAAAATAAATTTAAAACAGTGTAAAATGATATGTAAGTGCCATAACACTACAGTTGCCAAAGTTTAAACGCAATCTGATGAAGGATATAGCAGTGCATAAAATACGCACAAACAAGCTTAATTTTTATATATTAGATAATAGTTTTTGTACAAATGATACCTTTTTATTATTTATTCTTTGTATCAATGACCTTTTCTTTTTATCTTTCGATTATTCTTCTAACGTTACATATTTTCCATTAACTAATTAGGTACCATAGAACACTCCTTTTACTCTATACTCCGAGGTCATTATGCTTGTAGTAGAAAGTAATAGTGTTCTTTGCGCTTGAAACTTCGACTTAAATTAGATGTGTGCCATGTATAATTAAACCCGAATTAAGTTTAATATTGTAAATAAATATTTTTAATATAACTAAAGTGACAAACAAAATTATAGTACCCAACTAATTGTAAGTGGCTAAAGTAGTCCAAGAACAGATCCGTTGTCAGCCTTCAGGGTTAATATGTAATGTCTCACAGCCTTTTTTTAAGTAAGGGAGACAATCTAGCACACAGTCCATCTGCTAGTAAGAGGCTGCGGAGCATATACATCTATATTTATCCTCGATTAAGAATCACAATGCAGATGCTACGCCAACCCTGAGAACTAAGATGGAATGTATCGTTTCCATTAAAAAAAAGGTCCAGTTTTCTACGCACACCGTACAAAACACATCATCATTAAGCTGCTATTTTACGCTGGTATTCTGTGAGAGCGTGGTCCTACCCGACCCATTCGTGTCGTACCGGTCAAGCCAACTCATTCGTGCTACAATCGTAATATAGCTGCAGCATGTTTCTACCACGTATATATTGTATTATAATGGCTTTTTTAACAATTCCGACCGGAACACAGCAATTCAAGCACTGCTATTTTGTAGCAGAAATAGGTAAAATGTTGGTAAACCACTGAATATATTTAAATCTCATGTACATAGTTTACTGAGCATTGTTATAAATAATTTGTGGCACGATATATCCAGATCATGAAATTTTATCCTGGGCCTTAAAAACACAGTCTGTTCATGTGATGATGTGCAAATGTATTTATTTTATGTTATTAGACTATGTTCATAACGTCGTTATGTGAAGTTTAGTCCACGTCACGGCCACGTGTACCTCAAACATATCGACTATCGCAGTATCAAAAGTCTCGCGCAATCCATACGTACTGTTCCCCGCCGCCTGTCTAGATATTTTACATAAAAGCATATGAGTTCATGAACCCATGAAATACTTCGATATAATGAACGCATGGATATGTTCAACAGGAAATTGCTACTAGCTAAGGTAAATCACCTTTCTTCAGTGTATCGAGAGCTGTTATATATTAGTAAAATGAACTTCAAAAAGTTTTATAAAAAAGATTAAATTTAAAATTATGATGTATAGATTAAGCACTGAAAAGGTTTGGTAAAGAATAGTTATTATACTGTGATAGTACTTGTCAGTCGACCATTTATTGGGGAGAATAAAGTACTATAAGTTCATCGCTCCAGTCGACGTGTTGCGCTCATTATAATTTATGTTTTGATTATTATTACTTGTACGTGACTTTTCTGAGAAACTTAAACTTGTCCAATAAGGCATTAAATAAATCAACACCTATTTTCTTCTGCTTCTGGATTTTTAACAGCAGAATTTGTACAACATCACGTTTTAGTATAAGTAATTATAGATTTATTTAGATTAAATAATCAAATATTTCCATCAAATTGAATGTATTTCAATAATCATTTTATACCATTTGATGTTATTTGTGGGTTGTGGAGAAAGTGTGAGCACCGAAATACGAGTCAGAGTAAATGACATTTGATACTATTCCGGTGAAATTCACGACTTTGTGCGAGATTCCAATGGTAGTTCAGCCAAGATAACAGGCCAGGTAAGAGCTGAGGATTCAATTGATAGCTTTGGAAAGTAGATGAGAAACCGTTGCATAGGTACCTTAGCTTACTCATTCCGTGACCATTACACTTCTCTAGTGGTGACGAGCAGTGGTAGTTTATTTCTACAAAAAAAAAAGAAACTTAAAAAATACATACCAATTTCCATTTTGCACCGAGTCTACGCCCTGTTCAGGCTTCTAGCATTTTGAACAAGCTGGTACTCGATAATGATTCAGTACTATAGACGCTATATGCATAAATACATTATTAAAATATATCTACGTCATCTGTGGTCTATCAGCATGTTCCTTATAACAAATCAAAATAATAACTACTGTCGTTGCAAACTCACCTGCACGGCATAACAAATATGGCAAATATTCTCCTTTGATGGCAATCAATGAGGAAGGTCTACGTTCAGCAGTGGATTTCATAGAATGTTATAATGAAGATATTTTGGGGAGGCTGGGATCTACCTTCGATCGGTCCACCCCGGGCAACGGCATCAATAGCTACTTAAACCTGTGGTGACGGCTGATAATCCCCTCGTACGCTAATAAGCCTCGCAAGAGGCCGCCAGGATTGCTACCACCCTTTCGTCGAAGTCAGGCGCGAAGCAACTGACTGCGTTCCGTCTGTAAGCGAGAGAACAAGTGCCTTTGGGGGACAGAAGAGCCATCAGTTACGCCGCTTAAGACTAGTCTGGACTTCTGAGCAAAGTTAAACCGGATAAATCAATCTGGAGGGTAGCAAGAGCCGAGGCACGGTCTTGCCGTTGTTCCATCGTAGGCAGTTGGGGACCCAAGTAGCGCGTCAGTCACGTGCTAAAAGCTATCCCGCTATCTCGGAAAAAAATCCCGAAATGCTAGGCCGTGCCAGTTGGAGACTGGATGGGTGGACCTGGTGGCTATTTTGGAGGGGTTCCGTGGTCTACAAATGAGTTCCCTATCGGTTAGCTGTGCTCTTGAGTATACAGTAGGTATATATAGCGGTGCTTCGATTTTTTAACTGCTTTCCCACAACAAAACACCCAACCAACATGAAAAAATTTCAGATGAATATGGTAAAACATCGGCGGCACTTCCTCCGCTTCAAATGCACCTCAAGAATATTACAGGTATGCACATTAACCTCGATCCACCACCTCGAGATCGAGAAGTCACGCCTGTGTCTATCAATTGCATGGCAGAGATCAGGAAATGACCAGGCTCATTTAACACCTCAAATAGATGATATACAAAGCACGAAAACGGTATCTTTCTGCGGAGCTAGTTTTTTTCGGGGACTTTAACTCCCATCACATGGAGTGGTTGTTCCCATACGAGAAAACTCATCATGCTGGGGGAGAGGCGCGCAATCTTGCGTTATTGCTAGATATCACTCAGCTGGTTCAGCTCAAGTAGCGATGCGGGTACCAGATTTAGTCGGACATACATCTAATAAAATAAAAAAATTCAAAATTAAAATAAATAAATAAAAAAATGTGGTTGCCAACCTGAATGCCAAGCGTGGTAACTATCGCAACCATAAAATAATTATCCTATGAGTCAATCTGTTTGGAGGACTACCTTCAGTTGTAGACTATGATGGGCTATAATGACGATCATGATGATCATTCCAAATATCTTCCAAACATGAATTTTTCAAACATAACTGGGAAAACAAAATTCAACCCTCTTTAATTCGTTACTGTAAGTCCTGTTGTGTAAAATGTGAATAATGTATATAATAAAACAACGAAATTAAGGGCGAAACCTGAATGGCAAATCCATCTTGAAACAATAGGTCAATTTTATTAAAGCATTTGTCTTTTATACGATAATTCTTGATAGTTTTTGGGTCAATGTGTGAATCTGGATTGACCCAAAAACTTTTACTAAATTATTAATATGCCAGTGTACTTACACCAATATATTCTCTCTGAATTTTCTAAAAGTAATATAAATACCATACGTGGCAGAGACACGCTACAGCTAAATTAATGGATGAAGCTTGATCTGGGAAGGCCCCTCTCTTGGGAAGAACTATCAGAGAATACCAGGGTAAAATAGCAGCTTAATGCTGCTGTGTTTCTTATTATAAGTAAAGTGAATGGGAGACCCCTTTTTACTGGAAACTTAGTCATCAAGAGTAACAACGCAACATCTGATTTATTATTCTCAATCGAGGATAGGTGTTGATGTCTATGGGCTACAGAATCTGTTTACCGTAAGAGGGGCTATGCTCGTTTGTCACCCTTATTCTATTAAAACCTGACCCTATATACAGAACAAATATCCTACAATCAACCCTTCCGGAAATAAGAAGGGTTCTGCGACTAGCAGAATTCTTGCATCTTGCTTGATGTTCTTAGCAATATTGAATGCTCAGGAAGAGCCTCTTAACTTGTGCCTTCTTTGAATGTAAAACAAGCGACCAAATATGGGCATGGTGAATAAAGTCAATGACATTTACTAAAACATCTAGTGAAATATGAAAAACCAATTAACATGATAATTTAAAAATGTTTGATGACTTGTCGTTACGCCTATAAAATATATTATATTTAGTAAGTTACAAGAGCCTTTAGAGAGACTGGGAAACTTTGTAAAAGAAAACTGGAATAATTTATGCAAACTGCTTTATTTCAAAATTTTTTCAATTAATGGATACAATTACTTAATATGTACACATTTTATAATAAGCAATAAAAGTGTAATATTTTATTACAATAATAAATAAACTAAAACTTTAATATCTAATTACTACTATCATAAATTCGTACTCCAACTCGGTATAGTGCCAAGAACGCTAGCTGCGTTTCGTAGCTGAATGGCTATACTTAGCTTTGAGCGAGAAAAGAACCAGCCCTCTTGTCACAAGTTGAGAAAATTATGTATAAGAGGATATCCGGGCAGCAATTATTCTATGCAAACATATTGTTTTGTTTTCTGCCCGGATAATGATAGAAGAGCAAACATTTTTTAACATGCAATGTAATATTTGCCACTTTCTTTACACTGACATATTTTATTTTATTATTTCACTATTCCAAAACTAGAAACCTTTAAAATTTTACTATTTTATTTTCAGTTAACTCAATCGTTACCGACCGTACACGGATCGATAATTACAAGCGCTGATAAATCTTTTCATCTGAAAACAAAAAATATCCTCTCAGCTATTTTATATTGTTAATTTTGTAGCTAATTCAAATTGTTATTTTTAATACATAATACGTAGAAAAGTAAATATTTTAAAAGCATATTTTTAATCAAGCTATCTTATTCTGAAATTACTTCCTTAATGCAAATACATTTGTTTTTCGCTCACATCCACCGCCGGGAAGTAAGTACAAAACGCTACATTCCAAACAAAATTGCCAATATTAGAAATGTGTTAGATTGTTAGATTCATGTGTTGTGTAATTTAAGAACCGAGTTTAGTGGCACATTATCTTGGTAATAGTTATTGGTACTACCGTGATAGAAATATTTGAATCATATATTTGTTCTAAAATACAGTTATTAGTAGACGTTTAAATAATGAAACGCCAGCATCGGTGATAGTATATATTATAATATTTTGTAAAAAGCCTAGCATTTCATTTAAAGTACAATTCTGTTACGTTTATAAAAAAGTTTTTTTTTTGAAAAAAGGATAGTTTAGAATCAATTATCAATTCGTTCTCTAGATTAGTAACTGGAATTTATTAAACACAAGCAGTTTATAATTTTTTATATAGTTTATAAATTGTATAATTGTTTATCTTTTGTGTTAACTCAATTGATTTTCTGGGTAAACGAAGCTAAATTTTGCTTAATTTTTAAATTTTTTTTATTTTTTTAATTTTTTTATAGGATAGGTTGACAAACGAGCTCACAGTCTACCTGTTGGTAAGTGGTTGCTGTGAACCATAGACATCTACATCTATCCTCGTTTGCGAATCAAAATTCAGATGCGTTTTATTTAAATGTGTAGTGTTCGCGTAAATATAAGAAATCATTATACACTACTAATATTACTGCAGTATGGCTCTACCACGTATAAAATTATAAAACCTCTTAGTAATATGTATATACGATAGTTAGCTATTAAATGTGTAATACATAGTACAAATAATACCGGGCAAGTATTTATCACATCTTTGATGGCAAGTAAATACAGAGTAATCTTACTTTCCCTAAATGGACTTTGATATTTCCTGTTATCGCTCTCAATATCTACCTGTGTTTAGAAATTTGCAGTTACTAATCTAGAGGACAAAGCACGAAGTATAATTAATGATTAAACGAACTTACCTTAAGTGAAGTTTTATCATAATTCTATATATATTATTAAAGTAACTCACTTCCGCCCGCCGTTCTGGTACCCAATTTTCCAGGAAATATCAAGGTTATTGTGTTCAGCTCTAAACTTAAGTACATGTGGAGAGCAGTGTCTATGGGTGGCCGGCAGAAGTAGGGTCCTCCCCACTTCTGGGACCAGAGAAAGAAGGGGAAGGGACGGTTTTTTTATTTTTTAGATTCTCAACTATAGTGCGAGTGGTGAATCCTGATACGATATGTGATACTACATGTTTGTGTTTAATAAGTTCCAGTTACTAATCTATTAGGACCAAGCACCTCGTATGATTATGATTGAAATTCACTTAAGGTAAGTTCGTTTAATCATTAATTATGTTAAAGAATTACTACATAAAACAACTTAGTAATAGCTTGGTAGCAATCACCTCATTCCCAGGGGTTATTATCGTCCATACATTCCTTAATTCTATATTTCACCTTTTTATACTATCTAATACAGGTAGGAAATTCTATTATACATATGTATGTGAGATATTCTAAATAGTGACCGACCGAAGATTCGATTTCGGTTTCGGTTTCGGCAAGTTTCGGCAAAAAAATCTAGTTTCGGATTCGGCAAAAAATCTGCCAAACCTTCGGCGGCGCCGAAACTCAGTATTCGTAAATTATCGTGCGTGTTTCGGATTAGTTCGTGACTCGTGTATTATTCATATTTATACAGAAACAAAAACAGAAACTTTTTATTAAATATTATAATAATAATATTATTAATATTTTATTTATACATGAAAGAGCCATGTTGCAGCTATATCAGTAGGTAGTATAGTCATAGTATAAAGAGAGGCCAAGTAGGTTATCTGCGGCCTAATCAGCGATATAACTGCCTACTGTCTCAGGGTTGTCACTGTCACCAAATCATTAGTTTAAAACTCTGCCCTTGCCAAAGATAATACATCTCTGTATAACTAATTCAGTGATCATTAGTCGATAAAGTTCAACAATGGTTTTCCTAACAAATACAGAAATGTATTAAGATTTAAAGCAGTATAATAAATATATATAATAATGAAAAAATTGAGTAAAGCGGCTAAAATATTGTAAAAAAAAACATCGTACAATAACATAAAATTACTAACGCCTGCCTCTTAGACTGTAATAAATTTTTTGTTCTGTTGTTATTATTCGAACTTTGCTCTATTTACCTGATTTACAATTAGTCAATTACTTATTTTTAATTACGATTTTATAACCGTAAGTAGGTACTTAGTTACTATTCTTCCTCTGTCTGATAGACAACTAATACAACATAAATAAGTAAGTAGGTATCTCATCGTCAAGTAAAAATTATATGCTATAATAAGTGACTCGCTTACGTGACGCGCGAACCTCGTGCGGTGTTAGCCTCAACTGGCGCATTGAAAACACTTCGAGATTGTGTTTAAGTGTGCGTGCGGCGCCTCATAGATACTATGGCGCACACATACAAGCCGCGCGCAGTGCGTTTGTATCAAGATAACGTACTTCCCCTCTCTTTATACTATGGTATAGTTGTGGGTCAGTTATGGGTTGGCTCACCCGGGCAAGGAACACGCTCTCACAAAATACCAGCGTAAATGGCAGCTTGACACTGCTGTGCTTCGTATGGTGAGTGTAGAGAACCGGAGACCCATTTTACCGGGAAAGAGTCTTATCTTAGTCCTCGCGGGTGACGCATCTTTATTTTGATTCTTTATTGAGGATAAAAGTAGATGTCTATGGGTCACAGCAACCACTTACCATCAGGTGGACTGTGTGCTCGTTTGTCACCCTATTTTATAAAAAGAAATATATTATAAATTATACTTATTGAAATTTATTCTTTCGTTTAATTACCACTGGTTCGAAAAAAACCTCTGTTGTTGGAAGAACCCGCACGAAACCCAGCGGGACTTTTTTTATAAAACAGTTTACAGTCAGAGGCGTAGCGTGGACTAATATAAACGTGGGCGAAGTTGCTTCAGCCAGGCTCCTTTTTATTCATTCCAAGGATCTCAATAGATCAATCCTAACAAACATGCTTTGACACGACATACCTACTTAGATCTAATAATTCCTGACAAGTTTCGACTACTGAATGTATTGTAGTATTGTAACAGTCGCGGTGTTTGAAGGTAGTTACAACGGCCTCGCAGTCACACTTAAGAGGGGCTTCTTGCGAGGCCCCAAACAAACACACTTAAATTTGTGACTTTCTATTTCGAGCGTAAAAGTGATCAAATTATTTAGTTATCTGTGGTTAAGGGCATTGCATTTTTGGGGGCCTCGCGAGGCCCCTTTAAGTGCGAGGCCGTGGCTGAGGGCCCACTTCGCCCACGCCTAGCTACGCCACTACTTACAACCATGTATGTAACACAATTAACAACACAAAACAAATTAGAAATAGCTTTGTAGTGATCACCTCATTCCTAGTGGTTATTATTATCCATAAATTCCTAAATATTATAATAAATCTTTTTATACAAACTTAGTTTATTAAATTTTTTGAACTATGATCAGGTTTTGTATATTTTCTGGGATTTTGTTATGTTGTGTGTGTGTAAGTGTGACATATTAAGTTGATGCTATATTAAAAACATGTTCTCAATTAGCGAGTAACTTTTTATGGGTGCAAGTGTTGATTTTTTTTGCAAAATTGACTTAAAAATTATTTCTTAACGTTAAATTGTTCATTTTTACTTTAAAATAAATAAATATATTGCAACATGACTATTACAATTACTTTTTTTTATTTACATGCATTACCTATCTGTATATGTATAAAAAATATACCAGATTTCAAAATACAATGAAAAATAATTAACATGTCTAAATAAGTTTCGGTTTCGGTTTCGGTTTTGTTTGATTCGGTTTGTTCCTCTTTCGGTCGTACACTTATTCTAAATGGCTAACGCTACAACAGGTGAAGTAACCAACTTTCGGCTTTTATACACGCGAAGCGCTGGTGCTTTGGTGGTAATATGTTGGTGAGCGAGATAGGTAACAGTTGTGCAAGACAAAGAAGTATTCTATTCTAGACGTTATCTTTATAACTTCACTAGAAATCTAGGTGTTGGCAAGTAATTTTAGAAACTTTATTTATAAAATAATAATTCCGTCATCGTCAGTCTGTAACAATCCACTGCTTTTCAGAAGTCGTTCCAATTCTAGAGACAACTCGCCTTTACTTCGCCCGGTGGAAAGTTTACTGCAATGCTCGATGTTTTAAATCCAGCTTAGACTGCATGTTAGTACTGCATTGCACAGGAGTCCATAAGATTCACTTTTTCATAGGCATCTTTAACGTCATATTTAATAACTAGTAACCTGTCCCGGCTTCGCCTGAGTGGGATCTATTAATGTGGTGTTATTAAGATTTAATATGATCATCAAATTAATACTTATATAATCAAATCAATTTTTCATTATAATAAAATTCTCCAAATATTCGGAGTAAAATTTAACAGAGATCCCTCCTAGTATTGATTTTTATCTAATCGTGAAGTTTCATTACATTCGGTTAAGCCATTCAGAATATTAGTCCACACAGACAGAAACATAGATAAAAATTAAAAATTGTTAAGTTATGTCCAGAAGGCATGTGAATAAACCCCAATCAAAGGCAGATACTTAAATTTAATTTGTATGTATATATTTAGGAAGCGGATACAAGGGACAAATATTATGCGAGGGTAGCCGAAAAGCTTGACACCATCGATAGCAGAAAATAATGTGTGAAAAGAACATGGAATAACCTTAGGGATGGAATGGTAAGTGCAGCGGAAGAAATGTGTGGAACGATTAAAAGAGGCAGTAGTAAAAGAAGAGATGCATGGTGGAATGATAAAGTGAAAGCAGCTGTAAAGAAGAAGCAGAAAGCATGGTTAGACTATTTGGCCTCTAGTAATGATAAGGATATGAGAGAGAAGATGAAAGAAATATATAAGCTGCAGAAAGTTCACACGAAAGCATTGATTGAGGAAGTGCGTGAAAGGTGTAGAATGGAAACGGACGAAAGGTTGTCGCACAACTTTAAAGAGAACTCCAAACTCTTCTGGAAAGAGGTTGGAAGGACCCGAAGTGGTGCGACGGCCTTAAGAATGAACAAAGTGCTTTTGAGAACCAATTACCTCCTCACAGAAAAATCGGACGTCATGCAGCGATGGAGCGAATTTTATAGAGAAATGTATGCGTGTGATGATCTTAGTGAGGGATCCGGGGGTGACACCGTGACTGGTACGCCAGAGCCGGACCTCGATGACACTGAGGTCATCAGTATGAAAGAGATTGAATGTGCGATTCGAAGTTTGAAATGTGGTAAGGCTGCGGGACTAGACAGAGTTACTGCTGAAACGGTCAAGTATGGTGGGCCTCGAGTGCTCTGTGCAATTTGTTCTGGTGGACGGGGGATGTCCCGGATGATTGGCGATCCGCAGTCATTGTACCTTTATATAAAGGTAAAGGTTCACATTTTGACTGCGGATGCTATCGGGCGATCAGCTTGACCAGTTTAGCAAGTAAAGTTTACTCGAAGGTTTTGACACGTAGGATGCAAGAGAAATCAGAAAGATTTCTATGGGAGGCACAATGCGGATTTAGACCTGGAAGAGGATGCACGGATCAAATGTTTTCTCTCCGCATGATCACGGAAAAGCTTCTGGCTTTTAACCAGAAGATTTTCTGTGCTTTTGTGGATCTTGAGAAAGCATTTGATAAGGTTGTAAGGAAGAAAATGTGGGAACTGTTGCCGGGGTATGGTGTGGATGGTCAATTGCTAAGGACTGTGCAGTCACTTTACTGTGACTGTAAAGCCTGTGTGCGGGTAGGGCATGACCTGTCACCCATGTTTGGCGTCCAAACGGGCGTAAAACAGGGTTGTGTCATGTCTTCCTGGCTGTTCATACTGTATCTCGACAGCTGTTTACAGAAGCTGAAAGATAGCTGTTTGGGTGTGAAATTGGGTGACATTAATGTAAATTGTCTGCTTTATGCTGATTATGCAGTGCTTATTGCACCATCAGAGGTAGAACTGCAGGCATTAGTCACGTGTATGAAAGAGGAATGTGAAATTAAAGGTATTCGTTTGAATGCTAATAAAACTAAGGTTCTGGTATTTGAAAGGGACGAAGATAGAACGAAGTGTGAAATATGGGTAAATCAGGAATGTCTAGAACAGGTAAATGAAATTGTATACTTGGGGAGTGCTTTTAGCCGAGATGGAAGATGTGATTTAGATGTGGACAGGCGTGTCGCTGCCAGGAACAAAGTAAATGGTGCCCTGACTGCGTTAGTTAAAAGGCAAGGCGCAGTGAAGAGTACACGCCTTGCAATACATAACGCAGTGTTGGTACCGACTTTGTTATATGGCAGCGAAACCTGGGTATGCCAGAATAAGCATAAAACAAGTTGAATGCAGTGGAGATGCGATCTTTTCGTAAAATGTGCGGCGTTTTCATGGCCGACCGAAAGCGAAACGAAGAGATTCGCAATAAAGCAGGTTTGAAAGATGACCTTATCACAAAAATTGATAAGGGCGTGCTTCGATGGTTTGGGCACGTTGAGCGAATGAGTGAAGACCGAATGGTGAAGAAAATATATAGCGCAAAAATTAATTTTAAAAGGTGTCGAGGTAGACCGAGACTAACTTTCGAAGACCATGTGAGCAAACTGCTCGAAGAGGGGAGGGTCAAGAGTACTCGGATACCTAGACGTGCATGTATGAAGAAGTTAATGAATCTGAAAGAAGCGAAAGAGGTATGTAAAGATCGTGACACTTGGCGAGCTGTTCTCTCTGGCTACCCCGTCAGGGATTGTGCGTGAAGATATGTAAGTATGTATGTATGTATGTATATATTTGTACGAGGGCTTGGGAAATTACTTATTTCAGAAAATTTTTGTTTTGTTGTAATTATTCTACGTACAAATATATCATAAAATTATAGTAATTAGTATCTTTATAGCCAGTGTTTATAGCTTGTGGTTATAGTTAGTAGTTATATCAGTAGGCTATTGTATGGTTATATAATTGCAAGTATTTTTCTGTTAACGGGACATAAATAAATATATTGTAAGAAAACAAAACGAAAAAGTTTAACATTATATTGACCAGTATTTGCACAATTCTAAAATAAATATATTTATAAGAAAAATAATATGGACTGCATTTTATTTGAATCCGACCAGTAGATTTATCTTACTTGGAAGTTTTGTAGTATAAGATTAAATATCCACTAGATTAACTTTGAATTTATTGATATCGATTACTGACTTAAAGTCAGAAGCCAATATTATAGAGACTAGAATAATATTTTTGAATGTGCAAAATAGCTTGCTAAATCTAAGCACTATTTTTTGAATTAAGGTTGGGCGTTAAATGTAAAATTTTTGTCATCATCGATAATAATATTATTGGAATTTAATATAAAAGTTATAGTCCAGGCGCTCAGTTTATTTATCAAACATTAGCTTTTCGATTTCAAATTCGCACAACGTAAAGAATATAAGAAATATATTACATACAGGAAAAAACTATAACACATTAATTTCTTTATCTTTAACAGCAATAATGTATAAACATTATTTTATTGCTTGTACAATATATTTCAACGCTTACACAGTTTACTGTCACAGTTACATATTTGAGTGTTAAAAGATCACTCTCACAATAATTACGTATTTTCGTTTTAAGAATCACACTTGCACAGAGTACCAGCGTGAAAAATCATCATAGTGTCGTTATGCTTCGTATTATTAGTGACGACAACGGGCGAATTTTACTTGTAGCGAGGCATCTAATCCTTGTCCTCAAGGGTGACAGGCTATCCGCATAATCGTTGTTAGTCAAAAAAGTATAAGTAGCAGACAGTTGATAGTGAGAGTAAGTATGTCTATAGTCCAAAACTTCTGATTCTTACCATCTGGTAAATATGTACCCACTTCTCTTCCTTAAAACTATCATATTTATCTCACAGTGTGCCTGTTTAAGTAAATACAACGTTACACTTCAGAATCCTCTTCATGAGGCAGAGGCGAAAGAGAATCCATCACACCGATTTCGCCCCCGTATGTATCGTAAGAGTCGCGAGTGTGCAGTGTCGTAGCAGGGGTAGGGTTTCTATATCTCAGGATGGTAGATTTAGGTAAGGAAAGAAGAATAAGACATCAGAAACATATATATTTTTGGTAGAATAATATTTTTATTTTTGACATAATATTCAAAATCTTCGTCATCGTCATTACAATTCTTCACAAGACCAATGATTACCAATATGTTGGGCTATGACGGTTACTCTGGTTCTAGTGCGGATATCCTCATTCATAAGTTTATCATGCAGAGAAACCCGGACATAGCCTTCTCCATAGCTCCCTGAGCGATCTCGAGCTTCCTCACACGGCCACCAGTGAAGAACCACGTGTCAGATTTTCCTAAGTTATCACTGGCAATACGCACTAGTTGTAAAATCTAATTTTGAAGTTTTGGGGTATACCTACATACCTGACGAGAAGATGTCGTAATCTCTCGAACACTGCCTTGCCGAGTTGAATCTGTCGATTGACCTCTCGGTCGAAGTTGGATTTACATAGTCGGACCATTTGTCCCAGGTAAACATTCTCATCAACAACTTCGTCCTTAGTGCTCCCAACAACCACCGGCATAGGTGTGACATTGACGTTACACATGATCTTTGTTCTGTCCATGTTTATCTTAAGACCTATCCGTTGGGAGGCACATCTTTACACAGCAACGTTTTAATCAATTCCGTGTAAAACTGCAATCTGGAATACAGCTTGAGTGGAGTATTTGAATGAAAAGTTTGTTCTAAACTGTAACGAATAATTTTTGAAATTCGAAAATTTAACCTAGAAAGAAAAACAGGGTTGCAAATTTTTTTGTAAAACGTATTTTATTTAAAATTGAAATGTACGTTATGAATATATTAACAATTAAATATTTATAGTTTTAAAACGAATAAACTCTAAATAAATTAGTTTTTACGAAATTTAATTAATTTCATTTAAATGCGTAGTATTCACGTAAATATAAGAAATAATTACGAATAAACACTATTTAATAAGCTTAATCAGTATGTAGTTTCCAGATTTCAAGTGTGTAAAACTTTGATAACACTTTCACATTGTGTGTGGAATAAACGACCGTGTTGGTATTGAAAAAAGATCATTACTATCAGATATGATAAACCTCAGCACCTCCCATCACTGTTAGCTAATATGGGTATTTGTGTCAGATAGAGAAGAAGAGGGCACAAATGAAACAGCAATTTTAAGTGCTGATTTACCACGTGCTCGGCAGTGAAGGAAAACGTTATGAGAAAAGCCACATGTCTGATAAATAAAAAAAGTTGTAAAACAAACGGTGTATGCCAACATTAAAAAATTAAACCTGCGTGTCTTCCTTTGAGATGGTATACTCGAATTCGATGCTTATTGCTGGTAATAGCCGAGCGTTCAATATGTTAATATCAGTCATATGCAGATCCGATCGGTTCCATATGCGGGATTACTATACCACATATAGCAAAAAATCTGGTGCGTTATTCTAGTTCAACTTGTCGGAACTTACAGTTTATTAATATATTTAATTCTCAAACAGGAAAGAAAACTTTGAGTAAAATTTCTATTGTGTTCTACGTACTTTACGTACGTTGCAGGTACGAAACTTTCAGAACAGAATAAAAACTATATAAATTCACCTTCGTATTTCATTTAATCGTAAACATTCTCGAGATTCGAATCGATCAATTCAGTGTTTAAGCTTACTAATGGACACATGAGTCGAAAATTGATGGAATCAAATCGTTCTTGAACAAACACAGACTCACTCTTAATTTGAGAAAGCACAGTTTAAATATTTAGACAGTAAATAAATAATATCGCTTTATTTGAGAACATCGTCTCTATTTACTGATTAACATTTAATCAGATACCGTTTGTCAATAGATGGCATATTGACACATCTATCTTATCTAGATAAAATATCAAACAATTTGATGCGTCGATGAAAATTATGTTGTATTACTTTGTTAGAATTTAATCTCTCAAATGCTCTTTTAATTAAAGTTTAAATTAGGTGATAAATGTAGCTTTCATCATCAATAATCTTGCTTTTATTCGTATATACATTAAAAAAAGAGAACTGTATAAAAGTAATTATATATTTATTAACCTTTATTGATATTCTACCGCAAAGAGGTCTTTTATCACGTTTTTATTAACAATTTCTTTGTATGGTTTTCAGATACAATAGTAAGACAATAGCAATGACCTATATGTAGTGTACGGGACAGCGAAAGGGTTAAGTGACTTTCATGTCGTGTTTGTATGCCTATCTGTCTGCCTTTACGGGTCGTATTTAGTGCCCTTGTGCAGTAAATATATAAAATAAATGTATAATAGTTTGCAAAAAATAAGCTGCAGCGCGGCTCTACCTCTTAAGAGTACCTACAAGAAATATTTGTATCAAACAAAAAAATAAGATAAACACTTGTGAACAATAAAAATGGGTCAATAACTAAAGCTTACCACGACATAACTGTTGCTTAAAAAGCAGTTGGAATTAATTATTATTTAATGACAAATAACAAAACTGCTTAAATTGGTACATACTGCAGTTAAGTGATTACGGAAAAGGAGAAATTATTTTTTTTTCCTATTTAATGATATCTGGAATTATGCTTATAATTACTTTCAATTGTGTAATACAAATCTACATGATTTAAAAGACATTGCTAATCTATAAAGTTCATAACTAAAAACAGATCATGCCTAGGGAATTCAATACAAATCATTATTTCTGATTCCGCGATACCGGTATTGTACACAGACTATCATAGTATCCTGGGCTAGCGGCGGTATTTTGGATTGCTAATATAAACAATCTTTAGATAATAACACGATTTTTTTGAACAGTTTTTTTATATAAAAAAAACCTTATGTTAAAGAAAAACCATATGACTACAATATAAACATATGTTTTTAGAAATTCACGGACAGTATTATAATATATTAATGCCGTTTACTATGTATTATATTTGAACATTTTTGAAATAACTTTTTAGTTTGATACCTAACAATTATGTTTAAGGTAATTACAACAAATTAATTTTAAAAAAGTAAAAATATCACCTTTTGATGTATTCTCTGATTGGTGGCACAAACTCGTCTAAAATCAACAATTAAAAAATGGCTCTTAAGTGACGTTTCATGAGAACTTTTTACCGGTTTTTATAATTTTATTTGTTAAATATCCGGGATTTGTGAAATTTATCCTCAAATTTAAAGGTTTAAATTAAAAAGGGCAATGATCACGGAATCTCGAAATTTGGGTTTTCAAAATTCAAGATCTTGAAATTCGTGATTTCGGAATGAATTTCATTTTTAAGTCCCGTGATGATCGGGGTTAAATTTTAAAACATGAAATATTGGGATTGAAAAATATTAAAAATTTAACCAACCACCGTGAGTGGATTGAACCATGAGGACAGAGATAAATAAGATTGTCTTTTACATAAGAATATTTTTAATGGTATGTGAATGTAGTGATGATATTCTGCATATTGATGATTGAATTGTTACCCTTAAGAACTAAGATTTCATCTTAGCCAGTAAGAGACGTCTTGGGTTCTCTTCGTTTACCATAAGAAAGACAGAAGCAATATGCTGCTACTTAACGCTAGTATTCTGTGCGAGCGAGGTCCCATCCCGGCCAAGCATACCCATTCGTACTACAATACTATAATACATCGCAGTGTGGCACTATCATATAAAACTACCTCCCACTTATAGACAAAAAAAGAAAAATTCACGTAACCTAATTTAGTAATTATGGTTCAATTTTGTACTGATGTAGACAACAACTGGTTTACATGATAATAATGTTAAGTCAAATATATAAAATTATTATATAAGTGTAGGTAGCCAGAGATTTTAACTTATTTAGATCATTTCCGAGGTAAACATTACTTTAATTACGTATTACATAATTACGCTTATACACATTAACAAGCAAAGTTGGTCCTTGCTGTTCTCAATTTTCGTAAATGCAATAAACGATCTCAGCTTGCCTTTAATCAAAGTTTATGATAGCAAACTTTACACGCTGTTAGTACTAGTAATTTATTGGTTTAGGGGACCGATTTAACCATTTGTAGCTGATAATTAATGTTTTTGTGACTACACTCTTTGCGTTATAGCATGGTGCGTGTGACAGCTTGCGGTTAAGCGTGTCTAGAGATGTTGAACAATGATAAATCGGTTTAAAAACTATCGATTAGCTATCGATAAAAAAATAAAACCGGAACATATATTTCTTTATAAATTAATTACAATATATGTAAATTTTAGTTACTGTTTAATACAAATTATGACATTATGGTTACATATTAAACTATGTATTAATTTGAAAATAAAAATCATTATCTATTTTATGTTAATTGCAACATTTATCATGACATAAAACAAATAAAATTAGTGCCATTATCTGTGATTATGAGTACGACGTTGTAGCGGCAAGGTATGTATTGTGTATAATCTATGCTAGTGCCTAACACTTTATAGTATGGAGGGTTATTTCCTCTACCCTCTATATTTTATATGAAGTACCTATTCCGAAGTTTTGTAATTTCCAGTTGAGTTTATAATGCTTTTGCTTTCAATTATCGATTGTATTTTTTTGTTTTATTGAATAATTTTTTGCTGTTGGTTGTGTTTGTTTATTTTAAATGCCAAAACGAACAAAAATTTTAAAGCGAATGAAGAATGAAGTAACGCCCCCGTTAGTCATTCTTTGCGAGATTACTTTTTAAATTTATTTGGCGTGCCAACATAAGAAACAGCAATAAATGTTTGATTAAATTATAGTAATATAAATTTTACATAATCAACTGCACTTAGAATTTCAGGTAATATAAAATAATAAAAAATAAAAATGAAGGAAATAAAAGCTGATTTGTACAACCACAGTTTAATGTACGTCAACATGCTTATGTTTGATCTTAAATTGAGTAAGGGTATCATGGTAAATGTCAAAGTTGGGTATATTTTTTGTTAAGCTTGTTGTACAGACGAGATATACGGATCACTTTAAGCAAGAACAACAAAATGGTGGAGTTAATATAAAATTATTAATTTAATTTCCTAATTTTACGACTTGCTCTATTTATTTATTTATTTGATTAGTACATGAATCGTAAGCTACTTAAATTTAGTATACTACATGGATGTGACGGTATTGCACCAGACAGACAAAAATATAATTATTTTACTTATTTTTTGCGATTGTATTCGCTTGACAGTTATAACGTCCCATTATTTGGCACATATGAAGTAATTAAAAAAAAACCGCTAGTAAGCGTAGTACGCAAGTGAAATAAATTACACTTTTATAATTTTATTAGTAAAACAAACTATAATAGGTGAGATTTTTGAAGTTTTTATTAATTTAATAATAATAATAATAGAATGGAGAAAATTAATAAAAACTAATTCAGTATTATTTTCTCGTAGATAAAAATTTGTCGTATCTTGCAAACGCACGCAAGTTCCGTTTTGTCGTGGCGGTGTATGAATATTAACTACCCCATATCATCCCGTGGCTGTCGTAATAGCCGACAAGGGGAAACAAACCAGTAAATAACTAGCAGCGTCTTCCTAATAACAACTTAAATATAAAAAAAACTGCGATTGTCAACTTACCTGCCACGCGTGGCAGCTATGACAAATATCCCCATAAGGCAATCTACGGGGATGTTTAGCAGTGCATTTTTGATTGCTTGTAATGGAATAAAGGGTTGGTTCTTCATAGTACATACCAGATGTTTTTCGCATGTCACAAATTGCTTAAAATTATTTTGTTCTCAGAATGATTTTAAACGCTGTGTGGTTTACACAGCGCTCGGTTCGCAAAGAACTCTTCGCCCTGAACGTCAGCAAGTCGAGTGGGCCAGATGGAGTCCATCCCATTGTGCTGAAGACGTGTGCTCCGGAATTGGCACCAGTTTTAACGCGTCTGTTACGGAGTAGTCGGCGTAGTCCCAAATTCATGAAAGACACCTTTCTCCACCCGATCCCAAAAAAGGCAGCCAAATTGGCCTCGAAAAAGCTTGGTGTGCGCAGCAGATCGAGACAGTATTTCATTCCGGCACATCGCTTGCAACTTTACAAAGCGAAAGTTCGGCCTCACATGAAATACTGTTGTCATCTTTGGGCCGGGGTAGCTCCTTCCACTTGACCGCTTCCAGCGCAGATACACTGGCACTGCGTAAGGATGTTGCATTCCTTTGCATTTTCTATCGAATGTACCACGGAGAGTGCTCTGAGGAATTGTTCGGATTAATTCCAGCCGCAATTTCACGAACGCACATCGCGTCAAAATTCACGATACCATCTACACCATCTGGATGCTTGGCGGTCCCCGACTGCGCGTTTTACTAGGAGTTTTCTTTCTCGTACAACATCTGTGTGGAATTGTTTACCACAGACGATTTATCCGGACCGATACGACTTAGGGACCTTCAAAAAAAGAGCTTACACCTTTCTTAAAGGCTGGCAACGCATCTGACATTCCCCTGATATTGCCGTTGTTTATGAGCGACGGTAGTCACTTACCACCAGGTGAGCCGCATGTTCCTTTGCCTCCTTTTCTATAGAAAAAAATCTAACCAAACCAGAAAGTCGATTAATGTTTAGCAGTAAACTTGTTGATGTTAACTGGGAGTAAGTACAGAACTCAAAGACACTCTATTATATTTATGTGCTCCGTTTTGTACTTTTATTTTTTTTTATTAAATGTGTTTCTTTTTATAATTTATATTTTTTGCAGCAATTTTTAAATTTGTTTTGTGTTAGCTGTGATAAAGGGATTATTTACTGTTCTTGTAACAAATGGGTAAAATATGGCAGCATTATAAATTTTAATTTAATCAAGTGTATACGCACACCCAGCATTTACCTATTCGAGATCATTTCGAAAATATTTGTTACACACGAGCTAGTTCTACAAAATACCACATAGCAGAATTGGAATTAGTGGAGACGTGTGCTAAAATACTTATTGGTGACTCTAATTAAGTTAAAACTAACCTTATCAGCCTTGAGCCCAGGCTTTTGTGATGCGTACAGCAAGAGAGTGCAATTAAAAAATGAAATACAAATCAGAAGTGTAAAGGAACGATTTCTCCAAAATTCTGTACTACATATTTGTTCACAAACACTTTTAGGGAAGTAATATACGTACTGAACTGCCAAATATGTTAGTCTCTGTTTCCATCGGCTAAGCTGTGTGTAACTTTTTCATTCATGCAATACAGCACATTTGCAAACAAACTTGTTAACCTCGGGGGCGCTTTGCCTTCAGTCCTTCACATGGGAAGGCAGGAAAAAGTATTTATTTATGTCGCAGCTTGTGGCATATTATCAGATTGGTTAAAACTTTATGCAAAACAAAAGCGCAATGTTGTATAGATTTCACATTCTTGTGTACAACTTTATGTTTTAGAATTTGTTCAATTCATATCAAATAAAGTAATTATGTTTCGTTTATTTCAAGTAAATTTTTTTATTTCTGAATACATTGAGTTAGGTGTTAGTAAAATTTACATTAGGTATCTTGTATTCTTCTACAGTGTGGTGTGTGGGATACATTAATTTAGCTCTAGCCATAAAAGTAGAAAGTAAAATATGTATCGTTTAAATTAAACACTGATGAAACTATAAGATGATGTCCTCATTTATAAACCACTGACCACAACAACAAACTACAACCAATATAGACCTTATTTGAGCAATAAGAGTTTAATTTTTTTAAATATATAATACAATATTAAAGTTGTAATTACCATCTTTATTTCCCACTTAAGCTGTTTTCACTAGAAATATACGAGGTAGCTGGACGGTGCGAGGATGTGTAGCGGGGCTGTGTAACGGTGTGAGCGTTTTTCACCAGAGATGTGCTAGGCAGCTGAGCGGTGCGAGGATGCGTAGCGACTCTGTAAAACGGTACGCAGATGAGCGAAGTGAGGATGTGTAGCAGCTTCGTTTTAGATGCGAACGAGGTGAGGTGTGGTGGGTCGCAACACATTCCTCACTCTGCTGAGTCATTTCCACCAGAACTTCAATGAGCGAAGCTAGGTAAATGACGTGATTCTGTCGGTTTTTAACAAGCACATCCTTCGCTACGCATACTCGCACATATCTGGTGGAAACGCATCTTTAAGCTAATATGAAGGGAAAAAAGATTGAATATTTTATACACATAAGAAATACATATGAGAAAAACATGGTGTTTTAAACTTCAGCTGATTAATGCTTAAAAGTAGTGAAAAATTTCAATGTAGTTTTAAGTGACTTAATTTTGAGTAAGCGTTTACCCTTTTTAATTTTGACTATTAATATAAGTACAAAATAAATCACGTAATAATCAAGGAAGCGAGAAAGCAAGAACGACTCTGAAAGACTGCAGATGAGAAACTGAATAGGCAAGAAAAATTGTGGAAAAAGTGAAATTTTGTTTCATAAACTATTAGGAAAAGTAACAACTTAATTGTTGCCGATGGTGATGGAAGGTTTCTCGCTTACAGTGTTTATTTATGTAAAACTAGCTGATACCCGCGACTTCGTCCGCGTTGCTTGATATATTAACAAAGTATAACTTTGTTAAAGATATATATATTAATTTATATAGATTATAAAAAAAATAAAACTAAAACAGTTCACTCTGAAAAAAAAATTGTGAAAGTAAATCAATTATATCTTTTTAAAACTTGCATCCTAATACGTAAAATTCAAATAAGGTTTAAAAAGAATAATTAAATATAAAAGAAAATGTTACGAAATGCTGATAACATATACTTCCTATTCATCATCATTTCATCATTACAGCCCTTCACAAGTCCACTGCTGAACATAGGCCTCCCCCAAAGAATGCCACAAAGCAAGGTCCTGAGCCATCTGCATCCATCGACTTCCTGCATATCTTACCAGGTCGTCACTCCATCTAGTGGGGGGACGCCCTACACTTCGCCTGCCCGGTACGAGGCTGCCACTCGAGAACCTTTCTTCCCCATCGGTGGTCGGTTCTTCGAGCTATATGGCCGGCCCATTGCCACTTCAGCTTACTAATCCGTTGGGCTATGTCGGTCACTCTGGTTTTACTGCGGATATCCTCATTTCTGAGTTTATCACGCAGAGAAACTCCGAGCATAGCCCTCTCCATAGCTCGCTGAGCGACCTTGAGCTTCCTTATTCGGCCAGCAGTGAAGGACCACGTTTCAGTTCCGTATGTCATCACTGGCAACACGCACTGGGTGTACAGTCTCGTTTTCAAGTTTTGAGGTATACCTGACGAGAAGATGTGCCGTAATTTCCCGAACGCTGCCCAACCGAGTTGAATCCGTCGATTGACCTCTCGGTCGAAGTTGGACTTACCTAGTCGGACTATTTGTCCCAGGTAAACATACTCGTCAACAACTTCGAGCTTAGTGTTCCCAACAACTACCGGCATAGGTGTGACATGGACATTAAACATGATCTTTGTTTTGTCCATGTTCATCTTAAGACCTATCCGTTGGGAAACACTATTGAGGTCATTGAGCATAGTGCTTAGGTCCTCCAGCGATTCTGCCATAAGGACTATATCGTCGGCAAATCGAAGGTGAGTGATGTACTCGCCATTGATGTTGATACCGTATCCTTTCCAGTCCAGAAGCTTGAAAACGTCTTCCAATTGCAGCGGTGAAGAGTTTCGGGGATATGACGTCACCCTGTCTTACACCTCTCTGCAATTGGATAGGTTTCGTACTCTGGTTCTGTACTCGGATAGCCATCGTAGCCCTACTGTACAAGCACTTCAACACTTCGATATACCGACAGTCAACTTGGCACCGCTGAAGGGACTGCAGCACCGCCCAAATTTCGATGGAATCAAAGGCTTTCTCATAGTCCACATACGCCAGACATAGTGGCAAATTGTACTCCTCGGACTTCTGTACAATTTGCCGTAGGGTATGTTTGTGGTCTATGGTGCTAAAGCCTTTTCGGAAACCGGCTTGTTCGGGAGGCTGGAAGTCGTCAAGTCTGCGCGCGAGACGATTCGTAATGACTCTCGAAAACAGCACGTAGACGCGGCTCAGAAGGGAAATCGGTCTGTAGTTCTTCAAGAGAGCGTTGTCGCCTTTCTTGAAGAACAAGACCACCGCACTTCTGCTCCACGCCTCCGGTGTAATGCCACCATGGAGGACGGAATTAAAGAGCTTCTGAAGAACTTCAAGTACCGGTTTTCCACCCGCTTTCAGAAGCTCCGCTGTAATTCCATCCTCGCTTGGGGCCTTGCCGTTTTTAAGGTGCTGGAGAGCCATTCTAATCTCGCTCAGACTGACGTCCGGGATATCATCGGAATAATGTCGGATAAGACTCGCTCTTGGATCGTTACTCACACTTGCGTGTGGCTCCAACGATGACGTGTACAGCTGCCATATCCTATTCATAGAACACAATAATATGGAAATTAAAATCTGATGTATGAAGGAGCTAAATTATATAATAAATTACCTAAGGCCATTAAAGATGTTGAATCTGATAATTATTATAAAAATAAGCTTAAGCTATATGTAATAGAAAATATATTTTAAGTTATTTTTTTTATTTAATTTAAAAACTTAAACTGCTTCAAATTTCGGAATTAATGAATAAAAATGTAACATCATATCATTTGTAAATATGCACACTCACTGCATAACTTAATTACGTTAAATAGTTGTAAGTAGTCCTGTTAGTGAAAATTTGTAATTTTTTAAACAATATTTTTTTTAAACCTAAACCTAATATTAAATTACAAGCGCTTAGCCCCTAAACTACGTCGGTTCTCCCTACTGCCAACATACATTACTGAATAGGGACATTTTATCACATTATATTGGTGGGTAAAGATAAGTTAGTAGAATTTATAAATTAGCAAAAACATAATAGTGATTTTGGTT
>JAVANC010000023.1:18538241-18654773 GCA_033319125.1 Parnassius glacialis | reverse complement strand
GTTGTTGGGAACACTAAGCTCGAAGTTGTTGGTGGGTATGTTTACCTGGGACAAATAGTCTGTTTAGGTAAGTCCAACTTCGACCAAGAGGTCAATCGACGGATTCAACTCGGTTGGGCAGCGTTCGGGAAGTAACGGCACATCTTTTCGTCAGGTATATCTCAAAACTTGAAAACGAGACTGTACAACCAGTGCGTGTTTCCAGTGATGACCTATGTCCTTCACTGCTGGTCGTATGAGGAAGCTCAAGGTCGCTTAGCGAGCTATCGTGAGCTCTCGCGCTGCTCGGAGTTTCTCTGCGTGATAAAATTGAAAATTAGGATATCCGCAGTACAACCAGAGTAAGAGGATTAGTAAGTTGAAGTGGCAATAGGCCGGCCATATAGGAAAAATGGTTCTCGAGTGGCGGCCTCGCACCGGCGGACCAAGTGTAGGGCGTCCCCCCTCTAGATGGAGTGACGACCTGGTAAGATATGCAGGAAGTCGATGGATGCAGGTGGCTCAGGCCGTGCTTTGTGACATTCCTTGATGGAGGCCTATGTTCAGCAGTGGACTTGTGAAGGGCTGTAATGATGATGATGATGATGAATTACTTTTTATTGTAATTGTTGCGGCGTCAACAAATAGGTATTGAATTGGTCTTGGTAAATATCTGTAATCGTTTCAAACATCATTGCCTGGATTTCTTTCAATGTATGGATCATATTGGTAGCTATAATTGCCGACTAATTGAAATCTTTTTCCTTATCGACTTCGATTACTTCTCATTGGGTCTTTTTAACCTCGTCAAGTATGTGTAGATGTCTATTTATAGCTTTGAGTTGTTTATCCATAATCCCCTCCAACCGTTTCAGATTCCACCTTGTATTCCACGTAGTATTCGGATTCTACTTCAGAAGTCTGATTGATCCACTACCTTTTAAGATTGGCTTGGTCTTTGAAAAAGTTTATGTCATGTGTATATTGTTTGACGAATCGCTTATCCAATACTACAAACAATGTATTGGCCAGGTAACCGACCTTAATGATAAGGCCGCATCGTCGCCGTCTGTAGCGCTTAGTAAAATGTCGTTTCAGCAACAGCTGATTATAGTATTGTTACTCTGTATACTCGTGACTCAGCTGTGTAAAATCAACCTGATATTTACGTATGATTATTATGATAATTTTTTGAATGCTTCTGTCCCATCTCAAAAGGGTTCCATCTCATAGTAAGTTACTAGGGTCCATTGACTCTTAGAAGCTTTAGTTTTGCCAACGGGTTAAAATACAATGTTTGTTTTTCATTCAGATGAGTTATGTTGCTTGTTCCATTCACCGTAGACACCAATATTGTAAAAAATAATAGAGCCACAACGATGGAGTGTAAACTGGAATGACCTATTGACCTCTTGTTTCTTGTTTTATTTTCTTGCAACTGTTCACTGGTATCACTGTCACTGCTTGCTTTTTTAACTAGTAAAATGCTTAGTTTTACAATAGGCCGTTTTAAGTAAACCTTTTCCGTTTTAAGAATTACAACTTGAACGTGACCGTCGCTGCCAGGAAGTAACTCGACCACTCTTGCCATAGGCCACTTCCCAGCAGGCAGGTTGTCATCATGGATTGTTAAAAGATCCCCAATGTATGTGTGCCGTTGTATTCTAAACCATTTGTTTCATACAGTTAGTTCTTACAAGTACTCTGACCTCTACTTCTTCCATATTTGTAGGAATATTTCCGTTGTTAAATGCCATCTGGTTCTAGCGTCTTCAGTAGTTTGAATGATGGTTAATCCCGCTCCTCCAGTAAGGTAGTGCGCCGGCGATAAATGTTTCAGGTCTTCAATATTCTCCTTGAGCGCGCACAGGGGCCGGGAGTTTAAACACGCTTCCAGCTATTCTAATATGCTAAAGTATTCTTGACACGTAAGCCGCTGTTCACCCACGACTCGCCTTACGTTTAATTTGAGGCTCTGAGCAGCTTATTCCCAGAGCCTCCCAGCGCTCGGCCTCGAAGGAGCATTAAATAGCCTCTCAAGGTTCATGTTAGCCAGCACACTCAAAAGATTGTTATGAAATATCAATATCTGTCACAGCTGTTCGTACTAATCCTGCAAAGCAGGGTTGGCGCCAATAAAGTTCGTTCCACAGTCACTATATACATAGGTGATACGGGGCTCCGCGGCATGCTGATATTCTCCGCAGGGCAGCAAGGAAAGCGGTGCTGGACAGGTCGGACAATAACTCCAAGTACACCGCCTTTGACACCATACAGATAACTGCTATTTAGCACCTGGATTATCTTGCCTTTCTTATTTTGTTCGCCTTGACTTCTATGAATTTGGTGTAATCTACCCCCGTATGGAAGAATGGGGGAGCCTCTGTCTGTGCAGGTGGCAAATATCCCATCATATGATGGGATAGCTCTGGCTTGTGCTTGCAACACGTCATACAGTTTCTCAACTATTTTTCACTGCGTTTAGTCCTCCAACGATCCAGTATTGTTGTCTAAGATTAGCAGACGTCAATTTGGGACCTCCATGACTGGTAAGTTTTTGTACTTCATTGATTAACAGCTCTGATAGTCGACTGTTTCGAGGAATGATTTTGGGATGCCTTGATTCCATATTTAACTGCAATCTTGTTTACAGATCAGCAACTCTCAACAATCCGGCTTCGTCAATAAATGGATTTAAATTTAATAATTTACTTTTCGTTGTTACTGTGCCCGATTTACGTAAATGTTAAATATCCGTTTTAAATTCATTGTGTTGCACATACTTCACGATCAACATTTTTGCAGCAGCAAGTGCATGTAACATGATATAGCTCGGCCTTTTCACGCGCGTTTTCGGTGCAAGTGGCCTCAATAACCAAGTAACAATTCGCATTATTTTGTTGAATGAACTATAGTTTTGGAACAAATTATTAATCAAATAATCTTCTTGTTTCTGGGTGACATGTACATGTTTTGATCTTAAATCTTGATTTGTTATATATGTTTCTGTTTATTACTGTTCTTTTTTGAATGTTGATAATTATTAATAGCTGTAATGCATATCACCCTCTGCTAGCCACGTTTGTGGAGTTTTCGCTTGATTTTACATAACACCGCCACGCGCTTGGCATGACGTCAGTTGTTTTTTGCACTCTGTTTGCAACAAAGGGTCTCCATCGGGTCGGCTCACTCTGGAGCCAACCGAGCACTGGGGTCGAGTCCGTCTAGCTATAAATATCCAGTTTATGTTGACTTAAAGCTTCTGTTACTTTTTTATGAGCTTTGATAGCAAAATTAGCCCTACAAATTTTTAGCCCCACAAATTTTCTAGTCTAGGAACTGTCATCGGTTTTTTTTAATGGAACTAATTCTTTTGCGGCTACTAACATTGCCTGCTTCCTCCCCTCGATCCTCGCATAAATGACTCAAGCATATGCTTCTAGTGAGGCGTCACAGAAGCCATGCTACTGTGTGACGACATTTTTGTGACTCAGTATCCACCTTGGGATCTCGTATTGAATAATGATGTTGATTTCTGTCTTTATCTACTTCCTCTTCCCCCGGACCTCTGAGGTGTACAGACGTGTACAACAACTATTACCGTATTACTATTATTATAATATATATAATAAAGTTATTTGCAAAAATTCGCGACATAAAAATAGGAGTACATGAAATTGAAGAGCTATCATTGACCGGCCGCTCCTAGTCCTCCGCTGCAGTGACACATTTCGCAGCCCTAACAGCTACTCGTCGCCGCAAATCACCGCCCATCGCCGCCTACGCATTGACTACGGGGGTGGTGCGACGCACGGTGAATCAGCTGTGCACGCATTGGTCGCCCTACGCTGCATCTGCGTGGGAGGTACGTAGCAGTGCTCCTAGTACATTATCTTAGCACGCAATCGTTTAAATTTCATAGCTACGTACTCGTTTAAAGTGCTGATTCATGTTAAACGCTCCTGGTATTTTGCTATACGCACATTCATTATAGACCCATTGTTACTTTAATAATATTTTATTAAAATGCCTTTGAAACGCACCCCACCACAAAACGCACATGCGTCGGAGACTGATTCAGAAAGCATAGGTGGAAGTGTGTCTGACTTACAAAAAGCAGAAAGCAACATCAATGTGAGCATTGGTCGCATAAAGAGAAAGCGGGAAAATGAATTACATAGTTTTATGGAAGAGGTGCGTAGTATGATCTCCAAATTTGTCATCGATCAAACAAATAAATTACAAGCCTTAGAGTCATCAATAAGTGAAATAAAATCGCAAAATAGTTCATTACAGTTATCATTGGAAACATTATCCTACAAATATGATGAATTTCAAAAAGAAATAGAAAATTTAAGGAAAGAAAGGAAGGAGCTCTTACATAAAACAGCTCGAAAATAAAATTGAAAATTTAGAAAGATACACGTGTTCAACAAAGCTTGAGATTAGAAATGTACCAAAATTGCAAAATGAAAATAAACAGGAACTTACAAATGATGTTAAAAATATTGGAAATATATTAAATTTGCAAATACAGACCGGGGATATTAAAGATATATATCGAGCCTCTGCAAAACCTAATGCCCTAAAACCAATAGTGGTCGACTTTAACTCCGTACTGATGAAGGAAAATATTATAAAAACCCTTAAAAAGCTTACCCTAAAAGAGAAGAATGAAAAACTAAATACAACAATATTTGGTTTAGATAGTTCTCATAAACAGATATATATCTCGGAGGCTCTTACCCCGAAAGGAAGGCGTCTATTTTTCTTGGCGAGGGACTTCGCAAAAACAAATGGATTTTCTTACTGTTGGACATCGTACGGTAAAATTTATTTACGGAAGAAAGAGGGACTGCCACCAATTCGTATCGAAGAAGAAGGAGACTTCACAAAAATAAAAGAGAAAACTGCCTTGTGACTAACTACTAGACGATGTTATTTAGTTTTGATTAATTATTTCAAGCGTTTTCCATACAATATAAATATCTGCATGCTACTTCATGATGCATTACTACATATTCTATTTAGGCATAGTGTATTAAAGTTACGAATTATTAATCATAATCATGTAAACACTTTACACACAAATCTTTACACTTCAGAAATACAATACTTTACTTATATATCACTATCTTTTCATGAAATATTTTATAGTGATTTTTTATGTATCCTGTTTGTTTCATCAACACATAATTTACACTTGTCAATTAAACACTATGATAACATAATTTTATACATAACATACACAAACAATTATTACTATGGTTTCACTATTAATATACAAGTCTTCAAGTGCACTCTATTGATTGAAAGTAAAAAACTACAATGTCATT
Source organism: Parnassius glacialis (assembly GCA_033319125.1). Taxonomy (NCBI): domain Eukaryota; kingdom Metazoa; phylum Arthropoda; class Insecta; order Lepidoptera; family Papilionidae; genus Parnassius; species Parnassius glacialis. The sequence goes on along the minus strand of JAVANC010000023.1, from coordinate 18,649,458 downwards.
TGCCAAAAACTTACAACTTACGTAGGTGGTCAACTTACCTGAAGTACTGTTCTTACATATATACTAGATTAAATTACTTTATTTTATACATGTATCAACAAACTCAAAGTACAATACTTATAAATGTAGATATAAACAATACACTTTTCTTTGATATTGGTTTTGATAAATTAATTGTTATACAGAATTTTTATTTAAATTATACTTATTTTTAAAGAGCATGGGATGGTACTCTTCATTAATTTATAGTAGTGTTTACCTACATGGGTCTTATTTTATAAATGTATATTCTCGCTTACTAACTATAAAAGCAATTACACCTTATGAAATCCTAATACCTATAAGAAGGAACATTAAAGTAACATTCTGTAAAAATATATATGGCGGTTAGTATATTAAAAAATAATATTCTACAAGAATTAGATCAAACTGGACTAATAAATTGTTATAGCTCTGATAATCCGTCGGAGTGCTTAGAGACATTGTCCGTTGCTTGTGCAGAGCAAAACAACCGGTCCATATGTATTGTTACCGTCAACATTCGTAGTATAAATTGCAACTTGGAGATGTTTACAGTATACCTTAGCCAATTTGATATAAACATAGATATGATTGTGTTAACAGAATGCTGGTCTCACGAGGATTATGAGCCGCCAACACTGACAGGATATAATGTATACTGTAGTAAAAGACATATAAATAAAAATGATGGTGTAGTAGTATACACAAAGAATAACTTAGTAGTGTCTGCCATTGAACCCGATTTCCAGGACGGTAACTGCCTTGTAATTAAAATCCATAGTAATATCACTGTGCTGTGTATCTATAGGCCACCTAGTTTTAGAAACGGTACACACTTTTTAGGATCATTGGATACAGTATTAAATAATTATAAAAGCAGTACTGTTGTGTTAACGGGAGATATTAACTTGGATATTCTTAATGAAAGTGCAAATGTATACACAACGCAGTATCTTAACTTAATGGCAACTCATGGATTAGTACCTGGAATAAATAAGCCTACACAACAAACTACCTGCATGGATCATTATATGATCAAAACACATGGAGAGGCCCAAACTATAGTTTTCAATGAGTTTACCGATCACTCACCCATATTACTATACATTTCGTTGTCAGCAGTACAAAAGAAAAACCTCAGATGCGAGAAAGTTGACATAAATCTAGAAAAAATTAAAAACGGGATCAAAGACATCTCCTGGGAAAATTCTATAAGTTAAGGGATTGTAATCATGCAGCAGAGTTTTTGGTAAGCAATATACATAATATAATATCGAAAAACACTTTGGTAAGGACAGTACCTAAGAAAAAGCAACCACTTAAAACATGGATAACCGTAGGATTATTAAAATGTATACGAAAAAGGGATAAAATGCACAGAAACCTTAAACGATCTCCTCATGATGAGAATATTTTAAGCGAATACAAGCAATATAGAAACATATGCAATAATATTATAAAAACTCAAAAAAGAAATTATTTAAGAAATTTGTTAGAAAAAAGACGTGGGGACATTAAAGGTACATGGGAAGTTATTCAAAATTTAAACAACTTAAAAAAGGTTAGCAAAACACCCGTTGAATTAATCTGTTCTCGTGATGTGTCACCTAAAGAATCACTTAATGAGCTGAATATATATTTTACGTCGATTGGCAAAACACTAGCTGAAACAACATTAAAGCTACTTGGTGAGACGGAAGAGAGGCTAGCTAGTAAGAGTATGCACAGTAGAAGCTGTGTCGACTCAATGATGTTTTTACCCACTGACCCATTAGAGATAAAGAGAATTGTACAACAGATGAAGGATGCAAAAACACCGGGTTGGGATAAGATTAGTACAAAGATCATAAAACAATCAATAGATATTCTCGTTGATCCACTATGCTATTTATATAACCTGAGCCTGGAAACAGGTGTTTTCCCAGTTCTTTTCAAGAAAGCTATTATTACCCCGATATTCAAAAGTGGAGAAAAACAATTAGCAAGTAATTATAGACCAATTGCACTTTTAAGCACACTATCTAAAATTCTGGAAAAAGTAGTTAACATTAGACTTACGAAATTTCTTGACCAAAAAAATCTCATCTCGTCCAATCAGTATGGATTTAGGAAAAACAAATCTACAGAAGATGCTGTTTTAAAACTAACTACACTAGTGGCCAATTATTTAGATAATAATAATCACTGTGTTGGGGTCTTTTTGGACTTACGAAAGGCTTTTGATACTGTGTCACCGAGGATACTTCTGAAGCGAATGGAGCGAATGGGTATACATGGGATTCCCTATGATTGGTTTAAAGATTACTTAAGTAATCGAAGTCAGCAGATTAAAGTTGATACACACATTAGTGACGAAACTAACTGCGATTACGGAGTCCCACAAGGAAGCACTCTTGGACCAACACTTTTCCTGCTGTACGTTAACGATCTTTGCAACATAGAATTGGAAGGAGCTGATTTGTTAATGTACGCAGATGATATTGTCCTGCTTTTTCATCATCAGACTTGGGATGGTGTGCAAACTCTTACAGAAAGAGGACTGTGTGAGGTTTCGAAGGCTCTGGAAAATAGTTTGCTATCGTTAAACGTAGAAAAGACGAAATATCTATGTTTCAGGATAACAGAGGCTACTAATCCCTCTAGCAGTTTTAAAGTCAAGATGCACACTTTCCCATGCAATACAATACCCTTACTTCCTGGCAGAAAGTGTGATTGTAAAGAGCTAGAAATGGTTAAACACGTGCGATATCTAGGAGTGACAAGTGACGATAAACTAACATGGAACCGTCATATTTCAAATGTCACGAGTAGAGTAAGAAAGCTCATTTATATTTTAAAAACCTAAGAGAAATTGCAGATTGCGACCTTCTTCTATATGTGTACAAGGCTCTTTGCCAATCTGTCATAACATATTGTATTGCAGTGTGGGGAGGAGCAGCGAAATCTCACATGTTGGACTGGAAAGGGCTCAAAGAGCCATTCTAAAAGTTCTATGTCTCCTCCCTTTTAAATATCCCTCACATGCATTGTATCAACACTGTAGGGTTCTAACTGTGAGACAGTTATACTATAAATCTATAGTTCTCAGGTATCATAGGGAAGTTGTACCGTCTTTACCAATATCTCAGCGAAGGAGAGAGACATGTCCCACAGTACGGACTCGTACGGAGTTTGCCAAGCGCCAATATTACGCGATAACCTCTAGGGTGTATAATAAATTAGGTGATATTCAACAATTACGAAAATTTAATACCTATAAATTAAAGAAATATATAGAGGACTTCATGAATAAATTAAATTACAAAGATACAGAACACATGATGGAAAGTTTAAAGTGAAACGCACACATATACACACACACACACACACACACACACACAAACACACACACACACACACACACCATAGGAGCACACACACAATTATTGTACACTGTAAGTAAAATAATATGTACAACATAGACAAGAGATATGAAGAGCATTGACTCCTGTAACACAGGCTTTCCTAGCACAGGAGTCAAAGATCACTGTTTGCACATTTCGTATTCTGTACCAAAAGTAATCAAATTGTAAAATTGTGATTTGTGTAACTATTCTTTATGTGTGTGTCAATAAATTATTATTATTATTATTTTTTTTTTTCTTTTCTCTTTTTTTTCCTCCATGTAGGGTATTATGATGATACGGACTTTAAGCCAAGTAGTCATCATTTGCTGGTATTATTAATGTATTATCCAGAGCAGTTTCTGGGATTTGTAAAAATTTTCGCACTAAGCGACATGTATTTAAAATAACTGCTTTTTGCATTTTAATATATAAATTTGAGGGTAAATCTAATAACTTAAGGCAGTGGTGCAAATATTTTGGTATTAATCCTGTAGCTGAGAGTACAATTGGAACGATGAAAACTTTATTTAATTTCCATATTCTTTTTATTTCTTCGCTCAGTTCGTTATATTTACTAATCTTTTCGGCTATTGTTTTTTGAATATTATGCGTATTTGGTACAGCTATGTCAATTAGAAAGGCTATGTTGTTAAGTTTGTCTTGCAAAACTATATCGGGTCGATTGTAATGGATGGTCTTATCAGTAAGTATGGCTCTATCGAAATATAGTTTATGTGAGGTGTTTTCTAACACAGGGTTGGGTTTATATTTGTAGTATGGTTGTAAATTGTTATCGATGAGTTTATGTTTCTGGGCTATCTTTTGGTGTATTATGTTTGCAATTTGATTATGCCTGTGGGTGTAATCTGTTGATGCTAAGTTTTGACATGCTCCTGTGATATGCTGTATAGTTTCTGGTACTAAATTACATTTTCTGCATTTGTCATTTATAAGATTTGGTTCTCTAATTATAAATTTTCTATAGTTTTTAGTACTGATGACTTGATCTTGGATAGCATTTATAAAACCTTCTGTTTCGGCAAATAATGTGCCTATTGTTAAATATTTATTTGATGCTGATATATCTATATGTTGTTGGCATAGGTCATTAACATGTCTACCATGTAATTCCTTTTGTTTCCATTGTTTTATTTTTTCTTTTTCTTGATCAATTTTATTATATGTTTCTTGAGTTTGGTTTGCGGCGAGTCTAAGTGGAGTATAGTTAGTATCATTGTGAACTATGACTTTATGGATATTGCTGCTTGTTGACTTCTCAAGGAAGAAGTTTTTAAGACGCATGATTTGGTTCTCTCTGAGCACGGTTATATCAATAAGACCTCTTCCGCCTTTGTCTCTCTTAATTGTCAATCTTTCAACAGCTGATTTGGGATGCAAGTATCTAAATTTAGTGAGTACTGTGCGAGTTTTTCGTTCCAAATTAATTGTGTCTGTTTTGGACCACCTAACTGTTCCAAAAGAATATGTTAAAATGGGTATAGCAAAGGTGTTAATTGCCTTTATCAGGTTTTTTGCAGTTAGTTGCTTTTTGCAAATGAGGTTGACCCTTTTCACGTATTCTTTTGTAATGTTGTCCTTAATTCTTTTATGATCTATTTGGTTGGTTTGTTCTATACCTAAATATTTATAAAATTGTCCTGGTTCGAGACATTCTATAATCTCATTACTTGTAGTATCTATGTTTAGTTCATATAATTTTCCACGTTTCATGCTCACAGTTCTGCATTTATCAAGGCCAAATTGCATTCTAATATCACTGCTAAATTCTTGCGTAAGATTTATTAAAATTTTCATTTCCTTTTCAGACTTAGCAAATAATTTTAAATCATCCATGTAAATAAGGTGACTAATAGAGGTGCTGTATCCAGCTCTATCTTTCAGAATATATCCGTAATTAGATTGACTAAGTAAGGTAGACAGTGGGTTGAGAGCGAGACAGAACCATATGGGACTTAATGAATCTCCCTGAAAGATACCCTTTTTTATGAAAATGTCATCAGTAACTATTTTAATTTGATTATTTTGGAATTGTAAAGAAGTTTTCCACAGAGACATTATTGATCTTAAGAAATTAATCAAAGTTGGGTTAATTTTGTATAATTTTAATACTTGAATAAGCCAGGAATGTGGAACACTGTCAAATGCCTTTTTATAATCAATGTAAGTACAGTAAAGGTTTCGTTTTTTAGTTTGAGCATGTTTAATTATTGTTGAATCAATAACTAACTGCTCCTTACATCCCATATGATTCTGCCTACAGCCTTTTTGTTCTTCCGCTAAAATGTTATTTGTTTCAATGTGTTTGGTAATTTTTCTCGCGATACAACATGTTAAAATTTTATAAAGAGTAGACAGGCAGGTGATAGGTCTATATTTTTCGGGATTTCTGGTATCACAGCCCTTAGGTAATAAGTATGTGATACCACGGGTCAAAAAGTCTGGGATTTCTTGTCGTCTATATACTATTTGAGTTAAATTTTTTGCTATAATTTTGTGTAGAATAAAGAATTTCTTGTACCAAAAATTGTGAATAGAATCGACTCCTGGAGACTTCCAGCTCTTTTGTTTTGTTGTTATTATTGTAATATCTTCTTCAGTTATTTCATCAAAGCTCATTTCAGCTATATGATCCCACTTTTGCTCTTCTTTTGTAATCCATAAGGATTCAGTATTGTGTCCCATGTCTGATTCCCAAATACTACTCCAGTAGGATTTAAGTTCTTCTGCGGTTGGAAAGTTAGAGTTGTGTGTATCTGGTTGAGGGTTATTCAAATTCTGTTTTAAATTTCTGTAGAATAATTTTTCATTTACTTTAAACATTTTGTTATCTTCTTTACGCCGTAATGATTTAAGGTATCTGTCAAGCCTGTGAACTTTAAGGGCTAATTTTTGTTTTAATGTGTCTAAAACTTCTTCTGCGTTTGCATTTAATCTCTCGTGTTTAGTGTGTTTTTGATTATTTTTTAGAATAAGTTTTACTTTTGAAACTAGTTTTCTGGACCTATTTCCTCTAATATATTGCGTGACTCTACCTATTTCTGCTCTAAGTTTTTCTATATCTCTTTGTAGTCGTGTTTGCCAAAACGGCTTTTTTGTTCCTTTTTGTTGTTTGCTATAATTTGTTGTATTATTATAGATTTTGTAACCTAGCTCTTTACTAATAACTAAGGCCGAACAGTATATCAAATTATGTATGTCTATTATATTGGAATCTTCATTGAAAAAGTTTATTAATATTTTTTGATTAAAAAGTGTTATTATATCTATAAGTCGTTTTCCTTCATGTAGTTTAGGTAATTTTGGTCTCAATGCTGGGTCTAGTCCTGAGTATTTTAAAAGAGATTCTTTCAATGAGTCCATTAGATTATCTATTATTTTACTACTGTCGTATTTTTGAATGTCGTTTATTGTATCTGCAGGCATTATATTGTTTAAAGGAGTTTGTGTCGTGGTTGAATTTTGTGTTATAATTTGTGTCGCTTCAGGTGTATGTTTAGGTGTTGTTAATATTAGTGTGCAGGATGTAGGTTCAGTGTTTTGTGAGAATTGGAGTATCTGTTTGCTATTAGATGAATCAACAATGCTTGCATTTTGTAGGGAATTGTCTGATTTGAGCATTGTAGCTACTTCGGTCTGAATTGTTTTCAGAATATCATCTGCAAGCAGTTTATGTGTTATTATGGTTCTTCTTTGATCTGCAATTCTTTGCTCAGAAACATTTAAGTTCGGATATTTTAATATGAAATTATTATACATTTTCCTTCTGTACATAGTTAAATCTGTCTCTAATTTCGTTACTAAATAGTAAGTACGCATAATAAAACAGTTAATATCGTCATCCCATTTCATGCGTACTCTTTCTTTACCGGCTTTGGTGGACACAGGAAATAAGACGTTAGCCGCCTGCGCAACATCCATAGCTGGTTTATCTACAAAAGAAGGTGATGTTATACAACGTGACGGATGGCAATTTCGCTTTGATCTCTTAGAATCGGCTGTAATATTTTTATCGGTGGGAGCCCGCCTGCTCAACTCCTCACCGCCGATGGTTCGCATGCTGGAGCACCCAGCATCGGCTCCAGGTGCGCCCCGGCGATCGCCCCCGGGAAGCGGCCCAATTATACGATTTCTTAATCTTCTCTCCATAATAAATCTATACGGGTCGGGACCGTTAGTTCGACATCATTGTAATTGCAAGATGTTATTTGCATCTGAAAAGTCACTACGGGATGTCTTAAGCCCCCCCCACCACGGCAAGGTGGTCCCACGGGGGGGTTATTATTATTATTATTATTATTATTCAGGTGAAACTTTATCGTCCCATTTAAAATCTTCTTCCCATAGTTTGTGAAACAGCAGTATCAGTTTTGTCGAAAGTGGCGTCAAAAATTCTAGCGGGTCAAAGAATCTCGAAATTCTCGAAATTCGACAGCAATCTTCTTTTTGTGAAGGGTAATGTTTCTTTTGGTATTTTATGTTGACATAAAAATACACCATCCTTCGAATCCCCGCATAATCCTAATGGTTTTGAAATATTTTCTGTTTTAAAATTATACACCTCTCTCTGCTCTGTTTCTGTTATGTGTCCTAGTTATTTTATATTTTCTAAAAGCTGTGGTTCATTTGACAACCATTTTCGCCTTTGACTTCATCAGTAGTTTTAATTCAGATATAAGTTTCTTTCCTCCTTCTATGAACGAAGTGCCATATAAAAGATAGTCCATAAAAATGCTGATTCGACAATTTCGCCGCTTCTGGAAAGGTAGGTTTGGAAAGGTATTTTTTTTATAGGATAAGGGTGACAAACGAGCACTCAGTCCATCTGATGGTAAGGGGCTGCTGTGGCCCATAGACATCTACATCTATCCTCTATTAAAAATTTATCCTCGTTTGTGAATCAAAATGCAGATGCGTTGCCACCCGTGAGGACTAAGATAAAATGCCTCGTTTCCAGTAAAAAAGGTCTCCGGTTCTCTACACTCACCATACGAAACACAGCAGTGTTAAGCTGCTATTTGACGCTGGTATTCTGTGAGAATACCAATAGGCTTTTTCTACACCGTGGTGCGGTAAATAGTATTCCGGTGTCTCATTACTGTTCGCCGGCTTCATTTGTTTTAAAGCCAAGTACTCACTTATGAATGCTTGATAATCGTTTGCCAATCTTTAGGAAATTTAGTCTCGAAATTTCTAAATTGAGCGAAGGCTAATAATTTTGATGATCCCAGTTTATTTTCAATGTTTTCTTTTAGCGGTAATTTAACTTCATAACGGCCATATTCTTTCCTGTTTGTTGCCGAATTGTAGAAGTCGGTATATTTTTGATCTTCAAGGGATTTATTTGTTTGTTCACTTATACCTTCGACTTCCCAAAACCTCTTGATCTCATCTAAGTTATGTAGTAAAACGTTGCATTTATATGTAATCACACTTCCACACAAGTATCAAACTGAATGAGTTTGCTGCACGATAGGCTGTGTTGAGTTCTCCCCCTTAATCATTCCGAAAAGTGAAATGTTTAAATTAATATCTGCGAGCGCCAAACAATATATCTATTGGGCGACTTATATAAAACTCAGGAACTGCCAGTAACATATTCTCGATGATTGTCCAGTTAGGTTTCATAAATGTTTTTGAGGTAGTCTTCCGATTAAATTCTTCATAATAATGACGTCGGTTTGAAAGTTAAAATCATTAAAAACAGACTGACATTCTATGCTTACGCTGCCCTTTTCGTTACATTCTCTTTCGCCAACAAAAAAGTTTTTATGGATATGCATTCTTTGCCATTGCGGCTAAATATGCAGTTAATGCATACTTTCAGATCTTTCACGGCCTTCAGTGTTTGATCATTTGTTAATTCCAGAAAATGTTTACAATTTTTTAAGCCGTGTTTGTTGTGACAAAGCAAGCATTTTATTGCAGTCACGTTGAATGCTGACCTTGCAATTGGCTTGACCTCCTTTGTCATATTATTGTAATTTTTCGATTTATAAATTTTTCCGTAAGAAGTTGATGGCTGCCTTTGTTGAGAATTTTGATAATTTGAGCTAGTTTCATGATGCATGTTTCTCCGAGATGACTCCATAGCGGTGAATTGTCCCTCTAAAAAATGAAGAAAATCCTTCAATGTAGAAAGTTTTTTGCGGTCGTTTAGTAAATCAATTTATTCAGAGTGACTGTCAGAATCGAGTTTCAGATCCAGAATATGCACGATGAGGAGAGCCCATGTGCTAATATCTAAACTTAAATTTTTATAGAGTTCAGACTTTCCGGCGTGACGTCATGCGTGTGTTTAATACAGACCAATGATTTTGTTTTCATATTAGGCAAATCCAACAAATTATTTATGTGAGAGAATAATATTTACTTTTTGGGCAAATCCAACAAATTATTTATGTGAGAGAATAATATTTACCTTTTGTTGTTATAACGCTGATTGCGAATATTCCAACAAACGCTATAGCTATCTGAACTGATCTGCAAATGTTGAATTAGTCGTTCAGCTTCCCCACAGATTTTAATTTTTAAGATCTGCATTTTCTGTGCTGTGAGAGCGCCGTGTATATAGTACAGTTTCTATAAAGAGATCCTAAAACGACACCTACTGGTTGTAATTTCCGTGGAAGGTGGATATTTCCATGTGGGTTGTTGTTCTCCAATTAAATCTTTTCGTTTTCATGTTTGTTGAATAGGTTTTCCGTTCTCCTATCTTCTATACCGTTAAGTTCACTCTAGTTATCCCAATCCACTTTCAATAAACGCGCTTTTGTTGTTCTAAGAGTATTCTCCAACTTTAACTTCTCTGTTATTGTTTCCATGTTAATAGTATCTCTAGTTCTTTGCAATGCTTTTTAATTAGCTGCTTTTCTTCTTAGTTTTTCCTCCATGTTATTATATACAGGTACAGATGTTGGTGGTACTATACTTACGGTTGGTTTTTGTTTGCTGGGCGTTTAAGGTACATTTTCAAATATTTCATGCTCAAAATTTCCTTTCTGCACATACTTCTCAGTTGTTGTAAGAGCACTAGAATACAGTTTTCTCACCGATTCGTAATGTTTGTTGAAAATGTAATCACTGGTTTGATCTTCGCACTAGACCAAGATTTCGTGGTTAGCTTGAAAATTCTCAATAAATACGTTTTGGCGCTCCAGTCTTCTTTTTGCTGTGGTATACCTCCGTTCTGTGTTATGTTTCTTGAAGCTATTCAACTCTTACTGGAAGTTTGCTGTTAATTCTGTTTTCGTAGAAGATCTTCCATTGTTTGTTGTTGTTGCTCTTGATGTTATGTTTTGTTACGTGATTGGAGCCCGGTTGCGGCAGCAAGTAGTATAAATAGCAGTAGTTTCGGCTCGCTGCTCACTTAGCGGCCAGCATACGAGTTTACTTCACCTGAAGGTGCCTCGTGTAGAAGCGAAACACGTGTAGTATTTTCGAGAGTGGTGTGTCGTGCCTAATGTGGTGGTGCTGGGGATGGTAGTGCTGGGATTGACGGCGACAGGTATAGTGCGCGCGTGGGAGGTCCACTGAAGACTAGACAGGACACAGCATTTTCTTTCTTTACGCGAAATTAAGCAAAGTAATTTATATATATATATAACCCCATTATATATACGTTTAATTTCAGAAAGGGTAAAACATTTTAAAAGGGTGTTATTTATATTATCTTTTACTTTTTTGTGATACTTAGTGATTGATATTTAGTGCCGTAGTAAGTTAAAATAACCTGCATGAAATACAGTAAAATATTTATTATATATAACTATAGTTGGCCACAGTACAGTGCCTCGGATAACACGTAAAATCTGTTGGTTCCTGCCCTTGATCTTTTTGGTACTGTCAGATTGCCGTTCCATCGGACTATGAGAGTGAACAGAAAAGAGAGTATACCCATGCACTATAACCCCATACTGCATTTGAAAAATACCTCTGTCCTGGGAAGATTCAGCAAGAAAACCAAAAGGACTTAAAAAAAACAGTTAACTATAATGTTTTGTTAAACAATTAATTGTACAAATCAAGTTATAAATTACTGGATTTGATTTAATAAATTTTAATGTCAAATCAAATCAAATCATTTATTTCAGTAAAAACATGCGTACAGACGGATGTATAGAGAGTCAATTTTTGTTTCCACATATTTTGCCTTTCGTGGCATGCGAAAAAATTGTATAAAAAATGAGTTCGCAACAAATAAACTAAAATTAGAAATAAACACATAAGAGTACCAGTACGTAACGACCACTTTGTAATGATTATATTTATGGTTTAAGAAGAAATTATAAAAATAACTTTTAATGCAATTGCGAAGTATCACGCAAAATCCTGGATCTATAATAACTTACTTAGGTATTTTTTTTATAGGATAAGAGTAAAAACGAGCACATAGTCCACCTGATGGTAAGTGGTTGCTGCGGCCCCATAGATATCTACATCTATCCTCTGTTACAGATCAAAATGCAGATGCGTTTTCACCCGTGAGGACTAGGATGGAATGACTCATTTCCAGTAAAAAGGGCCTCCGGCCACCTGCACCAAGCGAAACGCAGAGGTAAACATCTACTTCACGCTGGTATTCTGTGAGGTCGTGGTACTACCCCGGTTCGAGCCGGCCCATCCTTGCGACAGCAAAAGCTGCCGCCTGGCTCTACCACTGTGAAGCAATTGTGTGTGTGAAGTGAAGCAAAATCAATGACAAATCAAAAGCAAAATCAAAATTAATGGTAAAAGAGTTCTTTTATGTTAATAAAGGCCGTATTTATTAGCCACTGTTTTAGGTATTTGTTTGAAACAGTGGCAAAAAAAACATACAGCAACAAACTTACGTGCTAGAAACATGCTGCAGCTATATTACCTACTGGTATAGTTGTAGCACGAATGGGTCGGATCTACCGGGGAAGGTCAACGCTCTCACAGAATACCAACGTAAAATGGCATCGTGACACTGCTGTGTCACGTGTAGTGAGTGTCGACAACCGGAGAACCATTTTACTGGAAAAGAGGCATTCCATCTTAGTCCTCACGGGTGACGACGATGCATCTGCGTTTTGATTCTTTATTGAGGATAGATGTAGATGTCTATGGGTCACAGCAACCACTTACCATCAGGTGCACTGTGTGCTCGTTTGTTGTCCTCATCATTCATCATCATTACAGCCTTTCATAAGTCCACTTCTAAACATAGGCCTTCCCCAAGTAATGCCACAAAGCACGGTCCTGAGCCACCTGCATCCATAGACTTCCTGCATGACTTATCAATTCGTCACTCCATCTGGTGGGAGTCGCCCTACACTTCACCTACCGGTACGAGGCTGCAACTCGAGGACCTTTCTTCCCCATCGGTTGTCGGTTTTTCGAGCTATATGGCCAGGCCACTGCCACTTGAGCTTACTAATCCGTTGGGCTACGTCGGTTACTCTGGTTCTACTCCGGATATCCTCATTGGATATCCTCATTTCTAAATTTGTCATCACCACGGTTTGTTACCACCCCGAGCATAGCCCTTTCCATTGCTCGCTGAGCGACCTTGAGCTTCCTCATACGGCCGGCAGTGAAGGACCATGTCTCAGACCGTAAGTCATCACTGGCAAAACGCACTGGTTGTACAATTTTGTTTTCAGGTATTGAGGTTGCTGCCTGCTGCCCGAACGCTGCCCAGCCGAGTTGGATCCGTCGATTGACCTCTCGGTCGAAGTTGGACTATTTGTCTAGGTAAACATACTCGTCAATAACTTTGAGCTTAGTGCTCTCAACAGCTATCTTTGTTTTGTCCATGTGCATAATGCTTAGGTCCTCAAGCGATTCTGTCATAACGGCTATATCGTCAGCAAATCAAAGGTGAGTGATGTACTCGCCATTGATGTTAATACCGTATCCTTTCCAGTCCAGTAGCTTGAAAACGTCTTTTAATGCAGCGGTGAAGAGTTTCGGGGATATAACGTCACCCTGTTTTACCAAATTGACTGTCGGCAATTTAGCACCGCTGAAGGGAGTACAGTACCGCCAAAATTTGGACGGAATCAAAGACTTTCTCATAGGCCACAAACGCAAGGCAAAGTGGCAGATACTCCTCTGTTTTCTGTACAATCTGCCGCAGGGTATGTATGTGGTCTATGGTACTAAAGTCTTTTCGGAAACCAGCTTGTTCGGGAGGCTGGAAGTCGTCAATTTTGCGTGCGAGACGATTCGTAATGACTTTAGAAAACAGCACGTAGACGCAGCTCAGAAGGGAAATCGGTCTGTAGTTCTTCAAGAGAGCGTTGTCGCCTTTCTTGAAGAACAAGACCAACGCACTTCTGCTCCACGCCTCCGGAGTAGTGCCACCATGGAGTACGGAATTAAAGAGCTTCTGAAAGACTTCATGTGCAGATTTTCCACACGCTTGCAGAAGCTATGCTGTAATTCCATCTTCGCCCGGAGACTTGCTGCTTTTAAGGTGCTGGAGAGCAATTCTAATCTCGCTCAGACTGACGTCCGGGGTTTGTCGTCCTATCCTATAAAAAAAACACCAGAGTAAAATAGCATCATAAAACTGCTGTGTTTCGTATGGTGGGTGCAGAGAACCGGGGACCCTTATTTAATGGAAACGAGGCATTCCATCTTTGTCTTCACGGGTGACAACGCATCTGCATTTTGATTTGTAATCGAGGATAGATGTAGATGTCTATGTGCCACAGCAACCACTTACCACCAGGTGGACTGTGTACTCGTTTGTCACCCTTATTCTATATAAAAAAAAATTTCATTCACCTTAATGCCTGTTTACTTAATATTGTTTATTTTTAGGAAGTTTATTATATACCTTGATACACATTATGAGACAATCCCTGTGGAATAATGTAGTTTCACAAGGTGATATCTGTAGACGTGCCAGATCTCCTTTTGCTACAAATTTATTATTTTCCTGCATGGTAACAATTTTTCTAGAATTATTTATAGTGATAACGTAGATTTCTGATATATATAACCCAGTTAAATTGAGAATATTTTTTTCCTTAATCAGTGGTCTACAGCTCCCAAGAGGGCCTACGTTACACAGTGCATGAATACATTTCTTCTCGCTTAGGAAGACTGTTTGCATCTGTTGAGTTGCCCCGCAAGAGTAATCCATATATTAAGACGAATTCAACGTACCCGTAGTAAGCAATACGCGCTGCTTGCGGACCTGCTACATTTTAAAGTCTATGAAGTGCATAAACAAATTTATTAATTTTTATGCATACCTTCTTAACGTGTAATATCCAGTTTACATGCTGGTCAGTAGCAATACCTATACGATGTATCTTTCCCCTTATATGATAATTCTAATTTTTTTGCTTTTCTTTATTCAAATTTAATTCAATATATTTAAATTCGTTAGTGTTTACTCGTAAATTCTTGTCTTCTAGCCATGATAAAACAGACGTTATAGTAAAATTTATCTATTGGTTATATAGCTGTGACTGATAATGAAGCTATATTTGGTTTGAAAAAAAAGCCGTACGGGCGATTTATAATCTAAATTGTAAAGAGTCCCTTAGAGAAAAATTTAAAGAAATAAACATATTAATTGAATAAAACTGTTTTTTACGGATTTTATCGCGTCTATTTTATTATTTTTATTCCCGATGTTTTAAGTGTTTTACAGCAATCCATGGTCACGGGGGTGACTGACATGTTTGACGTCCCGATGTCACAGTTAGCCCAGCTACCTTCAGTTTTTTAATATTAAGTTTTGGTTCGATTTACGCAGAATGAACTTCCAGTATTCTGAAGTCTTGCAGTGTAATGCTTGGGTTAGGATTTAATTTTGTTAATTATAGGATCCCAAGCAGATGGCAGCACCCATCCATCTTCTCTATTGAAATTAGGATGTTTTTTGATTTCAATAGCCTCGCGTATCATCTTTGGTAGGAATCGGTGTTCTTTTGCAAGGATTTGTGGTCTATCAAATCTGATGTAATGGCGGGGACGATCTTGAACATGTTTTTAACAGTGGTTAAGCCATGCGGCAGCTTTTGCTGTCGCACGGATGGGCCGGTTTGAACCGGGGTGGTACCACGACCTCACAGAATACTAGCGTGAAGTAGAGGTTTATCTCTGCGTTTCGCTTGGTGAGTGCAGGTGGCAGGAGGCCCTTTTTACTGGAAATGAGGCATTTCATCTTAGTCCTAACGGGTGACAACGCATCTGCATATTGATTCGCAAACGAGGTAGATGTCTATGGGCCGCAGCAACCATTTGCCATCAGGTGGACTGTGTGCTTGTTTGTCACCCTTATCCTCTAAAAAAAATGTTCACAGACTGCAGACTTCCCAGAGCATCGGTGCTTCACGTCAGCTATATGTTCTTTCACGCGGATTTTAATGGATCTTTTTGTTTGTCCTATGTAAGAGAGACCACATTCGCAATCAAGCTAGTACATTCCTGCATCTTGTAGAGGGACATTACACTTGACGGATGGTAAAAATTGACTAATCTTCTTCGGCGGCTTGAAGTATGTTTTAATAGAAGCTCGCTTCAAGATGTAGCCAACCTTGTCTGTGACTCCTCTGACATAGGGTATAACAGCAGGCACACGCTCGACTGTGGTTGGCTTCACTCGGTTACTGTGACGTAGGCGCGGGACCCGAAGCTTGTTGTCTTGCAATACTTGCTCGACGTACTGAAGCTCGGCGGCCAGATGTTTTCTGTCACAAATCCCTCGTGCTCTCTGAAACAAAGATTTTCCCACGGTAGCTAACTGTGATGGATGATGGTGCGATTCATCATTTAAATATCAGTTAGCATGGGTCTTTTTTCTATACAAAGTATGACCAATAGTGTTATCAGAATTTTGGACGACTAAAACATCTAGGAAAGCTAAAGAATTGTTTGCCTCTAACTCCATTGTGAATTGTATTTTAGAGTTTATGGAATTAAGGTGGTCTAAAAATGCAGTTACTTTGTCAGATGGTAAAATTGTGAAAGTGTCGTCTACATACCGCTTGTAGAATCTTGGATTTACAGGAGCAGTAAGAAGGGCTTTCTCCTCAAAATCCTCCATGAATATGTCGGCGACTATGGGAGATACAGGTGAGCCCATCGCCACTCCATCTACTTGCTTGTAAAACTCCTCCTTCCAAAATAGATAGCCAGATGTAAGGCAGTGTTTGAGTAATACTGCATATTCTGTAGGCATGTTGTATTCTTCTAGCTTCCTGGTTATAATTGAGATGCAGTCTTCAATAGATAAGCATGTAAATAGTGACTGAACATCAAAACTAACCATAATTTCATTGTCAGCAAGATGTAGGTCTTTTATCTCACTAACATAATGGTACGAATCCTTTGTGTGTGCTCTAGTTTGTCCTCTTAGTGGTGACAGAATTTTTGCCAGGTGTTGAGCCAACTTATAAGTTGGTGAATCGATTTGGCTCACTATGGGACGTAGTGAAGCGTTTGGTTTGTGTATTTTCAGTAACCCATATAACCTCGGTGCTTTAGTACACGGTGGTATTATCGAGTTTACGTCGATTTTTAATTTTTCGGAGTAATTCTTCATTAGATCGCTAGTTGTTTTAAGCACATTGGTTGTAGGGTATGTTTTGACCTTTTTGTACGTACTTTCGTCGATAAAAGTTGTTTTATTTTCAAATTATAATCTGACGTATCCATTATTACCGTAGCATTTCCTTTATCTGCATGGAGAATCGTGAGTTCTGGTCTGTTGCGTAAGTTGTACAACGCTTTAATCTCGTCTTTTGGGAGATTAAGTTTCGGCACTGAACTACGACGTAATAAGGACGAAATGTCTTGACGTATGGCCTCAACATCTTCCTTTCTTACCTTGTTTTAAACAGACAATCCTCAACGTTGCAGATTATTTCCTCATGCAGAATTTCTTTCGGTGTTATTGCGAAATTCAGGCCCTTCGATAAAACTTTTAATGTAGGTTCGTCCAGTGTTTGTTGTGACAGATTATAGACCGTGCGTTGTTTATTGTTTGTGTCTGTGGTCAACGGTTGTGTATCGTTTCTACGTTGACATGGAAGTTTGGCATTTGATTTGGTCGTTAATTTTTGGTGTTTCTCTATTTGTTTATTTTTGCATTCATTATATTTAGCTTTTTCACGTTTGTTCAAAGTTTCTATGCAATTATTGAAATCAAATGTCGTTAAAACTGTCTATAACTCACTGGACAAATTGTCTATGTTATTATTTATGAATTGTAGATCGAACCGTTTTTGCTGAATCACCGTTCGTAACAACTTTTTACTTGCCTGATTTAAGATCTTAGCGCTTCTTCAAATGTCCTTTTTAGTTGATATTTTGACACACGTAGGAATGAGACTGTGATATCTACATCTCTTTAAGAAGTTCAAAGCTGTTATATATCTTGCGCGCTTTGTTTTAAGATATTCTAATCGGCGAATTTTATTTGCTATTACCAGTCCGTACTGGTTGACATAATGATTTCTTATATTTACGCGAACACTACACATTGAATAAAACTGTTTTTTACGGATTTTATCGAGTTTATTATATTATTTTTATTCCCGACGTTTCAAGTGCTTTACAGAAACCCATGGTCACGGGGGGGACTTAGATGTTTGACGTCCCAAAAAACGTCCAAAAAAGAGAAAACCTACCACTTTGTCGGTCGGGGAACAAGAGATTATCATTAATGTATACAAATATGTCAAAAACACATGGCCCGAAGACGTGTATCCTTCAAACGTTAATATGGTAGAAAAGGTTTCGGAGATCTCAGGAGTCAGCAAGAGCACTATATATCGCGTATTAAGCGTGTATAGAGATTCCCATAAAATACCAGAAAAGGGAATAATTAATAAAAGAAAAAAGTCTGTAATTGACAAGTTGGACGATTTTGATAAATCGGCTATAAGAGCGAAAGTGCATCAGTTCTTTCTTGCAGGAGAATTACCGACTTTAGACAAAATTTTGCTCAGTATAAATCAAGATGACCAGTTGCCAAACTTGAGCAAAACTTCCCTGCGACGTGTGTTGCGCCATTTAAAATTCAAATATATAAAGAGAAACAGAAAAAGTGGTCTAATAGATCGCCCAGAGATAGTTCTGTGGCGTACCAGATATTTGAGAGAAATACAAATATTAAGAAACGAGGGACGTAACATTTTTTACCTTGACGAAACATGGATTAACGCAGGTCATACTATGGGAAAGGTATGGGAAGACACCACAATTGAATCTTCTCGTCAATCACGGTTAGAAGGCTACTCTACTGGCGCGAAAGCCCCTTCGGGTAAAGGAAAGCGATTAATAGTTGTACACGTTGGCAATGAAAATGGCTTTTTGGAGGGATGTGATTGGGTATTTGAATCATCATCTACTGGTGACTACCATGAGAGTATGGACGCTCTCCATTTCGAGGACTGGTTTAGAAAAGTAATAGAAAAACTGCAAAGCGGCGATGTCATAGTTATGGATAACGCTAGTTACCACTCCAGACGTTTAGAAAAAACCCCAACAATGTCTTGGCGGAAACAAAATATGCAGGAATGGCTAGAATCTAAACAGATCGCATACGTGCCCTCGGACACAAAGACCCACTTAATGGAAAAAATAAAGGCAGTTAAAGATAACTATCGAAGTTACGTCACCGACGAGATGGCAAAAGAAAAAAGCATCACAGTGGTAAGGTTACCTCCTTATCACTGTGAGCTTAACCCCATTGAACTTGTGTGGGCAGATGTGAAAGGGTACGTTGCACGAAAAAATACAACTTTCAAGTTAAAAGATGTTAAAAATTTACTTAAAGATGGTTTAACTCAAATCACGCCAGATAAATGGAAAAACTGTGTTCAGCATGTCCTTAAGGTTGAACAAAAAATGCGTGGCATGGATGATAGAATTGACCAAACTGCAGATCGCTTTATAATTAATGTTACAGATAGTTCATCAAGTGAAGATACGAGTGATGATTGCACCGAATAAAAATAAAGTTCTTATATAATATTAAAAATAAAGTTTTATCTTTTGCATAAGTACGTACTTATTCGGTGTCGTTATCACTCGAATCTTTATATGTGTTATAAATTAATGTTTTTTGTTGTTAAATGAATAAAGTACTTTATAACAATAGATGATTTTTCTTCTACAGCGATCTTTCACATAACTTTTTAATAATAGTTAATAAATATATATTATATCAATCATTATAAAAAAATCATTATAAATAAAGAAAGTACTACATATAAAATGTGCCTATATATTGAAGGTTTGTAACCCCTGGTTAAACGACCGAAAGGTCATTGTCCGTTTTTCTCAATCGATTTGGCACATACTATAAAAGGGTTATTATAGTATCAAGGAACACATGAATGAAAATGACCCCTGGGAATAAGGTCATCGCCACCATGCTGGTTCTATGAAAAATCATTTGAAAATTGTATAAACTAAATTATTGTTAAGTGAAATATGTTTGAAAAAAAGTCCCGCTGGGTTTATTGCTGGTTCTTTCAAGGACAGAGGTATTTTCCGAACCAGTGATAAATAAAAAATGACTTTTAATAAGTATTACACATGACAGACATGCAGGAAGTCGATGGATGCAGGTAGCTCAGGACCGTGCTTTGTGGCATTCCTTGGGGGAGGCCTATGTTCAGCAGTGGACTTGTGAAGGGCTGTAATGATGATGATGAAGTATTATGTAATAACCAATATTGAATAAAAATTATTCTATTCTATTCTATTCTGTGACTTATTAGTGTGAGGTGACAATTGATATGTCATCAGAAAATAGTATGGACTGATGATTTGCTATACTCGGTAAGTCGCTTATATATATATATAAAATGACTAATAATAGCTCTAAAACACTCCCTTGAGGTACCCAATAGTCATTTTGTAAATAAAGAGATCTGTAATATGTTTACTCTAGAATATTATTAATACGTAATAATTCAAAACAGTCACATCTTCGACCAGCTAATCCTAGGCCCACCCTACACGTGTCTCCCGGGTGGTGCTAAACAAGCGACAAAGCCGAAAGAACAGACTCCGCTCCTCGCCGTGTGGTAGCGGCGTAAAAAATACCACCCCCTACTTTCGCACCATGAGGCAAAACATATACGAAATGGCCCCGAGTTCCCGGCGCCCTTTTAATGGGGCAGGGGTGCGAAGAATCTCCGGGAGGAAAACCGGCGACGAGGTTCGCCACCCGTCACGTCCTGTCCCCCGGGGGGCAAAAAGTGGATTGCAGAAGCCCGTCTGGCTACGGTGAATTAATGTGATGCAATGAATGATAAGATGGATGAAGTATGCGATATGATGTTTGATAGAGGAATAGACGTGTTATGTGTAAATGAGACGAAACGGAAGGGAAAGGATACCACTACATATGTCATGTATACCGCGTACTGGTCTGGTGTAGACGAGACCGAGCGGGCATGCCAGAGAGTCGGTATCATATTATCAGAAAGAATGGGTCATTGTGTGAAAGAGTATGAATGTGTAAGCCCGAGACTGCTACGGATATGAATGAAAGTGGGCTTACAGAAGTTGTTTGTTCTAGGGGTCTACGCCCCAGACATGTCTAAGCCCACTTATATCCGAGAGCAGTTTTGGGAGTTGGTAAGGATGGTGCTAATGAAATACATGGTTAATGAAAATATTGTGATATTAGGAGATTTTAATGGAAGGGTTAGGGTGAGGAGACTTGGTTATGAAACGATATTGGAAACTGTTGGTGATGAAAATATAAATGAGAATGGTGAAAGCCTCCTCACCGCATGTGTGGAAAAGAATCTTTTTGTGACGAACACTTTCTTTCGTCATAAAAAGATGCACAGGTATACATAGGTAAGAGGTGATGATAGAAGCATGATACATTTCATAATTGTTGATGAAAGAATAAGGAGCGCGGTAGTAGATACAAGGGATTACCGGGGTCTAGCGTAGAAACGGACCATTACTTGGTCTTATGCCGAAATAATGGTATTTTCAGACGTAAGATGCATCGTACAACTGTGTCTACCACTGCGTTACAGCTTATAAGAACAGAGGGGTTACAAGATAAAGGTGTGAAAGAGAAGTTCAAATGTAGATTGACAGAAAATTTAAGTGGTATGACTGAATTGTGTATGAATGATTTAGACTTGAAGACTGTGTGGTATAATGTCAAGAAAGGTTCGATGGATGCAGCTACCGAAGTATGCGGTATAAATAAGAGAACGACTGAAAGGAAAAATAACACGTTATGGTGGGATGATGAGGTACGGATGGAATTTTAATAAAATATAAATTTTTAGTAATTCTAGCGGTATGAATGATGATATTGAAAGGAAAAAGTCAGTCTTTAGACATTTAATAAGAGAGTAAAAGAAGTAGTTGAAAGGAAAAAGCAAGATCGAACAGATAAGAATGACAGAAATATATCGGATAATTACCAGGCAAACATTAAAATTTTCTGAAAATCGTAAGAACTGCCCGGGGACATTCAAAACAGCCTAGAATGAATGCTATACGAGACCAGAATGGCTGTATTCTGAATGAAGAAGTTTTGAGTTTAAGGAGATGGAACGAATACTTTGAAAGCGTGTTTACGAGTGATGAGACGTTTGAATTAAATGAAATAGAAATTTCGAAAGAAAAGGAAATAGACAAGGACATAAGTATAGATGAAATAATGAAAGCAATGAAAATTATGAGAGCCGTTAAGGCAGCCGGATATGATAGAGTATCTCTCGAAATGCTAAGGGCTGGAGAAAGAGTGGTGGCAGACCTGCTGTGCACCTTGTTTAATTTATGTTGGGAACTTAAGCACGTACCGGGAGACTGGTGCAAAGCAGTAATAGTGTCAATATATAAGGAAAAAGGATCACAACAGGACTGTAAAAACTACCGTGGTATCAGCCATCTTAGCATTGTGGGAAAACTGCATGCTAAGATACTAATTGAAAGAGCTATGAAATAAACTAATGGAAAAATTTGGGATGGTCAAGCGGGATTTAAAAAGGGAATTGGATGTATGGATCAGGTCTTTTCCATGCGCATGATCGCGGAGAAGTTTTTGGCCAAAAATCAAAAAGGTTTTTGTGCGTTCGTGGACTTGGAAAGGCTTATGACAGAGTGGGAAGGGATGTGTTATGGCAAATACTGAACTCATTTGGGTTGAGCACTGAGTTGATACAGGTATTGAAGTCTCTGTATAGGGACTCTAGTGCTTGTGTCAGGATCAACGAGGCCTTCTCGGACTGGTTAGGCATCCATAAAGGTGTCAGAGAGGACTGTGTGGCTTCCCCGTGGCTGTTTAAACTATTTATGGACAGTTGTTTGGAAATTTTGAAAATAGAAGAATGCGGGTTAAGAAAAGGTGAGCTAACCGTCAAATGCCTTTTGTACGCCAATGATCAAGACATACTTGCATCGTCGGCGGCCGCGTTGCAAATGATGGTTACATTAATGAACAGGACATTAAAAGAAAAGGGAATGAAAGTGACCGCAAGTAAGACGAAAGTGATGGTTTTTGGAAAGAGAACAAAGTAAAACGATATGTGAAATAATAATAGAATGGGAGTTGGTCGAGCAAGTAGATGAGTTTGTGTATTTGGGATGTGTATTTAGCAGGAATGGTAGATATTATAAGGATATAGAACGACGAGTGAACGCAGGGAAAAGAGTGAATGGGGTTTTACACTCTATTGTGAGAAGTCAGAATGTGTCCAAAAAGGCACGTATGGCAATTCACAATTCTGTGTTAGTCCCTACTTTAATGTATGGTAGTGAAAGTTGGGTGTAGCAGAAGAAGCAAGAAGCAAGAAGTGTAGAATAAATGCTGTAGAAATGCAGTCATTATTTATATTTGATATATCCCTAACATACAGGAGTATGTTAGGGATAAATCTGAATGACACCGTGAGAAATTGAGTGATAAGAGAAGAGTGTGGTTTGCAAGATGATGTTGTGACCAGGATTATTAAAGGAATGCTTCGGTGATTTGGCCATGTAGAAAGAATGAATGATAAAAGAGTAACAGAGTAAATTTATGTTGCAGAGGTGAACGGCAGAGTCGGAAAGGGACAACCTAGGCGAAGGTTTATCGACCAAATTGGGCATATATTGAAAATGGGCCAAATCAAGAGTACCTTTAACCGACGAGCGTGTATGCGTAGGTATATGGATGTGGAGGAAGCGAGAAAGGTCTGTCAGGATAGTGTCAAATGGAAGTAAATAGTCTCTGCCTACCTTTTTGGGTGACAGGCGTAAGTGTTTATGTTTATGTTTATATGTTTAACACATTGTTGCCGATTTGTTTAAGAACTTTCGATCCATTCTAAAGCCGGTCCTCTAATTCCTAGTTTTCACATTTGTTCAATAACGGGCTGTGTTAACATTCAAAGGCTTTATACATATCAAAAAGATGGCTACTATTGGTACACTATTATTAATATCGAGCCATTACCGCCGACTAAGCGTAACCGACAAAAACCAAATTTTACAGGAGAAGGTATTTTTTAAATATTTTTACAAATAATTGCGCTATTAAAATGAAATTTAACATATAATTATGATTTTTGAAGCCTTAGGTGTAGCAGTTAAAATTCTCGAAAAAACAATAGGTTTAGAGGCTGTTTTGGCGTTTACAATATTTTTGCGGGCCCCAAACGAACCTCTTCTTATGATTCCGGGCGTTTGAGATAACACTTGCCATAAAAAATAACCTCGTTTTAGTTTTAACGTAAGTGACAATAGGTCATTTTAACTACGGATAAATTTTCATAAATAAATGGGTATTTAATAAATTAATGTAAAAAAATAACTTAAAATATATAGTTAAATATATAACATATTGCTCATTATTTTAATATTTTAGAGAATACTGAGATCAATGAATGAAACTTAAAATAGAATTATTAAACTTAAAGAATTATCAAGGAAATTAAAGCTTTCGTATTACCTGCATTCGTTTCAGCTAATATTACTCATTAATTAAACATTTAAAAGAACACAGATCAAATAATCCAATTTCAACTAAAATTAAACCTTTAATTCTCCTTATCACTATCATCTGCATCAGTTTCAGGTAACATGTCAGGAACTGCGTCATCATGTTTCATATTTACATACTGTTCATGGTACCTGCATGGTATTATATTTTTATTACATAGATCCAGAAGAACTTTGTACTGTGCAGCCAAAATTTTATTTTCTTAGTTATTTAGTTATAATTGTACTGGTCCATTTATTATAGTTGCCGTATTGCCTCTTGATCTAATAATTAGATCCATATTCAAATTTTGTTTATTGCTATCTTCGAAAAAGCTATATTGGAGTGTAATTACTGGATTGTTCTTTATAATATGTACCACTATTAAAGTTTTGAAGGCTATTTTAAATTTCGCTGGCAATAAAGCTTGCGAGAAAGACTTCCAGTCCATAAAATCAGTATAATTCAAAACATGTACAAAATAACCTGTTGGATCGGATCTAAAATCAGTGATCATAGTTGGCCACTCAGAAGGAGCTCACACTGTTTTATTACGGATAAAACTTTCAATTGTACTGTGAATGGAGTCAACAGGCACCATAGTATGTCCAGGTAGGAGATAAGTTACTTTTATTGTAGTAATCGCAGTTGCTGTCTTCAAAAAATAAAATAACATGGACATCACTGCACGGTTTCTGTTTAGCCCAACACAACTATCTGCATACAGATTTATGACACTATGGGTTCTTTTACTGTAACTGTAGGGCAGAGGTAGGTACTTCCCCAGTCGGTTCAGTTATATACAAAACCTTACATCTAACAACAATTACTTTAGCTAAGTAGGTAACTGATTAAGTAAGCAATAGAAAGAGAATAGACAGTTGCCTTAAGCTCAGTGCCGGCAACGCTTTAGTGATTACCAAAGTTAAGCACGAAAGCCACGTGGTCACTGTCACGCAGGCAAAGCCACGAATAATCGCTAGTCAAAAATTAGTAGCCTTTAGTTATTTATTCACATTCACTTACTAACAAAATCACAAAACTTAAATGTCTTCCTACATACCTTTACCGGCGTTTAGTAGAATTGCAATAAGTAACTGTAGTGATTTACTAAACACTATAAAACACTATCGCACCACTTTAAACTAAATTAAACCTTGATTTATCACGCGATAACCAGGTAGTTATATCATCATCATTACAGTCTTTCATAAGTCCACTGCTGAACATAGGCCTCCCCAAAGGAATGCCACAAATCATGGTCCTGAGCCACCTGCATCCATCGACTTCATGCATGTCTTACCGGGTCGTCACTCCATCTAGTAGGCGGTCGCCTACACTTCGCCTTAACTTAGAAACGCAGTAGACTGCAGATATCCTCATTTCTAAGTTTATCACGCAGATAAACCCCGAGCATAGCCCTCTCCATAGCTCGCTGAGCGACCATGAGCTTCCTCGTACGGCCAGCAGTGAAGGACCACGTCTCGGATCCGTAAGTCATCGATGGCAACACACACTGGTTGTACAATTTCGTTTTCAGGTTTTTTAGGTAAACCTAACGAGAAGATGTGTCGTAGTTTCCCGAACGCTGCCCAGCCGTGTTGAATCCGTCGATTGACCTCTCGGTCGAAGTTCTACTTACCTAGTCAGACTATTTGTCTCAGGTAAATATACTCGTCAACAACTTTGAGCTTAGTGCTCCCAACAACTACCGGCATAGATGTGACATGGAAGTTAAACATGATTTTTGTTTTGTCCTTGTTCATCTTTAAGACCTATCCGTTGGGAGACACTATTGAGGTCATTAAGCATAGTGCTTAGGTCTACCAGCAGTTCTGCCATAAGGACTATATTGTCAGCAAATCGAAGGTGAGTGATGTACTTGCCATTGATATTAATACCGCATCCTTTCTAGTCCAGTAGCTTGAAAACATCTTCCAATGCAGCGGTGAAGAGTTTAGGGGATATAACGTTACACTTTCTTATACCTCTCTGCAGTTAAATAGGTTTCGTACTCTGATTCTGTACTGGGATAGTCATCGTAGCAAAGTCAGTGTACAAACACTTCAGCACTTTGATATACCGACAGTCAACTTGACACCGCTGAAGGGACTACAGCACTGCCTAAATTTCGACGGAATCATAGGCTTTGTGATAGTCCACATACGCATTGCAAAGTGGCAGATTACACTCCTTTGTCTTCTGTACAATTTGCTGAAGGGTGTGTATGTGGTCTATGGTACTAAAGCCTTTTCGGAAACCGGCTTGTTCGGGAGGCTGGAAATCGTCAAGTCTGCGTGTGAGATGATTCGTAATGACTCTCGAAACGCACGTAGACGCGGCTCAGAAGGGAAATCGGTCTGTAGTTCTTCAAGAGAGCGTTGTCGCCTTTCTTGAAGAACAAGACCACCGCACTTCTGCCTCCGGTGTAGTGCCACCATGGAGGACGGAATTAAAGAGCTTCTAAAGGACTTTAAGTACCGGTTTTTTTTTTATAGGAGAGGGGGCAAACGAGCATGCGGCTAACCTGATGGTAAGTGACTACCGCCGCCCATGAACAACTGCAACACCAGGGTGGGAATTGCAGATGCGTTGCCGGCCTTTTAAAAAGGAGTACGCTCTTTTCTTGAAGGTCCCTAAGTCGTATCGGTCCGGAAAAATCGCAGATGGTAATCGATTACACAAGGAAGTCGTGCGAGGAAGCAAACATCTTCTAAATCGCACAGTGGTGGACCGCCAATCATCCAGATGGTGTGGATGGTATCGGGAGTTCTGCCGCGATGTGCGTTCGTGAAATTTGGCGGCTGGGATTAATCCGAACAATTCCTCAGACCACTCCCCATGGTAGATGCGAAAGAAAATGCAAAGAGATGCAACATCTCTTCGCAGCGCCAATGAGTCGAGCCGATCGGAAAGAACTCGGTCGTCGACGATTCGAGCTGCTCAGCGCTGGATGCGGTCAAGTGGAAGGAGCTGGCACTGGGGAGCCCCTGCCCAGAGATGGGAACAGTATTCCATGTGAGGCCGAACCTGCGCCTTGTAAAGTTGCAGGCGGTGTGCCGGCATGAAATACTGTCCCGCTCTGCTGAGCACGCCAAGCTTTTTAGAGGCCAATTTGGCCTTCTCTTCCAAGTGACCACGAAACTGCACGTCACTCGATATGTCGACGCCGAGGATTCCAATACTGGCTGAGGCAACCAGGGGAATGCCTTGAAACTGAGGAGATACGACAAAGGGGTTCTTTTAAGCAGTAAACGCGCAAACTTGTGTCTTCTGAGGATTAAACTGGACTAGATTTAGTCGCCCCAGTCCGAGACTTTGTCCAGCAAAGACTCGACTTCAGACACAAGTTTGTTCCGGTACTCGGAGACGTTTTCCCGAGAAATATTAGCACGGCCGGTGTATAGAGCATCACCAGTGCTGTCATCCGCATAGCAATGTATGTTACCAGTTAGCAACATATCATTGATATGCAGAAGAAACAGCGTTTGTGATAGCACACAGCCTTGTGGAACACCAGCGTTAATAGGCTTGTAGTCAGAACATGCACCGTCTACAACGACCTTGATGCTCCGATCTGCAAGGAAGCTGGTGACCCAATTGCACAATTTCTCGGGAAACCCATAGGAAGGGAGCTTCGAAAGAAGCGCTTTGTGCCAAACCCGATCGAAGGCCTTCGCAATGTCCAGACTAACGGCCAACGCCTCCCCCTTTGACTCTACTGCCTCCGCCCAACTATGGGTCGATAGACCAGAAGATCACCAGCTGATCGACCCCGACGAAAACCGTATTGGCGGTTACTAATCAGCTGGTGATCCTCAAGGTACCGGATGAGCTGGCAGTTGATAATGGATTCCATTATTTTGGAGAACAAGGAGGTGATCGCGATAGGCCTATAGTTGGACGGGTCTGAGCGGTCACCTTTTTTAGGGATCGGGTGGACAAAAGCTGTCTTCCATGATTTCGGGACTACGCCTTGGGAGTAGGAGTACCGGAAAAGACGCGTTAGGACCGGTGCCAACTCCGTAGCACACGTCTTCAGCACAATTGGGGGGATTCCGTCAGGCCCACTCGACTTCTGGATGTCCAGGGAGAGGAGTGCTTTGCGAACCGAGCGCTGTGAGAACAGCACATCCGGCATGGAGCACTCACAACGCGGGATGGTCGGCGGTGTTTTCCCCCCGTCATCAAGAGTCGAGTTGGACGCAAAAAGGGAGCCTAAAATGTCGGCTTTGTCTTTTTCGTCATGGGCCAGTGACTCGTCCTCCCTGTGCAGAGATGGTAGTGATGGCTTACAGAAATTCCCTTGGACAGCCTTGGCGAGAGACCAGAAAGCACGGGTTCCCGAAGGAAGGCGAACTAGTTTCTCGCCAATTCTGCCTATGTGCTCTGACTTTGCCTTGGCAATAACTCTTTTGAAGGACCTGGAGGCGAAGTTATACTTCTTTTTAAGTATGCTGGTCTTTACATCCAAAGTCACCGAAGCCGCAGCCCAGGCTTGATAACACTCCTGCTTACTGCGTAATGCAGTTTTACAGGAGCGACCAAACCAAGGCTGAGATCAGCCTCCGACGGGTACCACAGATGATGGAATAAATAGTTCCATTCCCTGTAGCACCACATCAGTGACAGAGTCAGCAACAGCGCTGGGATCATCCGGCGAGAAGCAAACCCGCCCCCATGGGTAGGATGCAAAGAAATACCGCATTCCATCCCAATCCGCCGACCTGTAATGCCAAACACGGCGGCAACCTGCAGAACGCAACCGCGAAGGGAGCGTGAGTGGCACCATACTCCGGATCAGACAGTGGTCCGAAGAGCCGAGAGGGGCATCGACGGAAACCTGATATCCGTCCGGATGAGAGGTCAGCAGAATGTCCAACAGGGAAGGTGTATGATCCTCCACATCTGGAATCCGCGTAGGCGAAGTAACCAGTTGTGTCAGACCATATGCCAAGGCAAAGTCATAAACAGATCTCCCCGCATGATCGGTTAAACGTGAACCGAGCCATTCGGCATGGTGGGCGTTAAAATCGCCAAGGATCACGATCTCTGCGGATGGGACCTGTTGGAGCAAGGAATCTGTAGCCATTTGGACGTGGTCGATGAGTCGGTCTGTTTCGGCATTACCGCTATGGGACCTATAGAGGCACCCGTAGACGCGCGGATGGTCGTCGCTGTCTACGCGTAGCCAAAGGATGGACAGGTCCGAACCTTCAAGACTGCCAAGGCGTCGAGAACAGATGTCCTCTCTGACATACACGCAAACTCCAGCCCGAGGCACAAAGGAGTGCTCCAATTTGTACCCCGGGTAGGAGAGATACGAAATATCAGCCGGAAAGGAAACCTGCGTCTCGGTCAGGAAGAGCAAGGCCGGCTTCGTCGTCTCGAGATGGTAGTGGACGGTGTTTAGGTTAGAGTGAAGTCCCCTGATGTTGCAGAAATTCACGGATAGCGTGGCAGGGGTCGCCTTGGTATTGTTGCTCAGTTTGCCCCGAGCAGTTATGTTTTTGAGCGGAATTTTGCCCCCCCCCCCCCCCCCAGAATACGCGGGGCAGCCTGAGCACCCACGCTCAGGATTGGAATAACATGGTCGTGGATGCTCAGCGAGGGATTCTCCAGGGGTACTGGTACCCTCCTGGGGTAGTCTAATGTGTAATTCCGCTACCATGTTGATGGGGGGGGGGGGAATTGGGCCTTCGGACACCTGCACTCACCAGACGAAACGCAGAAGCAGAGCTTCTACTTCACGCCGGTATTCTGTGAGGTCGTGGTACCAACCCGGCACGAGCCGGCCCATACGTGCAACAGCAAAAACTGCTGCGTGGCTCTACCACCGTTTTCCACCAGCTTTCAAAAGTAATTCCAGTAAAGTAACTCCGCTGTAATTCCAGCCTCACCTGGGGCCCTGCCGTTTTTAAGGTGCTGGAGAGCCATTCTAATCTCGCTTAGACTGAAGTCCGGGATATCTTCGGAATAGTGTCGGATAAGACTTGCTCTTGGACCATTACTCATGATTGCGTGTGGCTCCAACGATGACGTGTACAGCTGCCCATAGAACCTCTCCCGGAAACGATGCTGACACACTCGGTCTTCAGCTTTGACAGTTGGCTCTTTCTGGCAGACAGATCTCTGCAAATAATTTGGAGCCTTGGTTCCGCTCGATCGCTTCTTCAATACAAGCTGTATTGAAGTTGCGTAAGTCCCGCCGCATAGATTTGGAGATCTGTCTGTTCAGTTGCCTGTATGCTGTCAAATCTGTTGACGACTGTAGCTTCATCTCCCGCCTAACAGCCATGAGATTAAGTGTGTGATCGGAGAGTTTTTGTGTTTTTCTGCGGCGGGTCTTGCAGAACTAAGCTCCGACCGCATGGACAGTTTCCACGAGCTTGTCATAAATAATTAATACTAAATACATAGATTAATGATAGGTCATCGCGCGCTCTGACCGCGAAGACCTATCATTAATCTAAGACTTAATAGATGCAGAGAGATAATTTTCACTGGAATGAGCCTATCGCAATACGTTTTTTGCAACCTTGCTTATAGTAAACGACAAAATTTTGATGTATTGTGTCAGTTGCGATAACAAGTAGGGTCGCTTACGCTGCAATTCTTAGATAATTATACAACTTACGATATATATTGATTATGTCGGTTATTCTAAAATATAGAAAAACGTTGTGCTAATGATAGACTTAGCATTTGCTATAACTTTCGAATTGATTGTATTTTGGCGGGAAATATCGACGAACCAAGTCCGTTATAGTTTAAAATGTGGTTTGCGACAAAAAACGCTGTTTAGGTAAAAATGTCGCTTACGATAATTCGGCGGTAATGGCTCGAATGGCTCAGTTATTCGACGTATCAGTGTGAAGGTAGCAAATGTACGAATAGTAGATTAATGCTTTTGAGAGCATTTTGTTTATTTCTGTGTATATTATACTTTTAGTTTTACTATTTAAAGAAGAACAGTCATGGAGAGCCGTAATAATAAAATTCTTATTTAATTTACTAACAAGGACGGAAAGACGATCTGTTTATGTTATATTTTAGTTCCATTGCAATAAATCCATTTAATGATATTATTTCGTGTATTATATTCATAATTTTTTAATAATTTCCCATGTAGCTTTACTTTTACTTTTTGAATGTACATGTTTAAATTCTTTTTGACTATGTTGCGCAACATTTTAATAATATTGAATATTTATTATAAAATCTTACCCGCCACTTTTTGTTATTTAATTTATTGGTTAGAATACTCAATACCACATATCTTCCCGTGGGTGTCGTAAAAGGCGACAGAGGTAAACTGAGGCAGAGGATTGGCAGAAGCATTTTTCTGATAACAGCAAAACAACAATAATAAAACTGCGGTTGCCAACCCGCTCGACAAGCGTGGCAACAATGGCAATATACCCCCCATGAAAGTAACGAAGAGACGGCCCCCAGTCCCCGGCGGCCACGCTATTCCTGGCTACGGTGGCGACCATGGTAACGGCGGGGCAAAGGGTGCTAAAAATCTCCGATGCAGGTTCGGTTGCCACCTAAGACGACTCGACCTGTCAACAAATAACGCAAGCACCCTGAGGACTGACGAGAAAATCCTGGAGCTGGAAGAAGAGATAGAAAATTTGCACTGGAATGTCATAGGATTATCCGAAGTCCGAAGAGAGGTGGAGGACACGGTAATTCTCGAATCCGGCAATTTATTCTATCACCGGGAGGGCGACTATCTGTCCCAAGGAGGTGTCGGATTTATCGTCCACAAGTCTCTCGTTAACCACTTTGTAAAGATTGGGAGTGTGTCGACGAGGGTTGCGTACCTTATACTCAGAATCAGCAAACGGTATTCGCTGAAGGTCGTACAGGTTTACGCAACAAACTTGGAAGACTCCGATGAGGAGGTGAAGAAAATGTATGAAGATATCTCTAGAGTCATGCATTCCTCCAAAACCCACTATACGGACTTCAACGCAAAACTAGGCACAAGAGAGAACGGTGAGCTGAAAATAAGGAATTTCAGAATAGGAAAACGGAACCCAAGAGGCCAACAACTGGCCGACTTCATGGAGAAAGAGGGACTCTTTATGATGAACTCTTTCTTCAAGAAGCGACCCCACAGGAAGTGGACCTGGTCGAGCCCCGACGGTTCGACAAAAAATGAGATTGACTTCATTATGACGACCAGACGACAACTGTTCAGTGATGTCTCAGTGATCGCGAGGGTGAAAACCGGCAGCGATCACCGAATGATTAGAGGCACACTGAACCTAAATGTTAAGTTGGAGAGGTCTCGTCTGATGAAGTCAACGCTCCGTCCCCCTCGTGCTCTAATCCAAAGTCCCGAAACCTTTCAGCTCGAGTTAAAAACCGTTTTCAGTGCCTAGAAAACTGCAATGAAGTGGACGATATGAATGACAAGCTCGTGGAAACTGTCCATGCGGTCGGAGCTAAGTTCTGCAAGACCCGTCGCAAAAGAACACAAAAACTCTCCGATCACACTCTTAATCTCATGGCTGTTAGACGGGAGATGAGGCTACATTCTTTAACAGATTTGACAGCATACAGGCAACTGAACAGACAGATCTCTAAATGCATGCGGCAAGACTTACGCAACTTCAATACAGCTCGTATTGAAGAAGCGATCGAGCGGAACCAAGGCTCCAAAGTCTTTGCCAGAGATCTGTCTGCCAGAAAGAGCCAACTGTCAAAGCTGAAGACCGAATGTGGCAGCATCGTTTCCAGTACACCTGAGATTTTGAGTGAGATTGAGAGGTTTTATGAGCAGTTGTACACATCATCGTTGGAGCTACGCTTAAGTGTGAGTAACGATCGAAGAGCAAGTCTTATCCGACACTATTCCGATGATATCCCGGACGTCAGTCTAAGCGAGATTAGAATGACTCTCCAGCACCTTAAAAATTAGCAAGGCCCCAGGCGAGGATGGAATTACAGCGGAGCTTCTGAAAGCGGGTGGAAAACCGGTACTTGAAGTCCTTCAGAAGCTCTTTAATTCCGTCCTCCATGGTGGTACTACACCGGAGGCTTGGAGCAGAAGTGCGAAAGTCCCGTTCTTCAAGAAAGGTGACAATGCTCTCTTGAAGAACTACAGACCAATTTACCTTCTGAGCTGCGTCTACGTGCTGTTTTAGAGAGTCATTACGAATCTTCTCGCGCGCAGACTAACGACTTGCAACCTCCCGAACAAGCCGGTTTCTGAAAGGGCTTCAGCACCATAGACCACATACATATCCTTCGGAAAATTGTACAAAAGTCCAAGGAGTACAATTTGCCACTATGTCTGGCGTATGTGGACTATGAGAAAGCCTTTGATTCCGTCGAAATTTGGGCGGTGCTGCAGTCCCTTCTGCGATGTCAAGTTGACTGTCGGTATATTGAATTACTGAAGTGTTTGTACAGTAGAGCTACGATGACTATCTGAGTACAGACCCAGAGTACGAAACCTATCCAATTGCAGAGAGGTGTAAGACATGGTGACGTGATATCTTCGAAACTCTTCACCGCTGCATTGGAAGACGTTTTCAAGCTTCTGGACTGGAAACGATACGGTATTAATATCAATGGCGAGTACATCACTCACCTTTGATATGCCGATGATATAGTCCTTATGTCAGAATCGCTGGAGGACCTAATCACTATGCTCAATGACCTCAATAGTGTCTCCCAACGGATAGGTCTTAAGATGAACATGGACAAAACAAAGATCATGTTTAATGTCCATGTCACACCTATGCCGGTAGTTGTTGGGAGCACTAAGCTCGAAGTTGTTGACGAGTATGTTTACCTGGGACAAATAGTCCGACTAGGTAAGTCCAACTTCGCCCGAGAGGTCAATCGGCGGATTCAACTCGGTTGGGTAGCGTTCAGGAAATTACGGCACATCTTCTTGTCAGGTATACCTCAAAACTTGAAAACAAGGCTGTACAACAATTGCGTGTTGCTAGTGATGTCCTATGGTACTGAGACGTGGTCCTTCCCTGTTGGCCGAATGAGGAAGCTCAAGGTCGCTTAGCGAGCTATGGAGAGGGCTATGCTCGGAGTTTTTCCGCATGATAAACTTAGAAATGACGATATTCGCAGTAGAACCAGAGTGACCAACATAGCTCAACGGATTGGTAAGCTGAAGTGGCAATGGGCCGGCCATATTGCTCGAAGAACCGAAAACCGATGGGGAAAAAAGTTTCTCGAGTGGCGGCCTCGTACCGGTGGACGAATTGTACGGCATCCCACCATTAGATGGAGTGACGACCTGGTAAGATATGCAGGAACTTGATGGATGCTCAGGACCGTGCTTCGTAGCATTCTTTGGGAGAGGCCTATGTTCAGCAGTGAACTTGTGAAGGGCTGTAAAGATGATGATGATTTATTATAAATTACTTTTTTTTCTAAACTTTTTTATTCGTAATATTTATCTGGGACTCGGCAGTACCCCCGCCAAGTTGAGCATAAAAACAGCACGGCCATACCATCCTTTTCTCGAAGCAGTTCAGGCCATTTTTGACACCCTATTACTTCGCTGTAGCTAAAACTAGAAGCCTAAATTTTCAGTAAACAAGCATGGATTGTATTATCACGGTATTTTTCAACTTTCATTCAATTTAAACTAGTCGTTTAAGAATTATAACTAGTCACTACTAGTATTTTGTCACTTACTGACTGACCAATCTTAAAACTCTGAGACACTTCTAGTAGACGTACAGGCTTCAAATAAAAACAAAAATCCATTAGTGTATATATCAACGAAAAACTAAAATGTTTTGTAATATCGGTCCACTTTTCTAGATACACTAACTGCATAAATAACTTTGTAATCCTATATAAATATATAGGATTACAAAGTTACATTTGCAGTGAATAAATTAGTATACCTGTATGTGTAATATAATGGATTAATATATGTAGATAGGTACCTTGATATATTTATGTTCAAAGGCAACTTGTAAAATGGTCAATGGAATGAAGAAACAAGAATGGGACATGTCTTATGAAGTTGTACCAAAATCCTGCAAAGTATTAAGTAGACTTAATTGCCCAAAAATCCGTAGTTGGTATTTAAGAAGTAGATGGTACCGGAAAGGAAAAAAAGTAGGACTACCAAAAAAGAGAAATGAGATGCCATCAAAAACATAACTTGTAAAAAAAAACCAAGATTCGCAGCTCAGTTCTTCTACCGTAAAAAGTTGTGAGATCCATGTAGTACCAAGTCGGTTAATTTATTCAATTAATTTAATAAGGTTATTAAATTACTACTACGAGTATATTTTGACATTCACTTACCATTAGGACTACTACCTACTTGTATTTAAAAAATGTTATGTTTTACACTTATGTCTTTGTAGTCATTTCTTGCATAGTGCCGCATAAATAAAGGTGTAGGACCATTCCGCATTAAATGAGTGAGTGACTTTTATAATAATCTGAATCAGAGTTATTCATAATTTGAAAATAATTTATAATGGGCTATATTAATAATGGTGACGATGAAATAAGTGTAATTAAAATTGTTTTTTCTTTTAATATTCCATTTCATCTGAAACGATAATGACTTAAGTTTGCTTTACACATTTCAATTCGTGAAGAACGGTGCAGAATATAAATTAACTCTAATTTACTGACGAGACACGAATAGCAAATCTTAAGAGAAAAGCCTCAGCAAATTTAATTCTATTTAGTTCACAACGCGAACACATCTAATACAGAAAATTGTGCTATCGTTCGGAAACGCTGAACTGGAACGAAATAAACGGAATTGAACAAAAATGCGTTCAAAATGCGTTTTTTATTTTGGCTGATTTATTTTACATTTAAGTCAAAAATGAGAACATATAAATTTGGAAAATTCTCATTATCAGCGATTAAAGAAATAAAATAATTTATTTCTTAAATATTTATTAATTCATAAATGTTACGTTAGTAAATTTACTGCTTTTATTCGTCCCAGTTTTGGGCACAGTCTTTATATCAGGCCCCACAGGCATTATTTCTTAAAGGGCTTTAGAAAAAGGACTTTCCATGTTCGCTAACGCAGAAGCCTTCACGTGGTTTATTTTTGTTATTATTGCAGGCTATTACAATTCCTAACTAAATAATACTTAAAATTGGCCCCTATACAGGTAGCCTATGTGGAAGCCAATGTTACATGGTGAATAAAAAAATACGATTCTGAGCAAGCTGTGGGCTCGCGGAAAGTCTACTAAGTTATTAAATCAAACTAGTGAGAGTATGCTTAGTGATAAGCTAGACCATTGCTACTCTTACTTTTTGTAGTTTATAGAAACCTGCGTTAATTTGCGGAAATTAAATTATGTTGAAGGTGTAAATATTATTATTGTTAGAAGCAATGATGACAAACGAGCACAAAGTCCACGTAATGGTAAGTGGATGATGTGAAATAAAGACACCTACATCTATCCTCCATTGAGAATCGAAATGCAAGTGCATTGTCACCTCAAAAAACTAATATGGAATGCCTTGTTACTATACTAAAATTATTTTATCCGTTCAGTTTTGGTCATAAATCATCGGAGTATTTTGCTCTCTCTTCTACTCACTGGCCTTAGGGGCGAGCATAGTAATGCGCATTATTGTTGTCGATAAGCATTATCGATAGTGTATTTAGCTTTGTCATTATGTGGATTAGTGATAAAAATAAAAAAGACATAGATAAACAACGTATTTATTAAAGAAAGAATAATAATAATTTAAAATAAATTATTAATTAGGTATCTATGTATTAAAAAACTATAAGTACAAATGTTTGAAATGTAACAAGTTATATTAAAAATAAATATAAATATAATAACTTACATTTAAAATTTAACCTAAAACTATTTACTGTTTATTTGTTGTAATCGATAATGGCGTTGCGCCCGCGCAACATTCTCACCACCCTAGCCGGGCTCCTCAGCCCGAGCTATGATTTATGACCCAACTGCACGGATAAATTGATACATACTCGGAATACTGCTTTACAGGCCATTTTTTCGTACGAGAAATAAACCCTCGGCTACTGCATTTGAGCTGTGTTAGTTTTTGTTTCGTTATGCTTCAATTATGATCATTGTTTTTCAGAGGAACGGTGGTATTAACGCCTCTGGACTCTCTAAGTGAATGCGAACAACTTATTCTCAAACATCGTTTACATTTGGAGAAATACTTACAAAGCACAGAGGAACTGAAAACCCTAACACTTCGGCAATTACTGAAAATGCATTTAAAATAGATATTAAAAAATGCTTGGTTAGCCCTCTATGACTTGTTAGTGAATTAGCATGTTCAAGACGATTGGAACATTCTACCAAGGACACAAAATTTTCCGAAAGAAGAGAAAATGGATCTTATTTAGTCAACACAAGTGAAATATTAATAATAAAACAAAAAATATACTATAGAGTCTTGTGTTCATCAAATTGCGCTAAAACTTTGTCAACTAATTGATCAACCTTGTACGAAGGTTATAAACATAGTACATCTAATTTACAGTAGGTGGCGCGCGTATCGTTCCAATAAATTTATTTGATAGTTATACATAAGTCAACTTCAATGAATGTATTATCATTCCTCATTAATAACTCTTCCAAATTTAAAACGATATTTCGACAATTATTTTTTATGTGGCAGCAATGCGCCGGGTTTCAGCTAGTAATTAACTAAATAAACGACATTCTCTAAACAAGCACCGTATTAATTTTATGACCCTTATTTTTGTATATGTATATTATATGGCACTATGGCGCCTGTTGCACTTCATTATCCGTCTAACCTTTATGGTCCTAGAGCTGACTAAAAATTTATAAAAGATGTTTTGTCATCATTACAGACTGTCAGATGTCCACTACTGAACATACTAGGCCTCCCCCATACATTGCCTCATAGCGGAACTTTTGTCATAGTTGTCACGCTTGGCAAGCAAGATGGAAACCGCTGTATTTTTATACTATTAAATTATTTGCAGGAAAATATTGCTGCCATCCACTGTTTCAGTTGCCCTATGTCACCTCTTAAGACAACCTCGGAAAGATAAATGGTAATGGATTTTTTTTATTGGATAAGGGTGACAAACGAGCACACAGTCCACCTGATGGTAAGTGGTTGCTGCGGCCCATAGACATCTACATCTATCCTCTATTACAAATCAAAATGTAGATGCGTTGTCACCCGTGAGGACTAAGATGGAATGCCTCATTTCCAGTAAAAAGGGCCTCCGGCCACCTGCACTCACCAAGCGAAACGCAGAGGTAAACATCTACTTCACGCTGGTTTTCTGTGAGGTCGTGGTACCACCCCGGTTCGAGCCGGCCCATCCGTGCGACAGCGAAAGCTGCCGCGTGGCTCTACCACTGTTAAATTTCTCTTAAGATTCTCCCACGAGTGCATTACACATCACTGTTAGGCAAATTAAATAATAAAAACATAATAATAAAATGCTATAGTAATAAAGAAAATGAAATACCTAAAACCATTAATATCTTGGACTATTTAGACTACACAAGAGTAGACAAGTCTAAAAGTACATATACATAAATTATACACATACATACATATAAATACACACGGGCTATTGTTACTTAATCTACATAAATCTATACTCGTATACATATTACTTCACATTGTATTAAAATTAATTACAAAGTACCTATGTTTTTCCTTTGAATTAAAGAAATTTTACCTTTAAGTAGGTAAATGTTCACTTTTAATTAAACCAGTGTTTGTAATGATATATAAAAAAGAAGAGTGTTAGTAATAAGCTAAAGATTTGTTATTGATATATTATAAGCGTGAACTTTATTGCAATTCTGTTGAACGGTACGAGTATTAAAGTTTCCGACTAGACAGTAAGCGACTCGCTAAGTAATCAGATGAATATGCTTTCGTTCCAGCAGATAATAAAAACGTTCATTTTTCTTATACATAACTAAATTAAATAAAAAAAACCTAATTTGATTAACTAATCATAAATATAGAATATTCGCCCATATGTCGTGCAATATGCCATTGCAAATTTAATAGTTTGATGATTTTCTCTTATTTACTACCACCATATCTTGAATAACTTTATATGAGATCGCCCTTGTAAATAAAAAGAATCATTAAAATCAAAACATGAGAAAAAAATTTGCTGAACATACATATTATATTTTTTTACGAACTGAGTACCTCCTCCTTTTCATGAAGTCGGTTGATAAATAAAAAAACTAAAGCCATATCTTTAATTGTCACATTGAAAAGCGTTTTTTAGAGCATTTGCCGTAGCGGTGCGTTCGGCAAAAATTTTAACGGCCACCAGACATTGTACATACATACTACAAGGGCACTGTCTAAAAAGAACATACAGTCAGTCATCACTTTTGATATTGTCGGAAAAGCTGATATAAACATTAAATTGCTAGAGATGTCGGACCAGGAAGTAATAAAAAATACTTATTTTATTTTACGTTTAAATAATAAAAAAAACGTAATCAGAAAATGAGTGTGCAGAAATAATAAATATAGTGTAACGGTGTATCTGAATGCACCCTTAAAAATCATTATAATTTATTTATCGTAAATAGATAATAATATAGATATTATCTTAAATAGATAATAGTAATAAATTCTAATCTTAAAAAAATATTACATATTTTATTAAATTTAAAATAATTATTCTACGAAACCACAGAATAGTTAATTTAATTCGCGCACCGTGAACCGATTTGCTCACCGATCTTTAAATCAAAAGACTAGGTAGAATTCGGATCAATTACAAGTCCCCGTTCGGGCCATTTCTTGTTCATTTCTACCTGAGATTGCTTGAACTTCGCAACGGGCGTGAGCCTAAACGAACGGCTGGGGTGAGTTCTTATTTATTTAACAATAGCAAACATTGTAATTGTTCTGCTTAATTCCTATTTCTTCTGTTGAGGCTGCTTAGTGCTTAGGAGTTTTTAACTTCCTAGAAGCCGAGCTGGAATTTGACTAGGGGGTATATAGGCCTCCGTTTGGGATTCCAGGATCCACCTACCACCTAAGGCCTACGTGTTTGCCGTGCCGTGAGCTAACGGAGTGTTGGCCTACCATCCTACCAACGGCCATCATCACCGTCGAGCTTGGGTATCATTGGCATCTTCTGCTAGCTGGCTGTCTACGACCCTGAAGTAAAAGCACTTGGACTTCGACTCCTACGTTAGGTCAGTGAGCCCCGCCCTAGAACCTTACTTACGTACGTGTAGTACGTGTGCGGGAGTAAGATAAATAAAAATAATTTACTGTAAACCTTGATTTTTTAAGAACGCACCTACTTCTGAACTACCTAACGGTACAGTGGCACCCATGTTGATTAATCTTACTTCCAAACATTAGCTTTTTTTTCCAGCTTTGCAGCTCTCAACTCATGTACTTTGTGAACAAGGATGTACCTAAAACAGCGAACTGGTACGTATTTTTATCTATACAAACAAATAAAATTGAAGTGTCTATTTGTAATATCGAAAGAACAGCTTTTTACTATTTATGCATATGAAAGTATATATGGTACTTATAACCAAAACACGATTTTTAAAATTTTTGTCTGTTTGTCTTTCTGTATATCTGTCTGTTCGTTGCAGCTAATCTACAAAACGGCTGGCCTGATTTTGACCGGACTTTCACCGGCAGATAGCTGATGTTATAAGAAGTAACTAAGGCTACTTTTACTTTAGAAAAAATAATTAGAGTTCCGCGCTATAAACTAAAACCCATGAAATCCAATCGAAATACACAACGCGCGGGCGAAGTCACGGGGAACAGCTAGTAATTTAATAAGTTTTCACATCCACTAAATTATTATATTGTAGATTTTTACGTGGAATATTACTAAAATTCACCCATTCTTTTGTTTAATATATATAATAAAATGAAAGTAGATATGGTTAATACCCTGATAACTATTAAAAGTCGTAATTATATGCGTAACAGTTCACATCTAAATAGTTTACACCGAATAGTTTTTAGATATTGTTGTAGTTTTTTTGTGAAGAACAGAATTACAATTGTAAAGTTTTAGATGCGGTAATTTTATGCTTGTAGTATCCTGCTATTTTTTTTGTCTCGCTTTTAGCATTCTGTTGTAAATACACAATAGGAACTCACCCTATTAAATATTTTCTGCTTAATAAACAGGAGTTAACGTACGAAGTACTTATAAGAGGTGATAAACCGGCTTCTAATGTATTAAGTTTACGTAAACAGATATCAAAACTTATTTCCTTAATACCTATTGATGATCTTTTTAAACCGGGACTTGATATAACGGTCGATTATGAGGGCGTTCAAAGTTCTAAAACTGAACTGGCTACCCGAGTAAATTCCTTAACCGAAAAATATGATTACAATCTTTTTAAGCGCACTAATCCTTGCATAATCAGATTTATCATCGTTTAAGACGAATAGATAGATCTAATCCTTCATTCGTAAAAAAAGATTAATTATTTATATAAAGATTTCAACGCCTTATCGTCAAAATTATTTTCTATGGGAAAGTTAGACTCCTATAATACCGCATCCGAG
Organism: Parnassius glacialis; assembly: GCA_033319125.1. Lineage (NCBI taxonomy): Eukaryota > Metazoa > Arthropoda > Insecta > Lepidoptera > Papilionidae > Parnassius > Parnassius glacialis. The sequence continues at coordinate 18,607,548 of JAVANC010000023.1, read as the reverse complement.
CAAAATAGTTCTGCACACTTATCTTCATTACGCGACGGCTCACCCATTGTATCGCGGCAGTGTGAACACTCGTGCACTAGCGAGCTGCATAAATTAAAATATGACGGTACAACTTGCGTTCGTGCATTCATACAAAAGATAAACGAGTTTCAAACTGTTAGGAATTTACCTTCAATCAAAATTTTAATGTATGCATCGGAATTTTTTACTGATAATGCGCTTCATTATTATCGTAGTGTTTGTGACACAATAAGCACTTAAGAAGAATTACTTAATCTACTAAGCGAGGGTTTCACAACTTTTGACTACGATTACAAACTATAGTATGTGCCAAATCGATTGAGAAAAACGGACAATGACCTTTCGGTCGTTTAACCAGGGGTTACAAACCTTCAATATATAGGCACATTTTATATGTAGTACTTTCTTTATTTATAATGATTTTTTTATAATGATTGATATAATATATATTTATTAACTATTATTAAAAAGTTATGTGAAAGATCGCTGTAGAAGAAAAATCATCTATTGTTATAAAGTACTTTATTCATTTAACAACAAAAAACATTAATTTATAACACATATAAAGATTCGAGTGATAACGACACCGAATAAGTACGTACTTATGCAAAAGATAAAACTTTATTTTTAATATTATATAAGAACTTTATTTTTATTCGGTGCAATCATCACTCGTATCTTCACTTGATGAACTATCTGTAACATTAATTATAAAGCGATCTGCAGTTTGGTCAATTCTATCATCCATGCCACGCATTTTTTGTTCAACCTTAAGGACATGCTGAACACAGTTTTTCCATTTATCTGGCGTGATTTGAGTTAAACCATCTTTAAGTAAATTTTTAACATCTTTTAACTTGAAAGTTGTATTTTTTCGTGCAACGTACCCTTTCACATCTGCCCACACAAGTTCAATGGGGTTAAGCTCACAGTGATAAGGAGGTAACCTTACCACTGTGATGCTTTTTTCTTTTGCCATCTCGTCGGTGACGTAACTTCGATAGTTATCTTTAACTGCCTTTATTTTTTCCATTAAGTGGGTCTTTGTGTCCGAGGGCACGTATGCGATCTGTTTAGATTCTAGCCATTCCTGCATATTTTGTTTCCGCCAAGACATTGTTGGGGTTTTTTCTAAACGTCTGGAGTGGTAACTAGCGTTATCCATAACTATGACATCGCCGCTTTGCAGTTTTTCTATTACTTTTCTAAACCAGTCCTCGAAATGGAGAGCGTCCATACTCTCATGGTAGTCACCAGTAGATGATGATTCAAATACCCAATCACATCCCTCCAAAAAGCCATTTTCATTGCCAACGTGTACAACTATTAATCGCTTTCCTTTACCCGAAGGGGCTTTCGCGCCAGTAGAGTAGCCTTCTAACCGTGATTGACGAGAAGATTCAATTGTGGTGTCTTCCCATACCTTTCCCATAGTATGACCTGCGTTAATCCATGTTTCGTCAAGGTAAAAAATGTTACGTCCCTCGTTTCTTAATATTTGTATTTCTCTCAAATATCTGGTACGCCACAGAACTATCTCTGGGCGATCTATTAGACCACTTTTTCTGTTTCTCTTTATATATTTGAATTTTAAATGGCGCAACACACGTCGCAGGGAAGTTTTGCTCAAGTTTGGCAACTGGTCATCTTGATTTATACTGAGCAAAATTTTGTCTAAAGTCGGTAATTCTCCTGCAAGAAAGAACTGATGCACTTTCGCTCTTATAGCCGATTTATCAAAATCGTCCAACTTGTCAATTACAGACTTTTTTCTTTTATTAATTATTCCCTTTTCTGGTATTTTATGGGAATCTCTATACACGCTTAATACGCGATATATAGTGCTCTTGCTGACTCCTGAGATCTCCGAAACCTTTTCTACCATATTAACGTTTGAAGGATACACGTCTTCGGGCCAGGTGTTTTTGACATATTTGTATACATTAATGATAATCTCTTGTTCCCCGACCGACAAAGTGGTAGGTTTTCTCTTTTTTACTGGTGACGTTAAAGGTGCTCCAGAAGATGGGCCTGTAAATAAATGACAAAAATATACTACCATAGTACTACATCACATAAATACATATTGTTTTAGAAAATAAATACCACATGGTCACATAAAAAGAGCGCTTTAAGAAATAGAAAGGCTACGTCGTCGCATTTGTACCTATTTGTACGTACCTGCTACGTTTATTATGGGTCGGCGACGTCTCTTTCCACTTGATGTTGAAGGACCGGGTCCTTCACCAAATTCTCCTGAACTCATGTCGATTTAGTAACGACCGTCACAGTAAAACTAATATAACAGATTCAAAAAACAAAAACTTAACGATATAACAAATTTAACAGTAAAAACTCAACTAAAACAATGCAATGAATGCTATGAATTACCCGAGACGTACACACGCAAGCGCTATCCGAACACGAATGAAAACAAAATGGCGGACCGGCCCAAAAAAGGTGACGCATCTCTGGCTGCCATTGTCACGTTTCTTTTAGAACGAACTGACGTAACGCGCGTTTTGTTTATTTTAAAGGGATGAATTTGCAAAAGCTCAATATGGTGATTATATTGCTTCAAATATTTTTTTAATATGAAACTGTTATTAAATGAATTGCTGCGTTACTTACCATAAATTGAAATATAAAATATAACACATTTTTCGCGATGTACCGTAAGATTTTACTATGTTTATAGGAACCACAGACAATATTATTTAAGAAACAAAAAAACAAAACATATGTGCTGACCTAGAAGTGGGAATAATATCAATATTTAAATATTGTTATCACATCTAAATTGAGATTTTGTAAGTTACGCCTTTTGACACTCGGCTCATATCTGAGGTCATTGTCCGTTTTTCTCAATCGATATGGCACATACTATAGTGCAGTTTTTCTTTAACAAAACTTTTAAACTTGTTTATTGACAAACCTTGAATATGCCCTTGAATATGTAACTGGAATTACAAGTTTATGTTTGTTCCTAGTGATTAAAGTATGCACGTCCTTATTCCTATTAATTTTTTTTATGTTTTTATGCACATACATTACAGTCTCATAAATATATTGCTATGCCAAAGTTAATATGTTTATATAATGATTTCTTATATTTACGCGAACACTCCACATTGAATAAAACTGTTTTTACTGATTTTATCGCGTTTATTTACATTCATTCTTATAATGATATTGATAAAGTTCAAAGGGATTCGGTAAATCTATCGGATATTGGTATATAAAAGAGCTAACTTGTAAACATTACGAAATAAATATTTTCCTCATTACCTAGAAGACTAGGAGCAGATAGACGATTTTACTACTAAACACTACGCAAAATCCTTCTTCAGTTGGCGGGGTACTGTAACGGTGCATCTGAATTCACCCTTACAAATAATTATAATTAGTTAATCTTAAATATATATTATCTTAAATAAACAAAAGTAATATATTATAATCTTAAAATAAAACAAATAAATTGTTACATATTATTAATTTAAAAAATATTGGTAAATCCAATTGTGCATGTCTTAAACGCATTAAAAAAAAGGTATAATATGATTATACTTATTTTTAAGTAGTTTAAATACACACAAGTTTTCACCAATAACCTTATAACTATACATCCAATTTTCGGATATTTTTTGTCAAAAATTACAATAAAAAAAATGTTTGGAAAATCCAAAGGTGCACGACTTAGAATGCCCAATGATAGTGAAAAAATTAAAAAAATGTAAATTGAAGTTCTATTCGTTAATGAGTTCCAGTAGCAGTCCTTGAAGTCAGTCCGTCAAGTACGGAGGTGAGGTCTATTCTATATATCTATTATATTCTATACCCAACAAAACGCAGCTAAACTTGGCACATCTAGATCTCCTCGTCTAGGAGTTCCAGCAACAGTCATCAAAGTACACTTTCAAGTCACTCTATCAAGTCCTAGACTTGATGATTAATTATGATGAGACCTTACCTCTAGAGGTAAGTCCGGAGGTAAAGTCTATTCATAACTAACAAAACCAGCCCAAAGTCGGCATATCTAGTTCTAATAGTCGATGAGTTCCAGGAGCAGTCATTAAAGTACACTTTCAAGTCACTTTATCAAGGCCGGAGATAAGGTCTCATCGTAACTAACAAAACGAAGCCAATCTCAGCACATCTAGTTCTCCTCGTCGAGGAGTTCCACTGGCAGTCATAAAATTAATCGGCAGAACTCCCGATACTATCCACACCATCTGGATGGCGGTCCACCACTGTGTCATTTAGAAGATGTTTTCTTCCTCGCACAACTTCCTTGTGGAATCAATTACCATCAGCGGTTTTTCCGGACCGATACGTCTTAGGGACCTTCAAGAAAAGAGCCTACTCATTTTTAAAAGGCCGGCAACGCATCTGCAATTCCCCTGATTTCCCTGGTGTTGCAGTTGTTCATGGGCGGCGGTAGTCACTTACTATAAAATGAGCCGCATGCTTGTTTGCCCCCTCACCTATAAAAAAAAAGTACACTTTCAAATTACTCTATCATGTCCGGAGTTAAGGTCGCATCATAACAAACAAAACGAACCGAAACTCGGCTTCGATCGGTTCCCGTCGTATAATATCTTAACATAAGTTTATACTCATTTTCAATTTTAATTTACAAAATTACCTAATAAATTAATTTTAAATTTAATTTATTAATAAATAAATATATTACCTAAAATGATGCAAGAAATTTATTAATTATATTATATTATTTTTATTTTTTATCGGTATAATTATAGGCGTACTCTGATTTATTGTTAATTGATTTAATTCAATAAAAATTACCTCATTTTCGTCCTCGTTCCCTCGTTTTTTTTTCAATTTTGTTTGCAACCACACAGTGCTTTTGAGATGTCGCATAGGCCGGACCCATGCGCTTCAAATGTCCTTGTCTGTCGCAAACGCGGCATACATATTGCGTGAGTTTACATACCACCTTACTATGTGCGTATGTATACAGAATCAATGCTATGTGCACCTACACACACCCGACACTCCCGCTGCCTCTGAGAGACCTGCTCACCCCCCGCCGTCGCGCGCGCGGCTGACCACCCACCGCCATCTTGTACAGCCCGCTGCCATATTGTGCAGCAGGCACGCACTTAAAATTCCTATCCATGGCGTGCGCGGTATACGCAGGCTCAGCCCGAGTTGTTGAGTGCCTCCCTGTTGCCCTTGTTATGACCTGGCAATCAGCTGATATGGCTATATCCGATGACCGGCAGTGACCTTGTACTATCACTGCATCTTCATCAGTCGCCTTCATACTTACTACCATATTATATGCTTTTATGAAGTCAAGCCCCTTTTCTGCAAAGAGACGCTGGCGGATTATCTCACTATTTATTCCGCATACGAATTGATCTCGCAAGCACTATTTTAGCCAACTAACAAAATTGTACGTTTTTGACATATTTCTAAAGAACTGCCACGTATTCAAAAACTTTTTCATCACTACGTTGTTTCCTATGCCTTAACTTATGTATATCTTTCTGATAGTTCACTGGGCCGTGGTTGTAAGCGTTTTTTCATAATTTCTGTAATTTGTTGAAAACTTTAAGTGCTAGGCTTTTCTGGCGTACACAAATTAACTAAAAGTTTGTAACTTTATGCACCCACAACGATTATTAACGTCGGCACTCGAAGGTCATCAGCTGCGTTATAAACTAAGAAATATTGTTCCACACGGTCCACGTATAATATCCAGTCGTCCTTGTGAATGTCGAACTCCGATAACTTTCCAATTGACATCTTGTTTCTTTTATTTTATATATAATTCAATGCACGTGAATTCTTATTCTCGTCGCCACTGTAGAACCTTGACGTATTAAGACAGGAAAGCAAACACTACGTACTTCTTAAGCCTTTAATGCGAAACTGCGGTGACTGTTGCAATTCACAATGACGAAATATTATAAATTATTATTCTACCTACATTACAGTTTTCATACACACAAAAGTACATTGTCTTACAGGAATGACTGAAGTATTTCGCAATGGCTTAAATTCTGAAATACCAGTATCCGTCCTCTGTGAATATATGGACCCTTAATAAGATATAAAAGGGTAGGGTTTTCTTGCGTCCCTATGGAGCCGTTAATAAGTAATGGATGAAATATTTGTAGAAAAATATATCATGTACTAATACTAAAACTAGTGGTCGACTTTATACTCCATAAAATATTTGAGCCCTAGGTATAAATATTTTATAAAGTACTAGCGATCCACCTCCGCTTCGTACGGGTGATTTCTGGATCTTGACAATAGCCTGGTCTAACTGTAAATCTTAATTATATAGGGACTCACTCAAACACATACAAAAATATTCACCAAAAATGGTCCAGCTATTTTCGAGTTTCAGTAAATCAAACTGACAGCAATTGTTTTTAATATACGAATATAGATTTCATAAAAATCAGTTTTAAATTTCGCATTATATTTTACCATTTAGGTAACTTTATACTCTTAATATTAAAAGAACTTCTCTTAAAATTAAGAGATTATAACAGGAGATCCCATTTTTGATATCGGAGATTTCAACAGAGGATCCCGATTTTGATCTCGGAAATACATCAGGATAGCATTAATTTTTAAAAATAATACAAAATTGTGAGAGCGGATGTTCAACTTGCTCTCTTGCTTACGCAATTTATCATTATCAGTAATAAGACAACGTAACGCACTATACATTCAGTATAGTGAAATTATAGTTCGACCACACTGATATTCGACCACAATGATAACACCAAAATTTTGGTCATCATTACAGCCCTTCACAAGTCCACTGCTGAACATAGGCCTCCCCCAAGGAATGCCACAAAGCACGGTCCCGAGCCACCTGCATCCATCGACTTCCTGCATGTCTTACCAGGTCGTCACTCCATCTTGTGGGGGGACGCCCTACACTTCGCCTACCTGTACGAGGCTGCCACTCGAGAACCTTTCTTCCCCATCGGTTGTCGGTTCTTCGAGCTATATGGCCGGCCCACTGCCACTTCAGCTTACTAATCCGTTGGGCTATGTCGGTTACTCTGGTTTTACTGCGGATATCCTTATTCCTAAGTTTATCACGCAGAGAAACTCCGAGCATAGCCCTCTCCATAGCTCGCTGAGCGACCTTGAGCTTCCTCATACGGCCAGCAGTGAAGGATCACGTCTTAGTTCCGTAAGTCATTACTGGCAACACGCTCTGGTTGTACAATTTTGTTTTAAGGTTTTGAGGTATTTCTGACGAGAAGATGTGTCGTAGCTTCCCGAACGCTGCCCAGCCGAGTTGAATCCGTCGATTGACCTCTCGGTCGAAGTTGGACTTACCTAGTCGGACTATTTGTCCCAGGTAAACATACTCGTCAACAACTTCGAGTCTAGTGCTCCCAACAAATTTTGAAATTTTGAAAAAATTGCGTAAGCACGCCGGTATCACGCTATCTCGCTTGACGTAAGGTTCATTTTTCTTTATTTTGTATTGAATAACAGAATTTGTATTATCACAAATAAAACTGCACTTTCAAAAGTCTTATTGCCTTGAGCTACGGTCCATTTCAGTTTTTTTTTGGACTGTACAGGTTTACTGTAACTATAATTTACGTAGTTTTAATTTTTTTTGGGATAAAAATTACCTATATAAAAATGACAGAAATCTATTCAGTAAACGATTCTGAACAAACTACTTTCACAATATGCGTTAATTATGTTACGTGTTGTATAAGGGAGTCGACGTGTTTGAATTTTGATTCTTAATATAGAATTGGTGTCTTCTATGTATCACAATATTTAATTTTTTCAAATGAAGTGTGCTTGTTTGCTACTAGAATTTTTCTATTAAGGTTTTTTTATTATATCCCTCAGATTTTGTTAAACTAAATAAAACTATGTGAAAATAACGCGGCGCTCATGCAACAACAATAGTTAAGGCGAAGTTTAAGTATTGTTTTATTTATTTGAACCTCTTTTAATCTCCTGAAATGAAAAAGTAATAATTTTATACTTTATTTAGGATTTTTTTAACTACATACACTTACAATAAAGATTTAAAAAAAACTACATACACTTCCTTCGGGGAATCCTATCCAACAGTGTACCTACTTCCGAAAAAATGTAATGATTGATTTCCATGATGATGTTAAAAAAAACTATACAACCAATTGTGATGGAATCTTAATGAGTTATTTATTAGATACGCGATCCCGTTTAGTTAAGAGAGGATATAATAATCCATTCTCATAGAGATATCAGATATTAAAAATAACTGTCTAACGCAACTCACAAATAACCTGCATCTAAGAATCAAACTTCAATTTTTCATCGACTAGATAAATAGTTAAGTTTAATATGTATGTATAAGAAAAAAATAACTTTTCTTGTTATCACAGTATGGGAAAACTGACCTGTACATATACAAGTACGCTGGACTGGCTTTACCATACAAAATGCTTCTGCCGATTTGAAGCGCTTTTATTGTCCTTACCGGGAGCTTAAATTGACATATATGCCAAACTCTGTTGTGTTATTTAAATCGTATCTCTGTATTTTGAACTTTTAAACAAAAAAAATTAAAGTATTTAATGTGGTTTTATTATGTTTGATTTTAGTAATATAATAAGAATTATTTTTATTAATAGTGAGAGTGTGCATAATATATAAAATTGCTTACCAAAATGAAAGTGGGAATACATTCCACAAGTAAGTTAATTAACAACTAATACTAAACAAATTAAAACTATTTGATAATATAGGTACTTAAGAATTTGTTACTTATATTAATATCGCAATTACCAACATGTTTGGATTTATATTACTGAGTTTTGTTAAACAATAAAATTCAATAGGGCTGTCGAGTTATACTTATCGATGTTATTTTCTACCCATATCTGTTAACAACTAAAGTCGCCCACAACAGATAATTATCAAATGTTTAATAATTAACAGGTTTCCAACTGAACCTAGAGTAAAAATTGTGAATTGGCGTCCGAGAAAAAATTATTATATCTTTGTTCTAAACACATCACAGACGACTGTTTTATTAGACATAACGCACCACTTTGAAAAATCCACAATATTTTCTAGTAGAATACTGGTGGTACAATACTTTCATATTTACTGGTACCATTACCAGTAAATATGAAAGTGTTAGATTATTATTTCGAATGTTTTGTTTTTATTTCTTCTCTCCTTATTTTACACCGGGCTCAAAGGCCATAGCCAAGTGTAGAAAGGCCTAATGATAACTTTGTGCTTACTAGACGTGAATATTTTGAATCTGTTTAAATATAACCAATTTATTATATCAAGGGAATACATTTATAATAGGACTGCAAAATTATTAATGTCTACAGTGATCTTGCGTGAGTTAAGGTGAAAATAGCTCCTCCCTAATCGGGTTTCCGCCTTTTCGTGGCGGGGGAGGGGGGCGGGGGTTACAATCCGTGGCTTAGTAACTTATAGTAAACGTAGGGTGACTCACATAGCTGACCCGAAGTGAAGGGCTGGCCCATGGTGGCCACTCTGAGTAGGCTTGTCGAGCCCTTGAATATGTGTTAGTAGGCTGCGGCTCGAGGAGAATCCTCTTCCTATATCCCTGCAGCGATGCGTCACTCAACGATCCTCCGCAACTTTGGCGGGGCTACACCACTTGGTGCTGAGGGAGTCTGTTGTTCAGGTGGAGTTGAAGGCCGCGAAGGGCAGTGTGCCTTGTGTTCCTTATCTAAGAAGGAAAGGGGAAGGAGAATTCCTCAACTACAGAGGGGCTGCTATTGGGCAGTTGCCGCTAGTGGGGCTACAGATGTGTTTGAAAGCGTTTCCGTGGCCCTGCCAACATGCGGTGAAAGTGGAACACAATGGGGTTTTAGTAGGTGCATTTCTTCATTTGAAAACTGGAACAAAATTCGTTCTGTACTTACGAATAAAAACGTAAATAGAACAACGCAGCATCGATTTTAGTTTTATATGACGTATAAAGATTGCGTCTTAGTCCTATATACTCGTATTAATTAATACATTTATGATTTCTTATATTTACGCGAACACCACACATGTAGTGCAGCGTTGGAGCGAATTTTATAGAGAAATGTATGCGTGTGATGATCTTAGTGAGGGATCCGGGGATGACGCCGTGACTGATACGCCAGACCTGGACCTCGATGACACTGAGGTCATCAGTATGAAAGAGATTGAACGTGCGATTCGAAGTTTGAAATGTGGTAATGCTGCGGGACTAGACAGAGTTACTGCTGAAATGGTCAAGTATGGTGGGCCTCGCGTCTGGGACAGCTTTTATCTGCTGTGCAATTTGTGGGACGGGGGATGTCCCGGATGATTGGCGATCTGCAGTCATTGTGCCTTTATATAAAGGTAAAGGTTCACATTTTGACTGCGGGTGCTATCGGGCGATCAGCTTGACCAGTTTAGCAAGTGAAGTTTACTCGAAGGTTTTGACACGTAGGATGCAAGAGAAATCGGAAAGATTTCTATGGGAGGCACAATGCGGATTTAGACCTGGAAGAGGATGCACGGATCAAATGTTTTCTCTACGCATGATCACGAAAAAGCTTCTGGCTGCTAACCAGAAGATTTTCTGTGCTTTGTGGATCTTGAGAAAGCATTTGATAAGGTTGTAAGGAAGAAAATGTGGGAAATGTTGCCGGGGTACGGTGTGGATGGTCGATTGCTAAGGGCTGTGCAGTCACTTTACTGTAACTGTAAAGCCTGTGTGCGGGTAGGGCATGACCTGTCACCCATGTTTAGCGTCCAAACGGGCGTGAAACAGGGTTGTGTCATGTCTTCCTGGCTGTTTATACTGTATCTCGACAGCTGTTTACAGAAGCTGAAAGATAGCTGTTTGGGTGTGAAATTGGGTGACATAAAAGTAAATTGTCTGCTGTATGCTGATGATGCAGTGCTTATTGCACCATCAGAGGCAGAACTGCAGGCATTAGTCACGTGTATGTTAGAGGAATGTGAAATTAAAGGTCTCCGTTTGAATGCTAATAAAACTAAGGTTCTGGTATTTGAAAGGAACGAAGAGAGAACGAAGTGTGAAATATGGGTAAATCAGGAATGTCTAGAACAGGTAAATAAAATTGTATACTTGGGGAGTGCTTTTAGCCGGGATGGAAGATGTGATTTAGATGTGGACAGGCGTGTCGCTGCCGGGAACAAAGTCAATGGTGCCCTGACTGCGTTAGTCAAAAGGCAAGGCGTAGTGAAGAGTGCACGCCTTGCAATACATAACGCAGTGTTGGTACCGACTTTGTTATATGGCAGCGAAACCTGGGTGTGCCAGAAGAAGCATAAAAGCAAGTTGAATGCAGTGGAGATGCGATCTCTTCGTAAAATGTGCGGCGTTACCATGGCCGACCGAAAACGAAACGAAGAGATTCGCAATATGGCAGGTTTGAAAGATGACCTTATCACAAAAATTGATAAGGGCGTGCTTCGATGGTTTGGGCACGTTGAGCGAATTAGTGAAGACCGAATGGTGAAGAAAATATATAGCGCGAAAGTTAATATTAAAAGGTGTCGAGGTAGACCGAGACTAACTTTCGAAGACCATGTGAGCGAAAGAGGTATGTAAGGATCGTGACACTTGGCGATCTGTTCTCTCTGGCTACCCCGTCAGGGATTGTGCGTGAAGATAAGTTAAGTTAAGTTTAAGTTAACCACACATTTAAATAAAACTAATTTTACGGATTTTTTCGCATATATTAACTTATTTTACATTCCCGACGTTTCGAGCACTTTACAGCACCCATGGTCACGGGGGGGACTGAAGTGTATGACGTCCCAATGTCATAGTTAACCACGGCTACCTCCAGATTGAAAATTATTAATTTTTGTTCCGATCTACGCAGTATTAACTTACAGTATCATGAAGTCTTGCAGTTTTATGCTTGGGTTGGGATTTAATTTTATTAATTATGGGATCCCAAGCAGATGGTAGCACCCAGCCATCTTCTCTATTGAAATTAGGATGTTTCTTGATTTCAATAGCCTCGCAAATCATCTTTGGAAGGAATCGGTGTTCTTTAGCGAGAATTTGTGGCCTATCAAATCTAATGTAGTGACGGGGGCGATCCTGTACTTGTTCACAGACTGCAAACTTCCCGGAGCGTCTATTCTTCACATCAGCTATGTGTTCTTTAACACGGGTTTTTATAGATGTTTTAGTTTGTCCTATATAAGAGAGACCACATTCACAATCAAGCTTGTACACTCCTGCATCTTGCAGAGGAATATTACACTTGACTGATGGTAAAAACTGACTAATCTTCTTCGGTGGCATGAAATATGTTTTAATGGAAGCACGCTTCAAGATGTAGCCAATCTTGTCAGTGACATCTCTGACATATGGCAGTACAGCAGGCACTCGCTCGACTGTGGCCGGCTTCACTCGTTCACTGTGACGTAGGCGCGGGACCCGAAGGTTATTGTCGTGCAAAACTTGCTTGACGTGTTGGAGCTCGGCGGCCAGGTGTTTACTGTCACAGATCCCTCGTGCTCTCTGAAACAAAGACTTACCTACGGTAGCTAACTGTGAAGGATGGTGGTGAGAATCACCGTTTAAATATCTATCTGTATGGGTCTTTTTTCCATACACAGTGTGGCTCAAGGTGTTATCAGGATTCCGAATTACTAACACACCTAGAAAAGCTAAAGAATTGTTTGCCTCTAACTCCATTGTGAACTGAATTTTAGAATTTAAGGAGTTAACATGGTCTAGAAATGCAGTTACTTTATCTAAAGGGAGAATTGTGAAAGTGTCATCTACGTACCGCTTTTAGAATCATGGGTTTACGGGAGAAGTACACAGGGCTTTCTCCTCAAAGTCCTCCATGAATATATCAGCAACAATGGGAGATAAAGTTGAGCCCATCGCCACTCCATCTACTTGCTTGTAGAACTCCTCCTTCTACAATAGGTAGCCAGATGTAAGGCAGTGTCTAAGTAATGCTGCATATTCTACGGGCGTTGAATAACCTACGCAATAAACGAGAACTCACGATTCTCCGCGCAGATAAGGGAAACGCCACGGTAGTCATGGATACGTCGGATTATAATTCTAAAATACAAGAACTTTTGTCGGATGCAAGTACTTATAAAAAGGTTAAAAATGACCCAACAAATAACACACTCAAAACAACTAGTGATCTCATAAAGAAACACTCCGAAAGATTAAATCTAGACGTAAAATCGATAATACCTACGTGTGCCAAATCACCGAAATTGTATGGGTTACCAAAAATACACAAGCCCAATGCTCCACTACCCGCCCGTCAAATGTCGTCATTAATGGCTGCATGGCGAGGGATGTGACCGGCGCTCCGCTGGCACGTGAGGCCGTGGTGTCCGAGAATGTCGACCTCTTTACCACAGCGGCAGCGATGGAGCTCATTGACTTTTAAACCTAATCTCATGCTGATGGCAATAGAAAAAGTAGTACTATCCAAGAGTGTTCTGATATTTGACGAGGGCAGTGCATTCAACCAGTAGCCCGACTCCTTCTCCTCAGAAGCTAGGAAAAGAGCTCGCTCTTTAGGGTTTCTGCAGTTTTCTTAAAGGTTTCTTGAACCTTGATACTGAATGGCTCATCCCAAAGCCTCTGCGAAGCTAAGTTTGTCGGAAAAACCTGGTACGGCCCTGTTTTATTGCTCCAGGCTTTCTTGGCCTCAGCCAAGCAGGAGACCTCTACATCACCGAGTGATTGGTTAATAATCATTCCAATGAGATTTTTATGTGCTATGAACTGAAGACAAGAAAGCTGGAAGTGCTACGCTGGAAACTCTTCGGATGCCTAGACCACCAAGTCTAATGGGAAGTGTGGCCTAAAGCCAAGAATTTTATTAAATAAACAATTTAGAATTTTGATCATAGTTTTCCTAATCATATCATAGAGACAATTCAAAAATAGGACATGCATCCAAAGAGTTGAACACCGCAGCACGTATGTAAAATTTGGCACAAAAAGAAAATATTTTAGTATGGCATATGCCATGTGTGGGCCAATTTCTTTCAGACAATATTAAATATTTTCATGGAAATTGCAACTAATATTATGGAAAATAGTACATGCAATGCAAAAAGAAAACAAAACTGTTAACTAAAAGTGACATATACTTATATTTGTATAATCATCTTGACAAATTTATTTGTTAGGTTTAAGAATATTTGACTAGGTATATTTATGTAATATTAAAATTTTCAATTTTATATAAAGCGTTTTAGTACATTAAGGTATATTATAAGTATAAGTTAACAACTGCTACGTCGTCTAAATAGTAGCATTATAATTTTCATCCCCTTTTTTATGCACTTAGAGAGATACCAAACAATCATTACAAATAAATCAAAAATATATTTTGTCATTTTATTTTAAGTTATAGATAAGTAAATAAAATATAAATAATGTAAATAATATTGAAGCTTCTAATATGAACATATTTTTTATTATTACTGAATATTGTTATTTTAATTCTAATATTGAGCCTTGATTGTTAAAATAATCTCCTATTATATATGTCTATTTAAAATAATAAAATAATATGCTAAATTGTGCCGAAACTTGTGGTTACTATTTTGATGTATTAAGTGTCGAGTATGCTAAGCAGCTCCTCAATTGTATGTGGATAAACAATATTAGCATAATCTTAAATAGGAAGCGACAGAGAATTGACTAGCGTAACCTTGGCCTTCTGAGGGATAATTTTTTTCCGGAGCAGTTGATAGTCAATTTTAAATGTAATTTTTCTGCTCCCTGTGATTAAAACCTGTGATTAAGCAGGATTTAATATTAGTCCATGACAGTTTTCCCACTGATAAACTGCAACAAAATCTAAATTCAATCTGTCCACATATGAATTTAGGTCATTTAAACTAAAATGCTGATGTTAACAGTTAGAATAGAAATTGCGCGGATTGAACTCCGTTTTTGTAGTAATCGCGACACTTCTAATTGAAATAAAAATAAAAAGAATTTGATTTGGAATTGCTACTTAATTTACCTACAGTGAGAGAAAATTAGTCTGGCCCACCAGGAAGGGTAAATGAAATAGGTAAACTCACGGTTAGCGGCAGCGGCGGTCTACTTTAACTTGGCTTCGACAATATCTTCGGATATGGAAGGCTTCAGTCTTCCTTGACCACACTCCTACGTGATTATATTATAGTCTATGCACACAGCTGGGTCGACCCGGCACACTCACTAACGCTTAATTACATTGACTTTATTTTGGAAGGTTTAGACAAGAACAGCCATTACTGATGCAGTTCGTCTTGAATCTTGATTACATGTGGGTATCGATCGCGTCGACTTTTTTTCAGACGCTTTTATTGTAGGCCAACAGATGGCGCCATAAGTTTTGTTTTGCATATAATTGGAAGGAAGGATTTGATAGAAAAATTAGGAAGGCAAGCCAGTACAGCTGATATAGCTGGACATCATCTGCGTACATATGATACTTGCTGAAGTTTATTATGGACACAAGTGCATTGATAAACAGAAAAAAGCAACGGAGATAAAACACCGCCTCGAGGAAAACCAGCAACAATATTAAGTTAAGGACCACGCTCGCACAGAATACTAGCGTAAAATAGCAGCTTAAGCTGCTGTGTTTCGTATGGTATTTGAAGAGATCTGGAGGCCCTTTTAACTGGAAACGAGGCATTCCATCCTAGTTCCCAGTTGTGATACCGCATCTGCATTTTGATTCTTAATGGAGAATAGAATAGAATAGAATATTTTTTATTTGACAAAGATAACAAGAATACTCTTGTTGAAAGTCATTTCAGCTTTACATTGGATGGAGATAGATGTAGATGTCTAAGGGCTACAGCATCCACTATTAATAAAAAAATGCTTCTGTATCTGTGCATTTAGTAATCGAGAATGATCCAGGAGGACATTATTACTATTATTCTGAAATTCTTCATATTTGATTTGTTCGCGATTTCATGAAATATTAATAGATTATGATGAAATCCTTTTGTTAAAATAAATACAATAACGTTTCATCAAACTAAAAGGCCTTGGATGACCCTTGCTTTATCTTGTTTACTTAAACGTAATAAACGACATTAGTTTGCTTTTAATCAATAACGAACTTCACTTCGTTATGTTGAGAGAAATTTTTCTTTCCAGGAAAATCTTCAATAGCAAATAGCTTTTTCATTTATGTATTTATTGTAGGCAACAATGGCCCATTTATAATTAATTGTAAGATATACATTTGTTCGTGCCACTTTGCAACTACCGCTAACGCTTATAAGATTCGTTAATTATTATTATTTAAATTTACTTGCTTGAAATTCTGACATTTCGAGTATTTGGCATCACCAATGATCAATACTACAACAAGGCGTTTAAGAAGTAAATATGCAGACCCAGTATATCAACCTCCCTGTCATAAAAATATGTATAAGAGAAATGTATATAACATGAGTATATTATTGTATAACACATTACCTAAGAATTTAAAAGAAAAAGAAGGAGTCTCTTTTAAAAATAATTTAACAAAATGGTTGTTGGAAAATTGTTTCTATAGCCTAAAATAATTTTTAGAATGGAAAAATTAGTTCAGTGGTTTATGTTATCCACTTACAGATAGTTTTTTTTTGTATTATGTACCTAAATATTTGCACGTCTGCGAGCAGACTAAACACATGCACACTAGATTTAACTTAAGACACTGTCAACTGTGTTTCTTGCAAACAAAGAATTTGTATTTGTATTTGGGGCGTGTGGGGTAGCGGTACTGTGATGTTTAACATGCTAATATCATAATTTAAAATTTAAAATTTTGTACAGCCGACTTTAATATAAGCGACTTCAATATAGGTTATTTAAGAATAACTCAATAACCATTGGTCTGACCTTGATCACATCTATATGGGACCTCACGAGAACTATCAGCTTTCATATAAAAAAAATAATAATCGAAATCGGTTCACCCAGTACAAAGTTATGAGGTAACACACATAAAAAAACATACACTTGAATTGAAAACCGTCTCCTTTATGGAAGTCGGCAGAAAATTAACTCGGAGTACCTTTAGCTCTTAGTTATTTATTTAGTCCGATCTAAGTAGAATCAGCTTTCTTTATATTGGAGCCTTGCGGTGGTATGCCTGGTTTTAGTTTTAATTTTATCAATAACAGAATCCCTAGCAGGTGATCAATAGAGCAGGCAACTAAGTGCTTCCTCTATTGAAATTAGGATGTGTGATAATTTCAATAGCAAATATCCTCATGTATCATCATTCTAGGTAAAAAATTCATTTCACTGATCTACTAAAAATTGTGACTTACGTATAATAAAACCATGGCGTGCTTTATAAATACCTATAGCGCCATCTAAGGTGAAAGTATCTATCTTTTTTTAAAACGTTACTCCCACACTAGGATTTTCTCCTGTATAGTGGACGCAGTTTAAAAACACAAATTGCACAAGGACAAACATCCAGACCCGGAACAATTATTGGTAGGCCATACAAATACTTGTTCCGTGCGGGATTTGAACCCGCGCCCCTCACTTATTCTAACGGTTCGTACCTACACAACACTTTCGTCAAAGTCTCCTCCAAATTTATTTACAGGTTTTTCCGTAACGCGTGTTCAGGCAGACAGACAGACAAAGTTTCCAAAAAAAAATTGTTTTCGCATCTGTATCGACTACATAGTGTACCCCAATTCAAAATGCAAAAAAAAAATAAATATACAGAAATCGTAGAAATAAGTGTTTTATTATACGAGAGTTACACTGAAAGTTCTTAGAAAATCAAAAACTGAACAAACTAGCAAGTTATTAGTTTTATTATATTTTTTCAAAATAGTTTCCATTTATATCAATACATCGCTGCATCCGATAGAATCACTGAGAAAAGCACTTTGCCCACTCGTCCTTATTGGTCTCCTCGACGGCATTTTGAAACGCAGTCACTGCTTCTTCGATGTCCATAAAACATTTTCCTTAAAATTTTTCTTTATTTTCGGAAATAAATAAAAATCGCAAGGTGCGAGGTTGGGGCTATAGGGCGAGTGATCCAGTAATTCCATTTCTGACGTCGCCTAGTAGTCGATTGTTTGCTTGGTGGTGTGCGACGAGGCTTGTCATGGTGAAAGAGGATCTACTGCAAGGTCGTTTCTCCCGAACTTTTCCCACGACAAGTGGCAAACAAATAAAAAGTTTACCACTCTGCAGCAACTGTTTTTCGATGCTCTAAAACAATTGTTGCATAATAACCTGTCCTTCTCAAGAACGAGGCCACCATCTTTTTCCCTCGCTTCGATCTCTCTTCACTTTAGTTGGCAACTCTTCGAAAGGAAAAAACCCAGACAGTAGACTGTCTCTTAGTTTCAGGGTCATAACAATAAATCCAACTTTCGTTACCCGTAAGTATGTCGAACACAGCATTTGAGTTACTTCCGTTAAATTTTTGAACCACTTCACGACACCAAGCAATATGACGGAGATTTTGGGCCTCTGTCAAATTGTGAGGTATTCACGGGCACAAAGCTTCCTGACCGCTTAATGTTCAAACCGATGCCTAAGCTTATCCGAATCTGCTGATAATTCACTCTTTTGTCAGTCTCTATCATACACCGCACAAAACTGATGTTATCTTCAGTAGTCGCCGTAGAAGGCCGTCCCTCACGCAGATCATCGGTGAGTTTAGTGCGACCACGTTTAAACTCATTAACAGTTGTAAATAGTGGCACGAGCTGGGGCTTCATCGAATTGAAGTCTATCATAACTTTATTGTTGAATTAAATGACATCGAATGTCAAAAAATCATTGTACGGATATTTTCTCGCATTTAATTCATGCTGACGTGAAACAGATTATTTTTAATTTACCGCCAAATCGTAAAAAAACGACAAATTAATAAAATACATAGACAATAATATTGGCATAGAGTTCCATTTTCAAAATTTGAACAATTTATTTTATTTCATCACTAACAAGTGGCCAGTTCTAAAAACTTTCAATGTCGCCCTCGTAGTATGTTGATAAAAAATAGATATAGATAGATGTGTAAATTACATATGTTATTCTAAAACAGTTTTCCAAAGACTCGGTTGAACAAAAGAGATAGTATATAACTACAGAATACTAACTATTACATATTGCTAAAATGCTGAAAATTCATTAGCAAGTCAGTTCATGTTCATTACTAATATTTCCGTTAACCACTTCATGTATGATTAAAATTTTTGTGTTACTACTGGTTCACCGCCAGTAGTTTAGTAGTATTTTTACATGGTAGAGCTATGCTGTAGCTAAATGGTTGTAGCACAAATGGGTCGGCTCGAAGGGAGAAGGACCACGCTCTCATAGAATACTAGCGTAAAATAGCAGCTTATTGCTACTGTGTTTCGTACAGTGGTTGTAGAGAACCGGAGACCTTTTTTCCTGGGTACAAGACATTCCAAATTAGTGTTCTCAGGGTAGGCGTTTATGGTCCACAGCATACACTTACTACCAGGTGGACTGTGTGTGCTCGTTTTTTACCCTAATTCTATATAAAAAGTAGCTTTTACGTGGTATGGTAAATGCCATTTTTGTCTTTAGGGGTGATAATCTTTATTTTAATTCTTAGTCGAGGATAGATTTAGATGTGATGTGATGTTTTTTTTTTTATTTTGAAGCAAACAGTATGTTTATATTATGAAAAATAAATGTGCCATAATGGAGGCATCTCCATACGAGTATAATGCGTGTGTTGTCAGAGGTAACTGAGCGATGTGGTGAAAGCGAATTTGCACGGACTTCAGCGAGAAAATATTTAAAAAGTCAGGTCATCATATCACCTATATTTTTTTCGAGTAATGATTTAAAATTATTGCCCTTTATCATCAAAGTATTTCTGATAAAAGCTTACAAAAAATAGCTTGTAAACTATAAAGAGAAAAAAAAAAGAAATGCGTTATTTTTTACTTTTGTAACAACTATTTTTAATAATATAATTTAGGTGGAAATAAGAGAAGATGTAGGAAAAAACTAAAGACACCGATCACTAATCGTGCAATGCGCATTCCCATGTATTCGACTATATTATTTATAATATTAAGGTGTAAAACAAGGTAACACAAAAGTGTAGTGGCGTGTAAGAATAACTAATACCATGTATCGTCCGGTGGGTGGACAGAGGGAAACTCAGCAGTTTCTTGATAACATCTCAAAATTATAGAAAACCAACCCTCCTGCCAAACGTGGCAACTATGGTAAAATCCTTATAGAAGGTTATATATGGGGGCGGCCAACGTTCAGCGGAGCAAAAAGACTTGTTCTTTTTCTCTGCTGAACGTTGTAGATCATTATTTAAATCCTTAATTTAATTTGAAAATTGCAATGTATATTATGATTAAAAAAAATCAAATATAAATACTTCTGTTACGTTATTTTATTAAAAAGAGTTACATTTCGACAAAAGAAACGTTGACATAAGAAATATTATGCCTAAACCGCTATACGTTGATTCCATTTTTTGTCAATTTTACTTTGTTAAAATATCACCCTTCCTTTTTATAAATGTTCTTTATTGTTGTTGTGTTAACATTTATTTATTCATTACAACCTAAAAATCATACCTTAAATTGCCTCATAGGGTGGATATTTTTCCATCCCCTGTTTAGTTTCCTTCGTCACCTCTGAAAACACCAACGGCATGATACCGCGAAGCAGCTGCCACTACATTGCCCATTAATGATTTATACTAATATAATATTTACTTATAACAAAAATCACATCTGCACATAATAGTGAGAGAAAATCATAAGGAAATTACGCAAGGATTTCTCTTTACTATTTGATATACAATATATTTTTGTCGTATATCTCACTTTATATCGATAATTAATGAGAACAAGAAGAAAAAAATTAACGTTAATTGCCAATTAGACAACAAATAGGAATTTAGCTAAACTAAACAAGCGATTTATCATTGAAATTATTGAAGCACATTCTTCGTTACGTAACTTGTTTTGGGGCTTGAACTTAGTGGTATTATTTTAGAAGTGCCTTAAATATTTTTTAACGCTACCATGTAACGGCACAAATACATAATTGTCGGTATTTTCACTAATACGGTGGGTGTCTATTGACTGCAGTATTTACTTTGTTTAACCGAAAGTTAAATAGATGCTCAAAAAGCAAGTTCCTTTTAAAAATTTTAACTTCAATTTATCTAATGTTTTTAACACTTTCACTGTCCGGTTTATAGACACAATAGTAAGACAATAGCAATGACCTATATGGTATATGTAGTGTACGGGGCAGCGAAAGGGTTAAATGCATAAATTTTAAAAAAATGTTTTACTTTATTAAAATAAGTGTAGTTACATCCAACATTTGCAAGCATTTTAATATAAAATATATTATTTTAAAAAGCTAATTTTTAAAATGCCAGTAATACTGCTTCGAGATGAAAGGAAAAGGCGCCGACAAATTTAATGACACGAAAGTCATTGTAAAATACGCATAAGTCGTATAAGATTTACGCAGCTATTATTTTATTTTATCTGTTGTAACATATTATGAAAAAGAACATAAAAATATAGAAAACTTTTACCGATATTTAATATTACCTATTTCATCCAATTTCTGCAAAAAAAAAAAAACTGTTGAACAAAGGCCTCACCCGTAGATTTCCGTATATGAGATATTAGCCATATCTGCCACGCTTGGCAGGCAGGTTGATTACCACTGTTTTTGCATACCTTAAGCGCTTGAGAAAGCGCAAGGTATGTTCTACTATCGCCTAAAAATTAAGATTCCAACGTTTTATCGAATAAAATCGTATCTAGCAATCATATTATACATATAAATGATATAAAAAGCATATTGTTAGAAAGATAAATGATTGTTGAACTTATTAATACTTTTTCTAAATCGATTAATTGCTATTTCTAAATAAAAAAAGCGGTTTTAGTGGCTCATGGTGTGGATTTATCAAGTCCGAAAGGCTTGTAAACACCCTAACTTTTGAAAATATCAATTGTTTAACTCAATTTATTTTTTAATCTCTTCATCTATCATGTGGAAAGCCACTGAATGTAAATGGCAATGTAATTTTGTTTTGTTTAGCTATAATTATTTTTTTTCGGCTCCAAAATGGCGAAATTTTCGTTGATTTGGTAGCCTTGTATGTAAATTAATGCTGTAAAGGGAGCTAAAGCCACAGAGTAGTTTACTCACTCACTCAGTTTGACGCACAGAGTACTTTTTATATACTGGTCAGTCGCCTTCGTGAGTGGACATTGTTTCGGATGTTTGCAGCGGCTCAAAAAGATCGCTATACAAATACACAATATTCGAATATCCAAATTTCTTAAATACCTGATTATAATAATAATAAGAGATTATTTTATTACAATATTTTAAAAGCACAGAATAAATAATAGTAGTACGTACTAAAAGTAAGTAGTATCAATTTTTATGTCATGGGTGACATTTCATGGTTTTCGAGTGTTGAAACCGATAGGGTTGTCGAAATATAATCCAAGATGGCGGCCGCAATAGGTATAAATATTTTCATCATGGGTGTCATTTTCATGGTTTTCGAGGGTGTTGAAGCCGATAGTGCTGTCGAAATGTAAATCCAAGATGGCGGCTGAATTAGGTACCAATTTTTTCATCATGGGTGTCATTTTCATTTTTTTCGAGGGTGTTGAAGCCGATAGTGCTGTCGAAATGTAAATTTAAGATGGCGGCTGCAATAGATATCAATTTTTTCATCTTGGGTGTCATTTTCATGGTTATCGAGGGTGTTGAAGCCGATAGTGCTGTCGAAATGTAAATCCAAGATGGCGGCTGCAATAGATATCTTTTTTTTCATCATGGGTGTCATTCTCATGGTTTTCGCGGGTGTTGAAGCCGATAGTGCTGTCGAAATGTAAATCCAAGGTGGCGGCTGCAATGGGTATCAATTTTTTATCATGGGTGTCATTTTCATGGGTTTCGAGGGTGTTGAAGCCGATAGTGCTGTCGAAATGTAAATCCAAGATGGCGGCTGAAGCAGGTACCAATTTTTTATCATGGGTATCATTTTCATGGTTTTCGAGGGTGTAGAAGCCGATAGTGCTGTCGAAATGTAAATCCAAGATGGCGGCTGCAATAGATATCAATTTTTTCATCTTGGGTGTCATTTTCATGGTTATCGAGGGTTTTGAAGGGGATAGTGCTGTCGAAATGTAAATCCAAGATGGCGGCTGCAATAGGTATAAATTCTTTCATCATGGGTGTCATTTTCATGGTTTTCGCGAGTGTTGAAACCGATAGTGCTGTCGAAATATAAATCCAAGGTGGCAGCTGCAATGGGTATCAATTATTTCATGATGGGTGTCATTTTTATGGGTCTCGAGGGTGTTGAAGCCGATAGTGCTGTCGAAATGTATTTAAACTACTTTAAAAATTCCGTATAATCATGTTATACGTATTTTTTTTATGCGCTTAAGGTATGCCCAATTGGTTTTACCAATTATATTTTTTATATTAACGGTGACAAACGAGCACACATCACGGTAATGTTAAGTGAATGCTGCAGCCTCTTCGACATAAACATTTATCCTTAATTAAGAATCAAAATGCAGGTGCATTGTTAACCATTAGGACTAAGATGGGACAGTCTGTTGGGATCTTAGTTGTTTATAAATAATAAAACTGCAGATCGGGTGAAAATGCGTGTGCTCCGTTTAATAATTCTCTTGTACAGTAATGACATTAGTAACATTGACAGATAAAATTAGACAATTAATATTTTTGGAATAGCTTCTGGGCTTTTTTCCCATATAGATAAAAACTTAATGTTGTGTTGCCAACATATTGGCGGGGCAACTGGAAGATTAAAATGATAAGTACTTATTATTAAAGTATACAAACATTGAAACACCCTATTAATTCACATAGACAATATAGGTGATAAAGATATTAGTATTAACAAAAGGACAAGAAACAAAAATTGTTATCTTATTGACATTAACCAAATTAACAAACTAATTGAAGTAATTAAGTACTAAACAATGTAACGGGATAGGTACAGCATTTGTTTTGTTTATAAGACAAAAACGTTATCATTATTATTATTAAACTAAATGAACTTAAACTAATTATATTAATTACATAATAAACAATGTAGTGTAATAAGACAAAAACATTATCATTATTAGCCAGCACCACTGCATTCCAGCGGTAGAACACAAACTTCATTACAGCTCTTTTATGTGTGTGGCCGTTAGCAGTTTTGACTTCAACTACTCTCACTTTTCCATCTTTACCAGGTAGGTATTTATGACTCTGCTAGGGGCCAGTATAGTGGTGGACAAATTGTCATCCCTTAGGATCACCAATGCTCCTACCTTTACATTAGGTTGAATGTCTTGCCACTTAGGGCGAGATTGTAACAAATTTAAATAGTGCTTACTCCAAACCTTCCAGAACGACATTTTTATTTCATTACAAGTTTTCCAAAATTGAGATTGTTTTATTATGTTTACATTGGGCTCAGGATAAGTATTTAAAGCAGTTCCTATTAGGAAATGACCTGGAGTAATACAAGTATAATCATTTGGATCATTGGATAATGGCATGAGAGGTCTGCTGTTTAAACTAGACTCAATTTGGCATATGGACTGTATACAGTTCTTCATAAGTAAGAATGGACTTTAGTAACACTCTCTTTAAGTGGTACTTTACACTTTTGACGCCGGCTTCTGCCAATCCAGCGAAGACTGGTGAATAGCAAGGTAAAAAATGAAAATTAATCCTCTTTTGAGCTGAATATTGACACACCCGTCTTTGGTGAACTGGCGAGTTGTGAAAGTTATGTAGTTCGTTTAATTGGTTCTTTGCGCACTTGAAGGTTGAAGCGTTGTCGCTATATAGGTATGTCTGTGGGCAATCCGCGTCGCGATATAAATCTATTTAGGCAGGCTATAAAGGTTTCTGTTTTTAAATCAGTGGCTAGCTCCAAGTGGATAGCTTTTGTTACAAAGCACACAAACAGGCAAATATAACCTTTTAAGATTATAGGTTTTCTGATCCTGGCTATTTTCAGTGGTATCGGACCAGCGTAATCTAAACCTACCTTTTGGAAGGGGCGACATACATTGACCCTATCTGGTGGCAAAGAACCCATTAACGTTTTGCTGATTCAGCTTTTAATCTAAAACAAACAGTACACTTATGTAACACTTTTTTAACTTGCCTGAGACCGTTCACTATCCAGAATCTTTGGTTTATCGATGACAGAACAAGCTTTGAACCCGCATGGAGGTTTTTTAAATGTTCACTTACAATAATTAAATTGGTGATGCGGGAGTCCTTAGGTAAGACAATGGGATGTTTCTGTGCATAGGGAATGGAGGCATTTTGTAATCGGCCGCCCACGCGAACCAACCCCCCATCATCGATAAACGGACATAATGGCTTTAAATTACCTTAACAATTGTTTTCTTACATTTTAAGGCATGAATATCTTCTGACAAATATTTTTCTTGTTCATATTTTAGAATCATTGACAATGACAGATCAAGTTCCTGAGTTGTAATATAATTAAGTTTATTTTTAGAGACTGATTTTGACTTTGCATTCTGAACGAAACGTAAGATGTAAGCTAAAACTCTCGTCATTTTATTGATATCGGAAAATTTTTCAAGAAAATCGAGACGTAACGATTGCTCACCAGAAGTAGTACAAAGCATTGCACTTAAGCATGCAGAGTCGACGCTAACCTCTGGTAAATCCTGTGGCAAAATTAAATTTAATTGTGGCTTGTACTCACGTGAACGCAGAAACGCAGGCCCTTTCCACCACAGGTCATGATCGGCTAGCTCGTTTGGCATGACTCCTCGGCTAAGACAATCGGCGGGGTTCTCGTTCGAGCTAACGTATGACCATGTGTACTCTTGTGTAAGTTGTAAGATAACCTTAACGCGATTCGCTATATAAGCTTTAAGTGTATTAATGTTAGTATTGAGCCAAGCTAATACTATTTGTGAGTCAGAATAAATTATAATATCCTGTATTTGCATTTTAAACAGTTAATATGTGATGAACTCTGCTGACAAGCTTTGCCAGCAATAGAGCTGCATTAAGTTCTAGTCGAGGAACTGATAAACTCTTATTAATAGGATTTATTCGTGATTTCGAACAAAGCAAGGATGTCTTGACATTACCCATTGAATCCACGACTCTTAGATATACACAACAGCCATAACCAGTTTTGCTAGATGCATCAGCAAACCCTATAATTTGTGTAAAGCTTATGTCATGCACACTTATGTGTCGCGGTATACGCATTGGTTGCATTGTAAGCAAGCTATTATAAAACTTGTGCCAAAGCTGTAGCAGTTCACAATTTGGCACCGAATCCCAGTCCAATTTTCTTGCCACAAGCATTGCATTATAGCCTTTGCGCTTACCCACGATAGGTCCAGCAAGACCTAGTGGGTCGTAGAATCCACTTATGAAGCTAAGAATTTCACGCTTAGATTGAGGCATGCTATTAACAGTTTTTGGGCTTGATATGATAAATGAATCTAACTTAATATTGTAATTCATACCTAGTGTTTTTTAAAGAAGTATTATTTTTCTCTAGATCAATCACATCAAAATGTTGTTGATCTTTTTGTATTTCTTTTAACAAGTCTGGTGAATTTGAAACCCATTTGGTAATTGAAAACTTCCTAAGCTTAACAAACTGCATAATTGTTCCTTTGCTGCTGACAATCCAACCAACGTCTTTTCTGAATAAAGAATGTCATCGACATATGTGGAATTATTTAAAATAGAAGCAGCTATAGGGTACTCATTGTGGTGTTGTTCAGCCAACATTTTCAAACATCGAGTTGCCAAATAGGTTGAGCTCTTTAAGCCATAAGTGACTGTGTTTAATTGAATACATTTAACACTTTCGTCTGGAGAGTCTCTCCATAGAACATTTTGTAATGACCTGTGCTTGGGATGTATATTTATATTTCTAAACATATTTTTGATGTCTGTTATAAAAAATATTCATCAACTCTGAATAGCATTAAGACATCTACCAGCTCCTTTGTACTACAGACCATTAAGTAATAAATCATTCAAAGCTATTTTTTGTACTTGTTTTCATAGACCCATCAAATACAACCCTGCATTTTGTTGTCTTTTTATCTAGCCTAAGTACAGGGTGGTGTGGTAAAAAGTACACTGGGTCAGTGGATAGGTTATATTGACTTATATCAATTAATGTACCATGTTTTTGCTTTAAGTATTCATGAATGAACTCCTTGTATAGCACAAAAAGATTAGAATCTTTTTTAAATCTAAGTTCTAAGTTATGAAATCTTTTTAAAGCTAAATATAATGAATCTCCTAAAGCTTGATTGATTGAATCTAATGGTAACTTTAGTGGCAAGATTACTTGTATTTTATTATTTTTTGTATCTTGCTTGACATTGTCACAAAATATCTTTTCGCACAAGTCATTTTCAGAATGTGCCTCTGGGAAGGTCTCTGGAACACTTTCACACTTCCAAAACTTAACAATAGAATTATTTAAATCAGAGTCACATTTTTGCAAAATAAAGTAATGACTGGTTCGGTGTGTTGTGTAGGTGTGTTACCTGCAATTACATAACCAAGTCTTGTATTTGTAATGGAGCCTTAGGTGTGACACTACCATCAGGTGCCTCCGAGCTGGATGGAAGAGCTTGAAGCTCAGGCTCAGGCGGCAGCAAGATCTGGAAAAATATGTCAGCACCTAATAGAATGTGTATGTCACTTGGCTCATTGAACCTTTTGTCAGCTAGCATAATTTTGGAAGGTAAAACTATGTTATGCAAGTCAAACTTTCTTTGTGGTAACTTTGAAGTTATTTTTTCCAATAAGTAGCATGTGACTGATATTTTAAAATTCTGAGTGAGGGAATGTATTTCCAAATGGACCTTCTCCTTTAATTTGTTTAAGGTATTGCCTATACCAATAACTGGAGTGTTGGCTGTATCAATTTGTAATTTTAATAGATTTGCAAGTTCTCTAGTCACAAAAGATGCCTGTGATCCAGTATCTAGAAGAGCCTTGACATGAACCTCTGTACCATTGCTCGCTAATAGTTTTACTGTGCTGTAGGCAATAGTACCTGCTCGGAGGCAGCCTCAGACATCAATGTTACTGGAGACGATGCTTTATCTTCGTGGAGCAATGTATTGTGCCCTTCTTTGCAGACATTACATTTAAAGTGATATCTGCATTTTTTACTTTGATTATTTAAACAAACCTCACATAGCTTGTTAGATGTGGCAACCTTGATTCGATCACTCGCAGACATAAGTTTAAATTGTGGACAAGTAAAAAGCTTGTGGTTGGACTTACAGAGTAAGCAGCTTCTTGTTCCTACAGTTTCCGCAGCAGCACCTGTGTCTGGATTCGTTTTCTTCACGCTGCAACGTGAGCCACCTTTGAAGTTGGCTGGGATCGCTCCGGTGGCCGCTCTGCATTCTCGAGTGCAAGTGCACGCTTATCTAGAAAATTAATAAGGTGCGCAACCGTAGGATCTCGTACTCGAGCCAATTGGAATTCCCTACTGCACAATAAGTCTAACTTTCTAGTCAGAATGCAAAGTACTATTGGATCCCATTGATCAACTGAGTGACCTAGGTTTTTTAAGGCAGCTAATTGTTGCTTAACAATAGATACAAAGTTTCTTAAGTTACTCGCTGTTGATTTACATATAGGTACAATATCTAACAAATGTGTATATGTTCATTTGTAATTTTATATTTGTTGTCGTATCTATCAACTAGAATTTTCCTGGCCTCATGGTAACTCTCAGTAGACAATGTGAGATTTTTGACCAGATCGTGAGGTTCCCTCTCTCAGAAAACTACGTAAATAGAAAAACTTTTGCACATCATCTAAATTTTGATTGTTATGTATGAGTGAATCGAAGAGTTGTATGAATGGCTTGAACTCGGAGTACTTACCAGAGTACGTTGGTACATTTATGGTAGGTAACTTTGTATTGAAACTTTTTGTAACACACTCGTTTTTACAATTTTTTTCACAATTTATTGTTTCCAATAATTCTCTGATGACGGTGAGCGTTTTGCTGTACTGCTCTTCTACATCATCGCCATCATCGAGGTCGGGATCTATGGCGCAAATCTCCAAAGTATAGTCTTCGTACTTTTTGAATGTGTCGCGAAGATGCTCTTCCTTTAGGACTAACGCTTGTTTAGAGAACTCCTTGTAATCTTCTTCGTTTTTGAACATGTTTTCAATTTTAGTTAGAGTACCTTTAATGGACGCTCGTTTGCGTTCTGACGAGCGTTCTAATTTGTTCGCCATCCATTGTTGAAAACTTGTTTCGCACACTGTAAAATTGCTGTTACAACAATATGATTCGGTTGTAACTGAAATTATCTGACTGCACAAGCACGAAGCAACACGTTTTTTTTTTGTAAAACTGAATGCTGTATGCTCGTTCGGAGGCGGCGCGCCGGCGAGGCCACGTGGTGACGCGTGCTTCTCGAACTCGATGGACTCGCCCGTCGCTGATTGGCTCTTCTGAGTGTCGTGATGTGACGCGAGCCAATCAGATGCGTCCTCCTGGCGCGGCGACGAAGCACTCTCGGGCGTCACCGACAGTTGGTTGTTTTTTTTTTTGCTTGAACCAAACTTGGATTTCAGAACACTCAAACCGCAGCGCTCGAACTTTTCCTGAGCGTTTTGGACTCGCCCTTGAAATTCTAAAAGTGGACTTGCCCGTTTGTTTTTCGCTACGACCGGGGCGTGGCGTGGGTATCTTCTGGAAGTTGTATGATCCAAAGCTTCACACGAAGTCACCGTTCTTTCGCTGGATAGACTATATTGTTATTACTCGAAGGACCATTTGTTGGGATCTTAGTTGTTTATAAATAATAAAACTGCAGATCGGGTGAAAATGCGTGTGCTCCGTTTAATAATTTCTCTTGTACAGTAATGACATTAGTAACATTGACAGATAAAATTAGACAATTAATATTTTTGGAATAGCTTCTGGGCTTTTTTCCCATACAGATAAAAACTTAATGTGTGTTGCCAGCACAGTCACCATAAGAAACACAGAGAATTAAGCTGCTATTTTAACGCTGGTATTTCTGTGAGAGCACGGTCCTACCCCGGTCGACCCGATATATTTGTGCTACAACCGTTATATAGCTGCAGCGTGGCTCTACCATATATTTATTATTTTGAGTTGTTGTCAGGGAAGATGCTGTTTTCCGTTTCGTATTATATTCTCTCTGTCACTTCTTACGACACCCATGCGACGATACGTGGTAGTGGATATTCTGACACAGTCACTGCACTATTAAAAAAAAGTATATCAAACATGATATTTTACTTTTACATAAAATTTTATAATATATATTTTGTTATTCAAATACAAAACATTACGTTACACTTTAGACCTTACTTTGGACATTCCTTATGAGACCTCCGTTTAGCACAGTGGATGAACGGTGGTGAAGTGGTGAAATAGATAAGAGGGTGGTTGGTAACTACAAGGAATTTATAACCTAGGTCCGATAGAATCCTCAGAGAAAATTTTGAAGAAATAAATATATTAATTTTGGCCTCCTAGTATATTTAAGGAAATATGTGCGTAAGTACACAAAATAAAAAAAATGATGTAAATTCTGTTATACTAGAACAAGCACAAGTTAGCTATACCAGTTACCTCGACGTTATTTTTAACTTTAAAAGTGTATATATTGTCCGTCGTGGGACAATGCAACAAATTTCCATAAAAAAAGGACATATTTATTAAAGGTTTTAAATTTTATAATCATAAATTGTTGAGTATGGGTTATTATACTATTAAAGAGTACATTATTGATAATAGCCCCTTGAATGAGGTGAACGCTACCATGCTGTTTCCAAATGTTATGTAGTAATTCTATAAAATATTGTATTCTATTTTTTTAAGTCTGGCTGTTTTTCTTGCTGGTTCTCAAGATAAATGTTTTTTTCCAAACCAATCTTAATAATTTTCAATAAGTATTCTTCTAATATATATTGAATAAAAATGATTCTATTCTATTCTATTCTATTCTACATAGATCCACTTTTAGAAAGTATAGAATTCCTGCAATCTAGAAGGTTAATCATTTTCAGTATTATTTTGAGCAAACATTTAATATTTTTTTTAAATATTTGTATTTAAAAGGCGCTAACCTACGACGATAACGAGAAATCCTGAAACGGCTAACAATAGGACCCTTGTGCCCAGTGGGATTTATAAGAAGCGGCAAGGACGAATATCACAAAGATCACACTGACTATGGATTAATGATTGCATAGTCATCAGTTATTATAATTATATTATAAAATTTAAATAAGTGGACGGTAGTCAGTGTGCTCTTCCGAAAGTAGATATGTATAATGTTTCTGTTTGTACTGCGTTACTATTAAAGTTCGGATTAATTCCAGCTGCAAAAAAGTGTTTGACGAAGGGTGGTAGGAAAAATATATTTGTTTGTTAGTTTTTCGTTTCTATACTATTTATCTGATTAATAGTATTGTAACGCATCCGGTCACAGTTAATACCTTATAAATATTATACATTTGGTTTACTAATTAATATATAACTATAAATAACTAACTTGGTGACTAATTAAATTTATCTAGGTTGTTCAATATGAAATTCCTACCATTTAATAAGTAAATCTGTTTTTATAATAATATCTACAATGTCGTCGTCAACAATAATGTGAACAATGTTGTCCCTGTGGACGAAGTGACTTCTTAATCAAGTTTACCTTTACATAATTTTGAAATCATGTAAGAGATAAACTGTTTTCATTTGTACCCGTTACAGTTATTAAAATATTACTTTATTTAAGATATTGTAGTATAAGGCCGTAATTTGTCATGCACACTGAGTGCCTCCAACTTCATCCAACTTAGTTTCTACACTTATTATTAATTAGCCTACTTATTAACCTAATTTATTTCGTCTTATTTTCATCGACAATATTCTACGACTTTCAAAAAACTTCCAATATTCGTTAATATATAAGGTCGGGGCTAAAAAAAAGCTACTTCGCGTTTTATATACTAATATTTTTTTAAAACTTATTTACATTTTAATATAACAGGCCGCTTGATGGCAGAAAATTACACTTTATTTCTACAAATTGACGCATATCTTTCGCTTAACGAGTTAGTTCATTTGTATTTCGTTTATTTTTTAAAGTATTTCTATTTATTAAGTGGCGAAGCTTTCGAAGTCACTTATTGGTTTTACGATGTCTGTCCGTCTGTCCGTCCGTCTGTCCGTCTGTCCCACGATTATCTCCAGAACGGTTTCGAATTTTCAAATTCTGTTTTCAGCAATCGATTACTGATCACCCAGGCATCTGAACTCCTATTTTTAATTTTTTTTTTCGTTAGAAACCGCTACAAAGCTGATTGCTTCGCCACTTTGCTATGCTGTTAGCTTGCTAGGTTTATTTATTATTCAAATCCTTACCTATGAAATGAATTTTAGAGAAACCCAAATCTTTCATTTCTGATGAGGGTTTAGTTAGATCCGGTTAGTAAATATAAAAAAGTGACTTGCCGTGGGGCAGTGGGGGAAGCTTTATCACAGAAATCATCTCCCCATTTCCTACGGTTTGTTGTGAGAAGCGATATGAGAAAATCCAGTAAAAGGTCTTGGCATCTGATAAAAGGAGGTTTAACGTCTTATATATGCCAGATCTAAAATTACCACAATAGCGACGTTGAGTAACGTGCTATATAACTGTTACTACATATACTAGCCAAGCTTGGCAATTAAGGCAAATCCTTCTAACATTGTTAATTGCAACTTTAAGTGTTGATTTAGCACGGGCTAGGCGGTGAAGAAAAACATGGTAACGAAACCGGTATAACTTAAAAAAAATAAAAATATTTCGAAGACTTGTGAAGTCCGCCAACACGCATTGCCGTCAACATGCATTGAGGCAGGACCGAGGCCATTTACTTGCGATAAAACCTTCCCATAATTGACAGGAGACCAGTGCTCAGCAATGGGACTTATAATCTGTAAATTTTCTTTATTTTCAACATAAGGCGATATTTATGTCTAGATAAGAAGTATAATACAAAGTACATGAATATATAATATACCCCAAACAAAATTACGGACCATGGTGGCGAGTCTCAACGGAGACTAGCCATATGCGGAGGACGGGATAATAAAGCACGAGTTTAGTTGCAAGTACAAGTGCACTATTCTTATACTTTCATACTCATAGTGCTATGGGACGGATATCCAGCAGGACTAGCGAGAGATAAGACGCAGGACCAATGTATTAATATGCTTTTCCAGGCACGGAGGAGAAACACCGGAACTTTCTTGACTGAACTGCTATTGAGAGTTTCTTGACAGAAAACCCAATAACTTATCTTGGGCCAACCACGAATTTGAACCCAAACCTGTCTTTAGCATATTAGGAATGTCCTTCGGACTGAATTCCTGTTACGGTGCAAGGCGGTCATCTACGCAAGACAAGATAATATTGCCCAAGTGTATGTAGAATCGCAGATTTACTCTCTATTTTCTTGCTAACTATAGTCCGATCGGAGGATAAACCGACACGACCGGGGAGAGATCAGGCGCAGGACCAATAGTTTTACGTGATTTCTGAGGCACGGGGGTGAAACACCGCAAACTTCCTGAATCCCGGCTGCTACTAAAAATTTCTTGTTGACCCAACCCGGGAATCTCCAGATCGTAAGGCGCGATTATAACCACTAGACCAATGAGACAGACATTAACATATTATGTATTAATTAAAAAAATTCAGAAAAAGTTATCGCCGTAAAATATCCAGTTCATCTATTCGTAAAACAACAACTTAACGGAAGACGCCAGAATGTCTGCACTTTGTGAGGTCCGCAGTTAGATAAACATACAAATGGGCTTGTTTGTCAACAAAATTTAGCACAATAGGTTTTAGAGAATAGAACATCTTCAATAGTTAAAGTTCAGACATAATCTATTTTTAATTTATAATTTGCTACATGATTAATTGCTACTCTGTAAATAACATAACTATGTCATACATACATACAAACTTTTTCTTGAAGCAGTCAGTAAAAATATTCCAAATTTAATATCATCATATTATTTAAAATCGCTATCGAAATCCTAAGCTTATAAGACATTTGAAAAAATGTAATAATTGGCATGCATTTTCTAGAAATGTACGCATAATGTACCAGGCTAGGCGTAGGGGTAGAGCGAGCAAATAATTTCGCACTGGTAAGCTGCTTTTATTTACTATTTACCATTAATTTAAGCTTAGTATGGATTTTTCACCGTTCTTTGATTAACAAGAGCCTCTTCCGTCAGATGACTAACGCGAATTCACATTTGGGCAAAAATGCCTAAAATATCTAATAATTTAAGGAGAGTGTATTATATTGCAGATTTCGTGGCATTCAATCTTATTGGGCCAAAATGGCAACGGAATTTTTGTTTAAAAAAATAATAATAATATTTATTTGTTACATAAATAATCTGTTTACTTTTTTTACAAAATGCAGGTAACAACATTTCTGGACAGAGGCTCCCCAGTGCCAGTTCTTTCCATTTGACCGCCTCCAGCTCAGAGCCATTCGAATTGTTGACGACTGAGTTCTTTCCGATCGGCTTGACTCACTAGCACTGTGTAGAGGTGTTGCATCTCTTTGCGTATTTTATCGCATTTACCACGGGAAGTGCTGTGAAGAATTGTTCGGACAAATTCCAGCCGCTCAATTTCACCATCGCACATTGCGACAAAATTTGCTATACCATCCATACCATCTGGACGATTGGCGGTCCACCACTGTGCGATTTAGAAGATTTTTTCTTCCTCGCACAACTTCCATGTGCAATCGATTACCACCAGCAATTTTTCCGAACCGATACAACTTAGGGACCTTCACGAAAATAACCTACTCCTTTTTAAAAGGCCGGCAACGCATCTGTAATTTCCCTGGTGTTGCAGTTGTTCAAGGGCGGCGGTAGTCTCTTATCATCAGGTGAGCCGCATGCTCGCTTGCCCCTCCTATAAAAAAAGGTTTACAATGTGCACCTGTTGTTAAGTCAAAGGGAAGATAATCAAAATGCAGATGTGTTTTACCTCCAATTACTAAGATTGAATGCCCCGTTTCCACTTCAAAGGACTGACTTTCATCCGGACGGATATCAGGTCTCCGTCGATGCACCTCTTGGCTCCTCGGACCATTGTCTGATCCGAAGTACAGTACCCCTCAAGCTCCCACCGCGGTTGCGTTCTGCAGGTTGCCGTCGTGTTTGGCATTATAGGTCAACCAATTTTTTTTCTTTTATAGGATAAGGGTGACAAACGAGCACACAGTCCACCTGATGGTAAGTGGTTGATGCGGCCCATAGACATCTACATCTATCCTCTAATACAAATCAAAATGCAGATGCGTTGTTACCCGTGAGGACTAAGGCTGATACCTATAGACCATACTTTGACTTTGCTCAGTCTTTACTTTCGAGCTAAGACAATGTCGGTATTATAGAGCTAACTGCGAAGTCGTGCTGAGTGTGCGCTTAGCAAAGCCTAAGTCAACAATATCGACGACTTACGTAAAACTCAAGATATTACTTAAAACCACCGTATTAATTTTAAATTGTTGTTTTTATGTTACTCTAAGTAATTATGACAATAAATAGGTAGGTTTAGGCCGTCTTCTAGTTTTACATAGCGTTAATCCATTTTCTATTTATGTAACTTCAATCTTATTTCAAATTTTTTAAAATCTATTATTTTCTTTTTTTCCGACTTTGCACCCACTCTTCCGTTCCCGTTCTCATACGACCGTTTTCTATTTCATGTAATTCATCAAGTCATTTCGTCAGGTAAGTCTGAGCAAAGTCAAAGTACGATCTGTAGATCTCAGCCTCAGATGGAATGCCTCATTTCTAGTAAAAAGGGCCTCCGGCCGCCTGCACTTGCCAAGCGAAACGCAAAGGTAAACCTCCACTTCACGCTGGTATTCTGTGAGGTCGTGGTACCACGCCGGTTCGAACCGGCTCATCCGTGCGACAGCAAAAGCAGCCGCGTGGCTCTACCACTGTTACACAATTGGGAAGGCATGCGATCTTTTTTTACATCCTACCCTTTGAGACGGATTAGCTTCTCGCCGGATGATCTCAGCGTTGTTCCTGATTCCGTCGCTGATGTGATGCCATAGGAAAAGGAACTTTTTATTCCATCATCTGTGGTACCTATCGGAGGCAGAACCCAGCAATGGTTTGGCCGCTCCTGCAAAATTGCATTACACCTTAAACAAGAGTGCGACCAGGCCTGGGCTCACACATCGATGTCTGGGGATGCAAATACCAGCGCTCTTAAAAAGAAGCATAATTCCGTCTCCAGGCCTTTCAAAAGTGTCATTGTCAAGGCAAAGTCAGAGAACATCGGCAGAATTAGCAAATTAGCGAGAAATTAGTTCGTCTTCCTACGGGAACACGTGCATTCTGTTCTCTCACCAAGGCAGTCCAAGGGAATTTCTGTCAGCCATCTGTCCCATTTCTGCACAGGGAGTGTGCAGAAATGGGAGAGATCAGCCGTCTCTGGCGGTGCTCCATGCAGGATGTGCTGCTTACCCAACACCCGGTGCACAGAGAACTCCTCTCCCTGGACGTCAACATGTAGAGTGGACCTAATATCGTCCCGCCTATTGTGCTGAAGACGTGTGTTCTGGAGCTGGCAATGGTTCTAACGTATCTTTTATGATATTCCTTTTCCCTAGGCGTAATCCCGAAATCATGGAAGACAGCTTCCGTGTAGCTGATCCCAAAAAAAAAGGTTACCGCTCTGATCCATTTAACTACAGGTCTATCACCATCACCTCCTTATTCTCTAAAATAATGTCAATTTAAAAGCAAAGTCGAAATAAAGTCCATTATTAAGCGCCTGCTCATGTGGTACCTTGGGGATCACCAGGTAATTAGTGACTGCCAGTACTAGTAGTAGTCTCCCGGCTAGTGATCTTCTGGGTACTCAACTTATAAATGGGCGGATGCAGCAGAGTTCGAGGGGGAAGCGTTGGCCGTTAGTTTGGACAAAGCGAAGGCCTTCGATCGGGTTTGGCACAAAGCGCTTCTTACGAAGGTTCCTTCCTATAGGCTTCCCAAGAAATTGCGCAACTGGATCACCAGTTTTCTTGCAGATCGGACCACCAATGTCGTATTAGATGGTGCATGCTCCGATTACAAGCCCATTAACGCTGATGTTTCACAAGGCTGCGCGCTATCGCCAATGCTGTTTTTTCTGAATATCAGTGACATGTTACAAACCGGTAAAATTTATTGTTATGCGGGTATATAAATCATCACCAGTGCTGCTATTCAGCACTGGTGATGATTTATATACCCGCCGTTCCAATATTTCTCGGAACAAAATCGCCAGGTACCTGGATAAACTGGTGTATGAATTCGAGACTTTGTTGAAAGAAGTCTCGGACTGGGGGCGACTAAATTTAGTCCTGATCAATCCCCATAAGATCCAAGTTTGCGCGTTAACCGCTAAAAAGTACCCCTTCGTCATATCTATTAAGTTAAAAGGCACTTCCCTTGTTGCCTAAGCCAGTATCGGAATCCTCGGCGTAGACATATCGAGTAACGTGCAGTTTCGTGGTCACTTAAAAGAGAAGGCCTAATTGGCCTATAAAATGCTTGGCATGCTCAGCACAGAGGCGCAGGTTCAGCAGCTCGTGAAATACTGGCACTGCGAAGAGATGTTGCATCTCTTTACGTATTTTATCGAATATACCACAGGAAGTGCTCTGAGAAATTGTTCGGACTGATTCCAGCTTACAATTCCACCATCGCACATCGCGACAAAACTCGCGATACCATCAGTACCATTTGGATGA
Organism: Parnassius glacialis; assembly: GCA_033319125.1. Classification (NCBI taxonomy): domain Eukaryota; kingdom Metazoa; phylum Arthropoda; class Insecta; order Lepidoptera; family Papilionidae; genus Parnassius; species Parnassius glacialis. The sequence goes on along the minus strand of JAVANC010000023.1, from coordinate 18,569,609 downwards.
CTGGCAGTCTACTACAGTGCGATTTAAAAAGTTTTCTTCGTCGCAACCCTTCCTTGTGGAATCGAATACCACTCGAGATTATTCTGGTCCGATACGACTTAGGAACTATCAAGAAAAGAGTGTACTCCTTTTAAAAAGGCCGGCAACGCATCTGCGATTCCCCTGGTGTTGCAGTTGTTCGAATTCGGCTGTAATCACTTACCATCAGGTGAGCCGTTAGCTCCTTTGCCCACTCTCCTTTAAAAAAATAAAAGACAAATAATTGCTATTTCACGTTGGTATTCAGTGAGAGCGTGGTTCTTCCCTGGTCCAGCCAACCCATTCACGCTACAGCCATAATGTAGCTGCAGCATAAGTCATCCAAATTAAATACATTCTTTTTTATTTTATAATGGTCTCTTGTGACTTCAAAATAATGACATGGACGACTTGGAAACAATCCATCCATTGTTAGCTCGTTTGTATTGTATCATTATAGTATAATGATAAAAAATAGACGTTGTCTTCAAATTTTTTTTTAACTTGGAATACTTAAAAGCTTACAGAAAGTTAAGCGACATTGCCTATTTCAAGCTTAATTGACATAGCAGTTTTATTTGCTTATAAAAATGTATGATTATTCTAGTGTATTATATTTTATTTAGGACCATGAAAACTGTGAAAAATAAAATAAAGGTCCCGCCGCAGCAGAACACGAAAAATCTCCGATCACACTCTTAATCTCATGGCTGTTAGACGGGAGATGAGGCTACATTCTTCATCAGATTTGACAGGATACAGGCAACTGAACAGACAGATCTCCAAATGCATGCGGCGAGACTTACGCAACTTCAATACAGCTCGTATTGAAGAAGCGATCGAGCGGAAAGTCTTTGCCAGAGACCTGTCTGCCAGAAAGAGCCAACTGTCAAAGCTGAAGACCGAATGTGGCAGCATCGTTTCCGGGGCACCTGAGATTTTGAGTGAGATTGAGAGGTTCTATGGGCAGCTGTACACGTCATCGTTGGAGCCACACGCCAGTGTGAGTAACGATCCAAGAGCGAGTCTTATCCGACACTATTCCGAAGATATCCCAGACGTCAGTCTGAGCGAGATTAGAATGGCTCTCCAGCACCTTAAAAACGGCAAGGCCCCAGGCGAGGATGGAATTACAGCGGAGCTTCTGAAAGCGGGTGGAAGACCGGTACTTGAGGTCCTTCAGAAGCTCTTTAATTCCGTCCTCCATGGTGGCATTACACCGAAAGCGTGGAGCAGAAGTGCGGTGGTCTTGTTCTTCAAGAAAGGTGGCAACGCTCTCTTGAAGAACTACAGACCGATTTCCCTTCTGAGCCGCGTCTATGTGCTGTTTTCGAGAGTCATTACGAATCGTCTCACGCGCAGACATGACGACTTCCAGCCTCCCGAACAAGCCGGTTTCCGAAAGGGCTTTAGCACCATAGACTACATACATACCCTACGGCAAATTGTACAGAAGTCCGAGAGTACAATTTGCCACTATGTCTGGCGTATGTGAACTATGAGAAAGCCTTTGATTCCGTCGAAATTTGGGCGGTGCTGCAGTCCCTTCAGCGGAGCCAAGTTGACTGTCGGTATATCGAAGTGCTGTAGTGTTTGTACAGTAGGGCTCCGATGGCTATCCGAGTACAGAACCAAAGTACGAAACCTATCCAATTGCAGAGAGGTGTAAGACAGGGTGATGTTATATCCCCGAAACTCTTCACCGCTGCATTGGAAGACGTTTTTAAGCTTCTGGACTGGAAAGGATGCGGTATTAACATCAATGGCGAGTACATCACTCACCTTCGATTTGCCGACGATATATTCCTTATGGCAGAATCGCTGGAGGACCTAATCACTATGCTCAATGACCTCAATAGTGTCTCCCAACGGATAGGTCTTAAGATGAACATGGACAAAACAAAGATCATGTTTAATGTCCATGTCACACCTATGCCGGTAGTTGTTGGGAGCACTAAGCTCGAAGTTGTTGACGAGTATGTTTACCTGGGACAAATAGTCCGACTAGGTAAGTCCAACTTCGACCGAGAGGTCAATCCACGGATTCAACTCGGCTGGGCAGCGTTCGGGAAGCTACGACACATCTTCTCGTCAGACATACCTCAAAACCTTAAAACGAAATTGTACAACCAGTGCGTGTTGCCAGTGATGACTTACGGAACTGAGACGTGGTCCTTCACTGCTGGCCGTATGAGGAAGCTCAAGGTCGCTCAGCGAGCTATGGAGAGGGCTATTCTCAGAGTTTCTCTGCGTGATAAACTTAGGAATAAGGATATCCGCAGTAGAACCAGAGTAACCGACATAGCCCAACGGATTAGTAAGCTGAAGTGGCAGTGGGCCGGCCATATACCGCATAGGCAGCCTCGTACCGGTAGGCGAAGTGTAGGGCGTCCCCCCACGAGTTGGAGTGACGACCTGGTAAGACATGCAGGAAGTCGATGGATGCAGGTGGCTCAGGACCGTGCTTTGTGGCATTCCTTGGGGGAGGCCTATGTTCAGCAGTGGACTTGTGAAGGGCTGTAATGATGATGATGATATTTTAAACCTCATATTTATGTAATTATGGTTAGTATTTGTCAGCTGCAGTTAGCGTTAGTTCCGAGAAAATTCTTCGTAAGTTTTTCTTTTTCAGACCATAGTAATAGTCTTTGAGTGCAATATTCTTGCTTTATTTTCAAGTGGCTACGAAAAACTTTTTGTTGACAGACTGCATTTTAAGCTTAGCTGATTTGCCTTGTCGTTATCTTATATCATGAAAAGTGCTATTTATGCTTTTATTTTATAACAATAAAGGTTATAATAATTATTATAATGTCTGTTATATGAATAAGTTTTAAATACAAACCAAAAATGTTTATTTTAATTTATTTCTCGGCAAGAAGTCACTAAATTCGTTTTGAATTCAAAAGTCTACATCTCACATATTATCTCCACATTTCAATGTGTCTGAAGTGTGCCATATATTGTATTTAGAAGAAAACGTCGGTGCTTTTGTAGGTATGTGTTTACTTTCGTAGTTAAGCTGCACCTCGCATATAATGTTAAAAAAATTTACTATTTTCCTATTTCGTATTCGAAGTATTCTTAATTGTGACTTCCTACCGGGATTCTTCCAGATCAACCGCTTGAACCTTATTTTTTAAATATCATCGTTATCATTATTATAAGTAGTTATATAATAATGCCCATCACAAGAACATTGCTGAACATAGGCATCCCATCCACTGCTGAACATAGGCCATCCATTGAGCTCCTCTACGTCTTACCAGTTCTTCACTCCATCTAGTGGGAGGACGCCTTACACTTCACCTGCCAGTACGAGGCTGACAATCGATAACCTTTCTTCCCCATTGGTTGTCGGTTCTTCAAGCTATATGGCCGAACCATTGCTACTTCAGCTTACTAATCCGTTGGGCTATGTCAGTTACTCTGGTTCTACTACGGATATCTTCGTTTTTAAATCTATCATGCAGAGAAACCCCGCGCATAGCCCTACCCATAGCTCGCTGAGCGACTTTGAGCTTGCTCGTACGGCCAGCAGTGAAGAACCACGTCTCAGATCCTCAAGTCATCACTGGAAACACGCACTGGTTTTACAATTTCCCACTCTCTTCGGACCTCGGATAATCCTATAATATTCCAGCGCAACTTGTCTATCTCTTCTTCCAGCTCCAGCATCTACTCGTCTGTCCTCAGGGTACTTGCGTAATAAGTTGCCAGGTCGAGTCGTCAATCGAACCTCCACCGGAGATTCCTAGCACACCTTGCCCCGCCGTTACCGTGGTCGCCACCGTAGCCAGAATAGCCGGCCCGCCGGATACTGGGGGCCGTCTTTTCGTAACTTTTTTCATTGGGGTGTATTTTGTCATATTTGCCACGCTTGGCGAGCGGGTTGGCAACCGCAGTTTTTTTTATTGTGATATTGCTGTTATAAGGAAGATGCTGCTGCCCATCTGCCTGTTTCCCACTGTCGCCTTTTACGACACCCACGGGATATGGGGTAGTGGATATTCTTAACCGCTACTACACGGCTAATGCATTTTATTTACTTTTTCCTAATTCTAGAGGATATAAGGTTGAGATGTGTGGTTGCTGTAATGACATAAGGTGTATAGTGTTGCCAGTGGGAGCTGAAATAAGTAGAGATACCAGTAAAATGCTTATTTTTCCCCCGGTAGGTTAAAATTCGTATGATTCGGTCCATCAATTATATTAATATATACGAATATAATTTTACACGCTGACACTTACAGGTGAGTTACTTTGATCAATTAATAATATGTGGCTCTGGCAATACGCGGCGAAAGCAGAACACCTGTGGTCTTAGTCGGTGCAAGCACAGAATGAATAATAGTACTACGTACAGAAGTTGCAGTACTTTGAAGTTGACTGCTTGCGGACTTTTTAATAGCCTACACAGTTATTATTTATCCGATATATCGCGCACGCAAGCTAAATAAAACTTTATCGTTGCGCGCGGGTATCCGAATTACTTTGCATCTTTTCCTCTTCCTACGTCAAGACGGCCTTTCCGTGGTTACTAAGGGCTGTTAATAAAGAGTAAAAAAGTACATTGTGAAATGGTAAGTTAAATTACCTATGCTGAATATAATCGACCATATTTCTGCTACTGTTTGAGTTCTGTGATGCCAAACGCATGCAACTTGCAAGGCCATTGGTAGAGAATCGCGATGCTTGGTTCGTATAGGTAGATAGCGTAAACAACAAATAAACCCGAAACACGCGATTCCTAACAGACACATGATTGTAATCCACTTAGTTAAAAATCCTGTAAACATAGATTTAATTTCAGTATTTTATGCTCGTATAAATTTAAATATTTCAATTACAAAGGCAAGTATAGATATATAAGTAGGTATTTGAGTAGTACCTACTTACATACCAATACTTAACAGGAACATGCTGCTGCCCATTTCCTATTTCAATTTTCGTCTGTGGCCTTTTGTCCTAAAAGGCCACAGGTGGTAAAGGTGAAGGTGTCCACCCACGGGATGATATGAGGTAGTGGATATTCTTACACTGCCACTACACTGCTATATACATAATGTATTGTACTATACTATACATTAACATAACTAAGTTTTGTCATAAGGTGCTTAGGCATTAGTTTTGTAATAAAATTATTACTTAATTCTTTTTTTCGCTATAAGTACCTAGCTAACAAAAAAAATTAAATAAATTCACCTTTCATTATCCTTCGGGAACTTACTCGTAAAAAATTATATATCTGAATCCTTTTAATTGCTCATCAAGCATCCATCCCCGCAACAATTATAATAGGAATGACCTTTAGCCAATATAATTTATCAAATAGATAGGTAATATACACATTATTCATAAATTTCGTTAAAATTTCTTCAACTATTGTATCCTACAATTAAATATACTAAACACTAAACAAAAAATATTTCGGCGAGTATTTCAACAAGTATTTACAAAAAACTTTTTTTTTAAATCCAATCGCCTAGAACGCCCTAGTCCCATCTTCGATCTACCCTTGGAGCGCCTCACGATTGTAGGTAACTTATTTCACGCAGGTAGCAAGAATGATAGAGGCCTGGTCTGCCAACGGCCTGGCGAGTCCAACATAGTCCGTCCTTGCCCCCGCGATCCGAGAATGCTCAGACTTGCCTTTGACCAGACGAGCTCCCTTTTCTTCTTATAAAAATTTAAGTGTCCTCAAAGAAACTTTTACTCTTTTTAACAGTGGTAGAACCACGCGGCAGCTTTTGCTGTCGCACGGATGGGCCGGCTCGATATCGGGGTGGGTACCACGCCCTTACAGAAAACCAGCGCGATGTAGAGGTTTACCTCTGCGTTTCACTTGGTGAGTGCAGGTGGCCGGAGGCCCTTTTTGCTGGAAATGAGGCATTCTATCTTAGTCCTCTAGGGTGACAACGCATCTACATTTTGATTTGTAATCGAGGATAGATGTAGATGTCTATGGGCCGCAGCAACCACTTACCATCAGGTGGACAGTGTGCTCGTTTGTCACCCTTATCCTATTAAAAAAAGAGTAAGTAAGCGTTAGTTAAGTCAATGTCATTCACCATTTTCGACTGCATCACCACTTACCATCAGATGCGATAGTAGTTAAGCGCTGGCTTATAATAGTAAAAAAGAAGGTCAGCTCTTTAAGAAAATCATGTGATAAAACATACTATAGATAGACCTTTAATTCTAAAATTAAAGCATGTTATACAAATTAAAAAAAAGTTACTAAAATTTCATTTCGTTCTGCTCTGTAAAATATTTTTCACAAATACTTACTGGATACCAATTCGATCTTTACAGCTAAATTATACTTGGATGTTACAAGTAGACATCATAAATATTCGAAGTTTGGTTTAAGAAAATTATTTTGCCGTCTACTTATATCTCCCTGGGGTTAACCCGTAAACCTTGCTGCTATGAAATATTCCTTACAAGTGCGTACGTGATATCGCTTGAGTTATTCATCCGGTATGATATTATTATTGTTTTATAAGATTTACGATTTTTTTATTGTTTGCTGCGTGAAAGTTACATTTGGTTAGTTTAAATGGAAAAAATATATTTAATTAAGATAATGGTACTATAACGTTCACTGGTCACGCATGATAAATGAAACGTTACAAATGATACGAATGCACAGTTTATTCACTTATATAGGAACATATAGGCAACTATTGACACGTAAGTACATAAACGTCTCGCGAAACGCAGCGCGAGCGCGGGAACAATCAATAATTAACATAGGTATAGCGCGGAGCTAGTCGGCCAGCCTACTGCTTATAGCCAGTGTTGCCAATTTAGCAAATTTTATGCTAGATTTGGCATATTTTTATGTTGTTTAGCATTTTTATAAGTTATTTAGCAAATAGCATATTTTTTGGCATATAAAATAATTATGAATAACAAGTTTACTTTCCTTTTTTAAGTCCAAATACTTCAAAAATATATATAAAATATACTGTAGTTATCATTTGTTTTTATTGTTGATGTACTTCTTTATATTTGGATAGGGCATCACTGTCTGATATTTGATGATGGTGCCAACTTAACGGCAAGGGTAACCTTTACGTCAAACGCTCTCAAGCGTGTTTCGGGGATTCCCCAACAAATCTAATTCAATATACCATAGACAAACATCATTCTTTCACTCCCTCCTTCCTTTACGAAAGAAGCGAGATAGATTGTAAGTACTATACCGCGATTACCGCGTATTCACGTATTTACTGTCACTGTAAATGAAAGAAAGTTTAAAAGTTTTACGTGCATTATTAATTAATTGCTTGATAGTCGTTAATATGCCGCCTAAATACAGTCAGCATTACCGGTCTGAGTGGGAGCAAATGCTGGATTTCAAGGATTGGTTACAGCCTATCAAAGATGATACGACGAAGGCCTATTGTAAATACTGCAAGTGCGAGATGATTGCAAAAGTCCATTGTTTAAAGTTACATATTTTGTCAATAAAGCATAAGAAAGCTATAGAACCAGTAAAAAGTCAAAGAACAATTAATTTTCCCAAAGTTAAAAAAGATCTAAATACACAGAGAGCAGAATCTTCACTAGCGATGTTTGTGTGCGCGCATTGTTCGATTATGGCTGTCGATCATTTATCAAACTTATGTAAACACCGATTCGGTGATAGCAAAAGTGGAGACTTACGAGTCCATCGTACAAAATGCACAAATATTATAAAAAATGTTTTGGCGCCTCATTTTATTGAAGAAATTGTGTCAGATTTGGGAGACCAAGAGTATAGTCTCTTGCTCGATGAGTCCACGGATATTTCTGTAAGCAAAATGTTGGGAGTATCGATCAGATATTTCAGCCGATCTTTAAAAACAATAATATCCACATTTTTGGGGTTGGTCGAGATTGAAGATGGCACTGCAAACAGCATAGTCAACGGTATTAAAGGATTATTGTTAGTTTTGAATATTGAAATAAAAAAAATGATCGGTATTGGCACAGATAATGCTACGGTGATGACAGGCACTAACAACGGAGTACATGCCCTATTAAAAAATGAAACTGGTAATGATAATTTGGTATTAGTTCGCTGCGTGTGCCATTCATTACAGTTGGCTTTATCGCATGCTTCGGAAGAAACTCTACCACGGAATGTTGAATTTCTAATAAGAGAAACCTACAATTGGTTTAGTCATTCTTCGAACCGTCGACTATATTACAAAAATATCTACCAAACAATTAACTGTGGCTCCGAACCATTGTTAATTCCACAGATGTGCAACACCCGATGGATATCCATTGAACCAGCAGTCAACCGTATTCTGGAGCAATGGGTGGAATTAAAACTCCTGTTTGAAGTTGCTAGGCGCGATAACCACTGCTATATGGCAGAAACACTATACTCCATGTATAATGATCCTGTGAATCATTTGTATTTATTGTATTTAAAACCTATTTTGGAGGAAGTCCAAACTGTGAACAAGCTATTTGAAAGCAACAATATTGACCCAACAAAACTTTACAAAGATTTGTGTGCCTTAGTTCAATCTACAAGACGGCGTATTTTGAACCCAACTGCGAGAGTCGATATTTTTACACAAAATATAGAAAGTTATTGGATCCGAAATCGTACATGGGATATGCTTTTGAAACAAAATTACGGGAATACAACCTTCAACCTGAAGTGGAAAATAATTTACGTCAACGTTGCCTGAATTTCACACTGAAACTTGTTTCAGAGCTGCGTTCTAGATTACCAATTAATTTTAATATACTTGAGAAAGTATCTTTATTTTCAGTAGAAGAAACTTTAAAAGCAGTCAAGCCTTCTCTAATCGATATTGCCCAAGAATTCCGAGTGGATGCAGCTACAATGGATAGGCTCATGTCTCAATGGAGAAACATAGTGCACATTAAATGGGAACGCACATCTTCCACTGTAGAATTCTGGAATGAAGTAATTGATTACAAAGATGCAGCTGGTAATAACCCCTTTGCAGATTTATCTCAGTTAGCAATATCATTATTATCACTACCTCATTCCAACGCAGAAATTGAACGCGTTTTCAGCCAAATGAATATAGTCAAAACTAAACTTCGCAACCGTTTGTCGATAAAAACTTTAAATGCCATTCTATACGTCAGATTCGGCCTAAAGAGGGCAGGGAAATGCTGCTATTCTTACACAGTTCCGGATAACGTACTGCGCTCTATAGGTACCAAGGAGAGTTATAGTCTTGAGAATAAGGCTTCCACGTCTACATGCACATCAGCTGCCGAGCCTGCCGATGAAGACGAAGATATTAACATTTTATTTAGTAACATAGTCGATTAAAAAGTAGAATAAATCAAAATTTTGTTGATTAATAAACATTTAAAATTAAATGACGTTGTATTTGACATTGAAAAATGTTAGCTTATTTTCTGGCAATATTATAAAGCAATTAGCATAATTTTGGCAAAATTTTAACATCAGTTTAGCAAGTTTTAGATTCACCTTGTTGGCAACCCTGCTTATAGCGGCGGTCAAGGTTCGGACGAGTGGCGTGATCCCGTGGCGGGGTAATCGTACGAGAGGGGATAGTAAGACCTCGGGTGACATAGGTAAGTATCGGCACGCTACAGTACAAAATAAAAAAAAATACATACCTAAATATATATTTACATAACATTATATGAACGCGATTTCATTAAGCGTGAACTACTTTAAATAATTATTATTGTATTTAAATAAAGTATAGTTCAAGAGCGGTTCCAACTCAATATGAAGAAATAGTTCTACCTCTAAGGGTGAAAAATTAACACTTATTATCCAAAATACATAATATACAATACATTACGTCAAAAACAAAACAAGTAAATAATACTTAAAAGGCCCCAAATTTTGATTGTAAAACAATCTGTCATCATTAAAGAAATAAATATGCCATCAAAAACATAACTTCTAAAAAAGCCAAGTCTCGCAACTCAGTTCTTCTACCGTAAAAAGTTGTGAGATCCATGTAATACCAAGTTGGTTAATTTATTCAGTCCCTACTTTTTTTTTTTTTTATAGGAGAAGGGTGACAAACGAGCACACAGTCCACCTGATGGTAAGTGGTTGCTGCGGCCCATAGACATCTACATCTATCCTCGATTACGAATCAAAATGCAGATGCGTTGTCACCCGTGAGGACTAAGATGGAATGCCTCATTCCCAGTAAAAAGGGCCTCCGGCCACCTGCACTCACCAAGCGAAACGCAGAGGTAAACCTCTACTTCACGCTGGTTTTCTGTGAGGTCGTGGTACCACCCCCGGTTCGAGCCGGCCCATCCGTGCGACAGCAAAAGCCGCGTGGCTCTACCACTGTTACTTAAGGGTCCTTATGTCTTAAATTACTACGTAATTAGCTAATCTAACAACATCTTATAGTGACCACATCAATACTAAATTTTTATTATATTTTAAATAAATAGATTGACTTGGCCATCGAATGAAAACACAATGTATCTCTCAAGTTATACATATTATATTAAATAAGTTCGTTTAGTGCGATTGCCAAGTCAATTTATTTATTTAAAACATAAAAGATTTTTGATATTGATATAGTAACTATAAAATTTATGATTCACGGCAAATGTAACTTTGTAATTCTATATATTTATATGGGATTACAAAGTTATTTATGCAGTTGGTGTATCTCGAAAACCGGACCGAAATTGCAAAATATTTTTATTTTTTCTTGATTTGTATATTAAACAATAATTTTATTACAAATTTGAAGCTCCTATGTCTGCTAGAAGTGCCTTAGAGTTTTGATGATCGGTCAGTCAGTGTGTGACAAAATTAAGAAATTTAGACTAGTTATAATTCTTATACTACTAGTTCAAATTTAATGAAATTTAAAACATACCGAGTTTATAAATTGCATACTTGATTTGTGAAATTTCAGGCTTCTAATTTTATCCACAACGAAGTTATAGGGTTTCGAATATGGCCTGAACTGCTTCGAGAAATGGATGGTACGGCCGTGCCGCTTTTTTGCTCGACTTGGCGGGGGCTATGCTGTGCCCCCAAATGTTTATAATTATTTGAGTACACGGCATTAACACTGTACTCATAAGCATTCCAATTATTTGGAAATTATTTCATTATTTTTAGTTGTTTGAAGTCGGTTGTTACGTTTAAAATTTTTTTAGAATAACTTTAACCCACTCACGTATTTCTCGCGTATCTTTGAGGGATTTTTCATACATAATTTACAAAATATTAAATATTAAACGTGGAAAAAATATTTGCAGAAAATATTATAGTTTTTTTAATTTTTAACAATGAAAAATTTATCATAATTTATGGAAAGTTTATCGACCAAATTGGGGATATATTGAAAATGGGCCAAATCAAGAGTACATTGAACCGACGAGCGTGTATGCGTAGGTATATGGATGTGGAGGAAGCGAGAGAGGTGTGTCAAGATCGTGCCAAATGGAAGTCCATAGTCTCTGCCTACCCCTCTGGGTGACAGGCGTGAGTGTTTATGTTATGAAAAATTTATATTCAAAAGATTCTGAAACATTTTTAGAGCAAAAGCAATTGAAACATACTTGTAAAAAATAAAAATAAATTTTTAATAATCATAAAAACCAATTATTTTTAACAAAAGAAACAACTAGTTAAGAAAGCTTACTTTGTTTGGCGTAAACGACCCAACAGCGACGTCGTAAGCACTGTTTACTGAATTCGCTGACTGGCTTTTCAAACCATTAATTTAAGAGGCCATTTCAAAAGTCTTTTGTTTTATATATCGTAAGGCGGAGTGTAAGGAAATATTTCAGTTCCCATTATTATCCATACATAAGAATATATGAAAATGGAAAGTAATGTTTTAGAAGTTGGAGTTATGTATCATAACATTTCACATCACATATCATTTAAAAGTGGTAGAGCCACGCGGCAGCGTTTGCTGTCGCACGGATGGGCCGGCTCGAACCGGGGTGGTACCACGACCTCACAGAATACCAGCGTGAAGTAGAGGTTTACCTCTGCGTTTCGCTTGGTGAGTGCAGGTGGCCGGAGGCCCTTTTTACTGGAAATGAGGCATTCCATCTTAGTCCTCACGGGTGGCAACGCATCTGCATTTTGATTCGCAAACGAGGATAGATGAAGATGTCTATGGGCCGCAGCAACCACTTACCATCAGGTGGACTGTGTGCTCGTTTGTCACCCTTATCCTATAAAAAAAAAAAATAAAGAATAGCTTTTAAATTTACCACGTACCAAAGAAATTAATGTTTTCTAATACTGGATAGCTTACATTCAATAACACAGTTTATTACGAATTATCATCTGAGTACTTTGTCACGGGTTACTAGGGTTTTATTAATTTAATTAATGTATGGTATAGTACAATATGTATAGTATGTAGCACTGTAGTTTCGGTGCAAGAATATCCACTACTTCATATCGTCCTGTGGGTGTCGTAAGAGGTCACAGAAGAAAACTGAAAAAGGATATGAGCAGCAGCGTGTTCCTGATAACAACTTGAAATAATAAAAACACTGCGGTTGCCGACCCGCCTGCTAAGCATTGCAACTATGAAAAAGTCCCCCTATAATGCAATCTGGGCCGGATATATATATGTATATGAATGGATGGATGGATCGTAATTTCTAGATCGCATTCTTCGTATAAACGCGTTTCACGCATAAACACATTCCCTGTCATCTTGGTCTGAATATAAATTCAAACCGGGATCCATGAAACGTGAGTAACATTTATCAAAGCACAAAGCACAAACACTCGGGAGATTATATATAAGACGTTGAAACTTTATTTACGTGATTTCTCCATCATTTGAACGTCGATGTCTATAAGATATTAGCGTTTCACTTACGTACATTTGCTAGGAAGTATATCTTTGCAACTTGCCTACACTACTGTGCTTCTTGCTAACGATTATTTGTACTTTTAGCAATGCAAAAAGTGTTATAAATTATTAAGGTTCAGGCAGTGTTTGAAATTGTCATCATGATCTTAATCAAAATTCACAACACTGTCAGCACTATGATCAATATTAGCAATAAAACTATCACGTCGTTGTAGTTTCAATGATATAGAAAATAAATTGTAGTTCCTCCTTTTTATACGAGTATAAAATAAATATATCCAGAAATTTTCAGAAATCAACGAAAACTGTTTACAAACTGAGAAATCTTCGAGCGAACCGTAACAAACACAGCACTTAATTTCCTTGTGTTCGTGGCAAAAGAACACAAAAGGATTGTTGAGTGAAAAGCGACCGCTTTTTATTTGTTGACAAATTCGAGAAAAGAAAACATGGGATTATTTTCTAAAAATTTGAGCAGATTAATTTGAAATACTTCTAATACACAAATTAATCCATTTATTACATAACATTTTGAGTTATGGGTTCAAACGATTATTTAGGAGACATTATTTAAGTAGTTTAGCCACGGCGCCACAGTCTTCGCAATATTGTCAGTTTGAGTTTGAACTTTACATTATCATTCGTATATTTTCCACGTTATTTTTATTGGATTTGACTCTAGTTATAAAGACTTATTATAACTTTAATAAGACCAAATATGTTAAAAAATAATTTATTAAGTATATTTAAATGAATAATATGAACGGGCCCTGATTTATAAGGCATCCTTTATGTTAGAAAAAGAAAACAATGAAAAAACATCGGTGGTTATTTTCACATCCAAATAGAAATGCTAATCGAAATTAAATTTTAAGCGTGATTTTGAAATGCGACTTCCATTTCATTCACTATCACCTTTGTTCCATTACAACATATAAAATACCACTGCTTAACCCTTTCGCTGTCTCGTGCACTACATATAGGTCATTGCTATTGTCTTACTATTGTGTCTCGAAACCGGACAGTGAACGTGTTAACATAGGTCTCGCCCATAGATAGCCCTATAAGGTTGGATTTTGCCATAGTTGTGACACGGTTGGAGCGCTAGTTGTCAACCACAGTGTTTTTAGGAAAATGCTGCTGCCCATTACTTAATTCAATTTCCCTCTGTCACCTCTCACGACACTTACGGGACTATAGCCGTTATTGGTAGATATTGACCATGTATTAATATCAACTACGCGATCACCGAATTTCGGTCACAGCAATCTGCCTCAACGGAGACAAGACGTCGGTACAGGACAGGATTATAGTGCCCAAATGTATACGCATGCACAGGTTCACTCAATTCCTTCACCCTCATAATCCGATGAAACGGTAAACCGACACAACCGGAGAGAGATCAGGCGCAGGGCCAACGGCTTTACGTGCTTTCCGAGGCACGGCGGTAAGACACTGCCAACTTCCTGACACCGGGCAGCTACTGAGATTTTCTTGACGCAAAATCTCAATAATTGATTTTTTTTGACCCGAACCGGGATTTTAACCCAGGAGCTCATGGTCAGCTATCACACTACTACAACCACTAGACCAATAATGCAGTCATAAATTGTTATAGTCATAAACTATAATCATTTAGTAAGACAAAACGATTAAATATTTTCATGATATTTTATTAAATATTACTTTAGACGATTTTTCTGAGTATCCTTTGGACATTCTATTGAAACCCAGCATTTATCTAAACGGCTTTTCGATTAATAAACCGGCTAATTAAGCTATCCACTTACACACATATAGGTCCATACGCACTCACGCTATTCATAAAGTTTTTGTTTCTCATACACTTTGTTAATTATACGTGTTGATAACGAGTTGTGTACGTGCGTGTATGCATTGGTATTTCCCCGTGAAATAATATTTTGTAAAATGTAATCTGAGTTTTCGTTAATTGCGAAAATGTAAAATCTTTTATTTTATCATCATTATCATCATTACAGCCCTTCACAAGTCCACTGCTGAACATAGGCCTCCCCCAAAGAATGCCACAAAGCACGGTCCTGAGCCACCTGCATCCATCGACTTTCTGCATATCTTACCAGGCCGTCACTCCATCTAGTGAGGGGACGCCCTACACTTCGCCTGCCGGTACGAGGCTGCCACTCGAGAACCTTTCTTTCCCATCGGTTGTCGGTTCTTCGAGCTATATGGCCGGCCCATTGCCACTTCAGCTTACTAATCCGTTGGGCTATGTCGGTCACTCTGGTTCTACTGCGGATATCCTCATTTCTGAGTTATCACGCAGAGAAACTCCGAGCATAGCCCTCTCCATAGGTCGCTGAGCGACCTTGAACTTCCTCACCCGGCCAGCAGTGAAGGACCACGTCTCAGTTCCGTATGTCATCACTGGCAACACGCACTGGGTGTACAGTCTCGTTATCAAGTTTGAGGTATACCTGACGAGAAGATGTGCCGTAATTTCCCGAATGCTGCCCAACCGAGTTGAATCCGTCGATTGACCTCTCGGTCGAAGTTGGACTTACCTAGTCGGACTATTTGTCCCAGGTAAACATACTCGTCAACAACTTCAAGTTTAGTGTTCCCAACAACTACCGGCATAGGTGTGACATGGACATTAAACATGATCTTTGTTTTGTCCATGTTCATCTTAAGACCTATACGTTGGGAAACACTATTAAGGTCATTGAGCATAGAGCTTAGGTCCTCCAGCGATTCTGCATAAGGACTATATCGTTGGCAAATCGAAGGTGAGTGATGTACTCGCCATTGATGTTGATACCGTATCCTTTCCAGTCCAGAAGCTTGAAAACGTCTTCCAACGCAGTGGTGAAGAGTTTCGGGGATATGACGTCACCCTGTCTTACACCTCTCTGCAAATGGGATAGGTTTCGTACTCTGGTTCTGATACTCGGATAGCCATCGTAGCCCTACTGTACAAGCACTTCAACACTTCGATATACCGACAGTCAACTTGGCACCGCTGAAGGGACTGCAGCACCGTCCAAATTTCGACGGAATCAAAGGCTTTCTCATAGTCTAAATAAGCCAGACATAGTGGCAAATTGTACTACTCGGACTTCTGTACAATTTGCCGAAGGGTATGTATGTGGTCTATGGTGCTAAAGCCTTTTTGGAAACTGGCTTGTTCGGGAGGCTGGAAGTTGTCATAATGGCATTACACCGAGGCGTCAGAAGAAGCCCTTTAATTCCGTCCTCCATTGGCCACCATGGAGGACGGAATTAAGGACTTCTGAAAGACTTCAAGTACCGGTTTTCCACCCGCTTTCAGAAGCTCCGCTGTAATTCTATCCTCACCTGGAGCCCTTGCCGTTTTTAAGGTGCTGGGAGAGCCATTCTAATCTGGCTCAGACTGACGACCGGGATATCATCGGAATAACGTCGGATAAGACTCGCTCTTGGATCGTTACTCACACTTACGTGTGACTCCAACGATGACGTGTACAGCTGCCCATAGAACCTCTCAACCTCACTAAATTCTCAGGTGCCCCGGAAACGATGCTGCCACATTCGGTCTTCAGCTTAACAGTTGGCTCTTTCTGGCACACAGATCTCTGGCAAAGACTTTGGAGCCTTGGTTCCGCTTGATCGCTTCTTCAATACGAGCTGTATTGAATTGCGTAATTCCGCCGCGCATGCATTTGGAGATCTGTCTGTTAAGTTGCTGTATGCTTTTAAGTCTGTTGAAGAATGTAGCTTCATCTCCCGTCTAACAGCCATGAGATGAGAGTGTGATCGGAGAGTTTTTGTGTTCTTCTGCGGCGGGTCTTGCAGAACTTAGCTCCGACCGCATGGACAGTTTCCACGAGGTTGTCATTCAAATCGTCCACTTCATTGCAGTCTTCTAGGCACTGAAAACGGTTTTGTAACTCGAGCTGAAAGGTTTCGGGACTTTGGATTAGAGCACAAGGGGGACGGAGCGTTGACTTTATTAGATGTGGTGTCGGTACTATGATAAAGCAATATACAGGAATATTAAATGATATCCATCTCTCAACGTGGACTCCATATAAGGAGTAGAAATAACATCTATTTAGTTCAGTAAATAAAAATATTCATTTGATTATATTATATTATAGAAGAAGATACCATTCATGTGGCTCTACCTGGAACCACGTAACACAAACCCTGCCCCCTACCTATGTACCTACGTCCAACCACTATATATAAGTCTCCTCCAACCCAATAAAGAGAGAGTTATTAAACTGCATCACTGAGTTTAATTTATTGCATTGTTCAAACATTACATGGCGACCCTGCCAGCGGTGCGCTGCTTCAATGCACGCGCACCGCCTGGTTGCCTACTATTTAAAAGAAGGAAAAATATTATCAGAAAACTTAATTAAATAATGGACAGTTTTTAGAAGATTGACAATTTAAAAAAAAATATATTATAACGGATTGGACGCAATACCGGATGTGACGAAAAATAAACAAATATGAATACAAGAAGAGGCCACAATAATTATTTTATAGAAGCCGACTGAAAATTTTAAATATATAATATATAGTACTATGAAGACGAGTATCGAGGAACGAGGAAAACAAATAGTGGATTTTTTTTATCATGACCAAAGATCAAAATTTAAGATTCGGCAGATCTATTTAAAAAGAAAAGAAGCAGTTGTATTCATGCAAGCACCACCCAGAAGAATGTGAAAATTGAGCCAAAAAGAACAAAGAAGAAATTAAGAGTTATGGTTTTCTATCTTGAGCTGCGTGACTGGGTGTACGCGATTAACGAAAAGTAACAACTAAGAACATGGGCGGTTATCAGACTAAAGAAGAGACCATGATTGTGTAAAATACAATGGGAAGCAATAAGGCAGGAACTGAACAATTGCAATTTCACCTGACTATGTTATATATTTCGTAAATTATATAAAGTGTACTCTATTCTACGTATTGGTGGTAAGTTATGAATATTTCTTTAGAACAGTTATATGAGAAATTAAAAGAAATTAGAGCATATTTAATAAAAATTGCGCCGAGTTAACCTGAAGGGAAAAATTTAGATACCAAACTTAAAGTGGTTATAATAAATTTTAATAGTAAAGTAAAGGAATATGAGATTAAATCTACTGATATTCCATTCAAAACTTTAAAAATTGACATTTTTTATGTTGTTTTGCTATAATATATTTTTTAAATTTATTTATTAAATATTCTGTATTTAATATAATATGATAAAGTTGAAAATATTATCAGACACTTAACAATTCAATAGCATCTTGTTAGTTTTATTTCTAAATAAAAACTATAACGCACTATTATAAATTATGTTACATATACAACTATGTGGCACTTCTATGAGGCATAAGACGATATTATATTCACTTTATTCAGTTATATATAGTTATAAATAGTATTTTAATACTGTGTTCTGTCAAAAAATGATTGAAATAATGATATACCATAATAGATTACATTTTTTACGTACTTTATTTCTCCATAATTTATAGTTAAATAACACTGAAACCTTAGATATATAAAATTATCTAATCTAAGACTGTGACACATTTCGTCGTTTTTATTTTTTTTGAACAATTTTAAAAGGGTTATAGAGAATTCGTTTTATTTTTAGTTCTAAAAGCCGACGGTTAAAGTTATATTATGATAAATTAAAATTTTTTTTTTTTTCAACGTATTAAATAAATTAATGTTTTGTTATACGTAACTCGATGGCGGTTACAGCGATTGATTAAATTAATTTTTGTATGTGATAAAATTAACATTTTTAGCCAATGAATAATGTATGTACTATAACTATAACCGACAAAACTATTTAAGTTTCTGTGTAAATTTAAAAAAAACGATCACTGGTAAAGCATATAGTCCTTGAGCAGGGTATTTTTCCATGATTGGATGATAAAATCAGGAGTAACGGGTACTAGGGAACAATACCTTCAGTATAAGTGAGATGTGAACGAGTTTACTCATATTAGTACTGTTGGGGACCATAGAAGTCTTAAATTTGTTACCCTTAATAATGGTACATAGAGGTCACATCCTTCATTGGATCATAGTGTGAACTTAGTTTCCTCCGTGACAATTGTTGGAGTCCTTTAAAATGACTTAAAAGTTGACCTCAAGGTTGTGCGCAAACCCAAGGTACACTATTACCTTGATATAGTATGATAAAAAAATGTTTATGTACCAATAAAATGAAATAAATGCAGTGAAAATGTAATATAATACCCAAATAAATGGGGGGCCCATACGTATAAAGTACCCGCATGATAAATATCATGAATTAATTATAATAAAAATGGCCAATAACGCCCAAAGAGGTGAATTAATACTCCGATTCCCGGGTATCTAATAAATAAATAATATATAAAGCTAGCTAAAGGTCAAAAATATTAAGAAATAAAAGAAAGTACGTTCAAGAATTATAAAAAAAAAGGCCTGATAATCAAAAACAAAGGATATGAGAGTACTGTTAGTATGAAAATAAAGGACATGAGAACAATTAAAATGAGATAGTAAGGGGGATTCCTGAACAAATCTAAAAGTTAGATATTATGTATCTAGTTATTTTTGCATTTCTATATTAGGTTGCTACCTACAATCCTACTCAAAAGCTACTTACAAGCTACATTTCTAGTAACTATAGGAACGATCAACTCAAACAAACGTAAAAAAAACATACATACAAAATACATTTTCTCGTAGATTTACATAATTTACGATTTTTTTTTTCATATTTATGCACATTGATTTATAGTTACAATAACTCTACCTTAATTTTCTCGTGTTATATTTTTTGTTTATGAATAATTTCTACAATTTTAAACTAAATTTGGGTATATTGCTTACTAAAATCAAATCCAAAGCGTATCGATACTCTATTATTATAAGTTGATAATGTAATAATATTTTTTTTTTCTCTATATAGACATTCAAACCTAAATTTACGTTTATACATATTTACTTAAAAACAAAATTGTCTTCAAACGTTAAACAAATATTTTGTATAACTTCTAAATTATTTTTATCAAACTTAACTTTATATTTTAAACTCTGTATTCAATTAAGATCAAGAATCTTGAAATCTAAAATTAAAAAAAGGTAATAATGAGTATTAGACTTTAATAAATAACTTAAATAATAAATATTCGATAATGTATGTAAATGTATTATAACAATGCCATGTACCGATCTTAACTACGTACATTAAAAAGTGTTTGATACTGTAATTTTCAAAAACTTTTAAGTGTACTCATAATTAAACATTTTGTAACTTATTTTGAATTAGATATTATGTATGTGTCATACGATGTAATTGCAAACCTTTCTTATACGTGCTTTGGACTTTATAACAAAGGTGTGTCACAAACCGCTTACGCGGCTGTGCTGCGATTGCAAGATGTATTTTGATCTCTGTTGTTATGATCATGATTAGTTGCATTATATTATGTTCTTTGTTCAGTTCATCTTAAAATGAAATGTAATATTTTCGGTGAAAAATCATATGCTTTTATCTTTATAAGTCATCGTTTATGAAAAAATTGTGTAAAGTATTAATATAAAACCTATTTGTGTGATCATAAAAGTAACGATAATCAAATATAAAGCATAAATGAATAAAGTATAAAGTAAACAATTATAAATATAAAATGTGAAAATATATAAGAAAGAGTAGATAGTAATTAAATGCGAGTATCCGGATAAGTTACATACTTAATAAATGACTAAATAACTCAATATCTAAGTACGTTACAATAATGTGTCGACCAAAATATATACCTTCACGAATGTTCACCTGATTATGTCAAATATGTATGTTGTAAGTATGCATCATACTAATTTAAAGTGACTGACGAATTATTATGTGTTTAGGAGGTTTGGCCAGCGTCCTACCAAGTCAAGACGAATTTTACATATTATACTTAATAATTATATTTATTAACTTTTATGGATTAATTTTTACAGTAAAAAAAAATGTTCTATTTTTTAATTTTTTTGTCGGTGGGAGGTGTGGTATAGTTATAACCACGACTATATAATAAGTATATAGAGTTAAGTTAAGAATAGAGAACTTATAATAAAGTCATCATTACATAAATTAAGTGTAAGACATAATATGTAAGTCGTAATAATAATTACATTATAAAAATGATGAGTAGTTTTAAGAAAGTATTTAGTATTATATAGTGTCATATGTTTAAAAATTTAAAAATCTAACTGAATTTTAGTTTTTTTAAATAAGGAAGGAGATGTGGTGTCGGTACTATGATAAAGCATATAACAGGAATATTAAATGATATCATCACTCAACGTGGACTCCATATAAGGAGTAGAAATAACATCTATTTAGTTCAGTAATATCATATTATATTTATAGAAGAAGATACCATTCATGTGGCTCTACCTGGAACCACGTAACACAAACCCTGCCCCTACCTACCTACCCTAGTTACCTACGTCACAACCACTATATATAAGTCTCCTCCAACCCAATAAAGAGAGAGTTATTAAACTGCATCACTGAGTTTAATTTATTGCATTGTGCAAACATTACATAGACGAGACCTCTCCAACTTAACGTTTAGGTTCAGAGGTTCGTTAGAGGCACACTCTAACCATTCGGTGATCGCTGCCGGTTTTCACCCTCGCGATCACTGAGACATCACTGAACAGTTGTCGTCTGGTCGTCATAATGAAGTCAATCTCATTTTTTGTCGAACCGTCGGGGCTTCGACCAGGTCCACTTCCTGTGGGGCCGCTTCTGGAAGAAAGAGTTCATCATAAAGAGTATCTCTTTCTCCATGATGTCGGCCAGCTGCTGGCCCTTTGGTTTCCGTTGTCTTATTCCAAATTTCCCCACTTTCAGCTCACCGTTCTCTCTTGTGCCTAGTTTTGCATTGAAGTCTCCCATTAACACCGTATATTGGGTTTTGGGAGGAATGCATGGCTCTAGAGATATCCTCATACATTTCCTTCACCTCCTCATCGGGGGTGTGCCGAGGTTGGTGCGTAAAACCTGTATGACCTTCAGCGAATACCGTTTGGTGATTCTGAGTATAAGGTACGCAACCCTCGTCGACACACTCTCAATCTTTACAACGTTGTTAACGAGAGACTTGTGGACGATAAATCCGACACCTCCTTGGGACAAATGGTCGCCCTCCCGGTAATAGATCAAGTTGCCGGATTCGAGAGGATTACCGTGTCCTCCCCCTCTCTTCGGACTTCGGATAATCCTATAAAATGCCAGCGTAACTTGTCTATCTCTTCTTCCAGCTCCACAATCTTCTCGTCAGTCCTCAGGGTGCGTGCGTTGTATGTTGCTAGGTCGAGTCGTTGTAAGTGGCAACCGAACCTCCACCGGAGATTCTTAGCACCCCCTGCCCCGCCGTTACCATGGTCGCCACCATAGCCAGGAATGGCGGGGCCGCCGGGGACTGGGGGCCGTCTCTTCGTAACTTTCATTATGGGGGGTATATTGCCATAGTTGCCACGCTTGGCGAGCGGGTTGGCAACCGCCGTTTTTTATTGTATTTTTGCCGTTACCAGGAAGATGCTGCTGCACATCTCCTGCCTGTTTCCCTTTGTCGCCTTTTACGACACCCACGGGAAGATATGGGGTTGTGGATATTCTTAACCGCCACTACACGGCGGTTTTTTTATATAATAGTTTATTTGTGTTTATTTAGCTCTATTTTAATATTGCTCTTTCGTCCATTAAATTTGCTGCCATTTTTATACTCAGTATATTGATTGCGTAAGCGAGACAATTGGTCTCTTACTTATGTAAACAATTATGTATTATACTTATAACTTAATGGCTTTCACTGACTGCATTCTAACTCAATTTTTTTTTAATTAAAGGAACTATTTCGTACTTAGGTGTACCTAAAAAAGTAAAGTAGCTCATATACGTACTAAAATACTAGTGAGGACTGGCCTCCTCTCTTTTCTTGGGGCGCTTTGAAGAATGATAGGGAAATGCAAGGCCTTCAACGTTTTTTTTTGCGTTAACGCTTTACTGTTTTCTATTTTTAATTTTAAGAATTAAATGCCGAAAAGGTTATTAGTCTTAAAATAAAACCGCACCAATAACATTGTCAATATATGCAGACTACGATGAAGAGCCATGATGCAGCTATATTACTGGTATAGTTGTTGCACGAATGGGTCGGCTCGACCGGTGAAGGACCACGCTCTCACAGAATACCAGCGTAAAATAGCAGCATAACTCTGCTGTGTTTCGTATGGTGAGTGTAGAGAATCGGATACCCGTTTTTACTGGAAACGAGGCATTCCATCTTAGTCCTTACGGGTGACAACCCATCTGCATTTTGATTCGTAATCGAGGATAGATGTAGATGTCACAGCAACAACTTACTATCAGGTGGACTGTGTACTCGTTTTTCACCCTAATTTTATTAAAAAAAACCGAATATGCATAGTTTGTAGTTTTCGACCGTAGGAGCTTACGGACACCGCCGTCGACGAGATTTTACTAGTTTCCTGCCAATGCAGCCGAAACTGCAAACAAACACAACATACCATAACATTACTTATCATCATCAGCGTTATTATCATTACAGTCCCTTTAGCAATCCATTGCTTGACATAGGCCTCCCTTAAGGAATACCACAAACTACGGTCTGGAGCCACCCACATCCATCGATTTCCTGCATCTCTTACCAAGTATCAATCCACCTAGTAAATGGCAGCCTAACTTTATTTACTGGTACGAGGTTGCCACTCGAGAACATTTTTTTAATATTGTTTCTCAGTTCTTCGAGCTTTAAGACTTATTTCTATGTCTATCACGCAGATTCCGAGCATAATTTAACTACTGGCATAGGTGAGTCGTCCATTTTCATTTAAGGAGATACAGAACAATGATCATAAGGCTGAGGTGCTCAAGCGATTTACCATAAAGACTTTATCGTAAGAATATCGAAGGCTACTGTGGCAGTCCAGTAGCTTCACAAGTCTTCCAATGCAGCGGTGAGGAGTTTCCTGGTTATAATGTCAACCAGTCCTACACTCCTTTGCAGTTGGATATGCTTTGTACTCTTGTTCTGTAATCAAGTAGCTATTTTATTGAGCCTCATTTGACAAATAATTCAGTACCTCGATATAACGACAGTAAATTTATGTCACCGCTGAAGGAACTGTAGCACCGCCTAAATTTCGTCGGAATCATAGACTTTGTCATTGTCCACTTTCACAAGTCTAAGTGACAGATTGTAGTCGATCTTGTGCATAATTTCCCGAAAGATATGTACTCGTATGTCGTCTATGGTATTAAAGCCTTTTCGGTAATCGGTTTGTTACAGGGGATTGAAGTCATAAAGACTGCGTGAGTGACTTAGTAGTGACGTCAGTCTGTATTTCTTCATTAGAGCGCGTTCGCCTTATTTGATGAAAAAGTCCACCGTACTTCTGATCCATGGCTATGGGGTGGTGCAAATATACGAGTAGTGTTCGGAATTAAAGAGTTTCTGAAAGACTTTAAATATCGGTTTTCCACCCGCCTTCAGTCGCTTCGCTGTACTTCCATCCTTGCCCGGGGTTTGGTTGATTAAGGGTGCTCGAAAGCTACTCAAATCTTGATCAAGTTGAATTCTGGATCACATCATCATCAAAATTGAATAAGACTTGCCCTTCAATAACTCATATGGTATTGTTCATAAATCGGGAATAAATTTCGTCGTGAACTGTATTCTTATACCTACATTTTTTATATTATATGCAGGTGGCATTCCTAATACCTCTGCAGGCACGGATAACAACCACTCCATAAAATTCTAGCAAAAGAGACTTTACTATCTAATATCATAATGTGGGTGTCGTAAGCGGCGACAGAGGGAATTTAAAACAAAAGACGTGCAGCTGCATCTTCCCGACAACAACTAAAAAAAATAAAAATCTGCGGTTGCCAACCCGCTTGCCAAGTTTGGTAAATAGATATATTTATCAATCTTGGCAATATTCCTCCAATGAAACAACCTATGGGGGAGGCTTATGTTCAGCAGTGAACTAGGATAGGTTTTGATGATGGTAAAGATGATGATTTACACCAAGAAACAATACTATTTACTACTATTAGCTTTCTATTATTGTGTCATAGTCGCATTCCTTCAAAGAATAACCATTCAAAGAGTTTATAAAGTAACGACACGTATATTGCGCATCGTGTAAAATACATTAGAGAGGAATTCAGTCTGAATGAGAACTGTCCCTCGTTTTATATTTAGAAGGCATTTTAAAATAACCAGTAAATCCTATAATCCTTTTACACATTTCCGATTTCATACACATGTATATAATGTGCTTATATCATCATGATAAATGTCGGTAAAAAATGTAGATATAATTGTGTTTGGGTACAAAAAATCTAAACGAACATCCTTTCATATTATATATATATATATATATATATATATATATATATATATATATATATATATATATAATGACATAATCATAATATTGAGTCATCTATCCGTCCAACCATTACAGCCTATTAAAGTCTATTGCTGAACACAGGCCTTACCCATAGATTGTCTCATAGTTGACACGCTTGGCGAGCGGGTTGTCAACCGCAGTTTTATATTATTTTGAGTTGTTATCAGGAATATGCTGCTGCTCATCACCTTTTTACACGGCCGGCTTTTACGAAACCCGCGAGAAGATATCATCATTATCATCTTCATTACAGCCCTTCACAAGTCCACTGCTGAACATAGGCCTCCCCCAAGGAATGCCACAAAACACGTTCCTGAGCCACCTGTATCCATCGACTTCCTGCATGTCTTACCAGATCGTCACTCCATTTAGTAGGGGGACGCCCCACACTTCGTCCGCCGGTACGAGGTCGCCATTTGAGAACCTTTTTTTCCCATCGGTTGGCGGTTCTTACAGCTATATGGTCGGCCCAGTACCACTTCAGCTAATGAACATATGGGATAGTGGATATACTTACACCGCTACCAAGTTATAATATAAAACCGAAGTGAAAGAAACTTACACTAACTTCCGAAATATAACGTTATGATAGTTTATCTTTGTGCTGTGGTACTAAAGCTTATTATATATCAGTTAACCCTTCATTTGATAATAATACTGTTAGTATTAGATACTCGAGATTGCTTAATCCCATTCATCACTGTAATATTCTTTTTCTTTGTTCCTATTAGTAAGGACCTTTCATTGCAAACTGTAGCTTTTAAGTATTATTTATCTTAGTTAATCTAGCTGTTGGTCTTCCAAAAAAATAAAAGAATAAATCTGATATAACTATAACTAAGTGGCTACTAAAGCCCATATATGCCTACAACCCACTTCAAACAAAGAAAGTTTATCACCCCATAACAATAAGATGGAAATATAATGGCCTGAAAGTCTGTTACTATACTGGTATACCCTTCAGATGGAAACGCAGTATGGTACGCACTGCGATGTTGCAGAAGAAATAGGTAAGAGTACGGTACCTACTTTGACCGAATCCTGGGCAGAAAATGAGTCTTATTATTTAGAATATGATATGACCCCTTTTCGGAAATAAAATCAAATTTTTACAGCATGTACTTCTATTATAATTTTTTTTACAGAATAACGTTCACAAATGAAAACTGTCCACCTGATCGTTAATGGATTTTTATAGGATAGGATAGGGTGACAAACGAGCACGCAAGTTTTTTTTGGAAAAAAGAATAGTTTAGAATCAATTATCAATTCGTTCTCTAAATTAGTAACTGGAATTTATTAAACACAAGCAGTTTATAAATTTCTATATAGTTTATAAATTGTATAATTGTTTATCTTTTGTGTTAACTCAATTGATTTTCTGGGTAAACGAAGCTAAATTTTGCTTAATTTTTTTTATTTTTTTTTTTATTTTTTATAGGATAGGTTGACAAACGAGCTCACAGTCCACCTGATGGTAAGTGGTTGCTGTGGCCCATAGACATCTACATCGATCCTCGTTTGCGAATCAAAACGCAGATGTGTTGTCACCCGTGAGGACTAAAATGGAATGCCTCTTTTCCAGTAAAACGGGTCTCTGGATCTCTACACTCACCATACAAAACACAGCAGTGTTAAGCTGCCATTTTACGCTGGTATTTTGTGAGAGCGTGGTCCTTCCCCGGTCGAGTCGACCCATTCGTGCTACAACTATACTACTAATATATTTGCAGCATGGCTCTACTTGGTAAAGGTTCCTCCGGATCGGTAGTATCAATGGGCGTTCCTCAGGGCTCGATTCTTGGCCCATTCCTGTTTTTAATCTATATTAATGACTTACCTTATCTTGTAGGGGACAATCACGATATAGTATTATTTGCTGACGATACCTCTTTGATTTTCAAACTCAAACGACAGTTAATTAGTTATTACGATGTAAATAATGCTTTATCGAAATTGGTACATTAGTTTAACGCCAACAATATGCTCTTAAACGGCAATAAGACAAAGTGTATTAAATTTACAATACCTAATGTAAAACATTCGAATACCAATATGCTGTTAAATGGGGAGGAGTTGAGTCTTGTGGATACCACTGTTTTTCTTGGTATTACTATTGACGCGAAACTTCAATGGGGCCCCCATATATCTAAATTAGCAAGCAGACTTAGTTCTGCAGCATATGCTGTAAGAAAGATTAGAAGTCTCACAGATGTTGAGACAGCTAGATTAGTGAATTTTAGTTACTTTGATAGCGTAATGTCTTATGGAATTTTGCTATGGGGTAATGCGACTGATATTGAAGCTATATTTGTTTTGCAAAAGAAAGAAATAAACCTATTAACTTTTGCATCGCAATATATTTATGAGAATGTAATGTATGTGCATAAAAACATAAATAGCTTTAATAAGAATAAGGATGTGCATACTTTAAATACTAGGAACAAACATAAGCTTGTAATGCCAGTTACTAGACTCCACAGAATCAGTAATTCATTTATGGGGCAATGAATTAAAAAAAAAATTAAAAGGCTTTTACAACAAAATCCCAGAACATATTCAAAGTTTGTCAATAAACAAGTTTAAAAGTTTTATTAAAGGAAAACTGTACCAGAAGGGTTATTATAATATCAAGGACTACATGAATGAAAATAACCCCTGTGAATAGGGTGATCGCCACCATGCTGGTTCTATGAAAATATCATTTAAAAATTGTATAAGCAAAATAATTGTTGTTTCTTGCTGGTTCTTCCCAGGACTGAGGTATTTTCCGAACCAGTGGTAAATAAAAAATGACTTTCAATAAGTATTATGTAATAATCAATATTGAATAAAAAATATTCTATTCTATTCTATACTGTTATAGTACATCTACGTTTATTTTATTATTTATTAAAAATCAAAATGGAATGCCTTGTATCCAATAAAAATGGTCTCCGTTTCTCTACACTCACCATACGAAACACATTAGCATTAGGCTGCTATTTTACGGTGAAATTCTATGAAAGCGTGTTCCTTCCTAGATCAAGCTGGCTCATTTGTTCTACAAATATAATATAAATCTGCAGCATGGCTCTACCATGTAAAAAGTGATAACATTATTTTATCATTGAAGAAAAAATTCGCTGAACAAAATAAATTCAATTTAATATGTAGACTGTATTTTACTGATTATGATAAATAAAATCAAATTTATGGATATGTGGTGTTTAAATCAATAATTTGATGTACCTTATTAAAAAAATTTCTTAAGTTATTACCTTCGAATTTTAATTTTAATTCTCATTAAGTCATCTTTCTTAAACTTAGTCTACTTTATTAAACTTATTTCGACATCAATTTTTTTAAGATTTTAATAGCTGCAACAACATATTATTCATGTTAAGGTTTTCGTTATTTAATTCAACGTTACGTCGGCCTGCCATATAAAGAGGGGGTTTGCTTTATTAACCATACTACGGCGTACTGATCACATAGTTATATATTAGTTAGGTAATAATACTGTTGTTCGAAACATGGTTTAAGTATTTAAATTTAGTATGTTTGGAGTCAACATCCTTGTAGAAAGTCAAACAACCAATTCTATTTATATACATACATATATCTCTTTCAATATCATCATCATTACAATAACAGTCATCCATTTCATCACGGATTACCATAAAACTCGGTCTTGAACCTAATTCCATCAACTATAATTATATTTATATCAAATAGTTTAAAATGTGTAATTTCTAAGTCTATGTATTACAACATTAAAGAAAGCTTCTTAGAATACAAATCCGGGCTATATACAAAAGATATGTTACTCTATTTTACAAACTTATCTTGTATTCCGAGCGGCAGTGTCGTAAAATCCAGTATTATTTCGCACTCAGTTATCGCTTAGAGTTTCAGCAGGATTAAAATATACATTCAAATAACTTTTGTGATAATAGGTTTTTCTTTATTTTTTTTAAATGATTACGAAAATATTAATTTAGGTGGTAGTATTTCTTTTCGCCTTAGAGTTTTAATGGGTTGATACAATCCTCTTAGCTATTTCTGCTGCAAAACAGTATTGCTATTTCTGCTGTTCCAGTGTGAGCAGTAAGAGAGATAGGGAAATTAGAGCCAGTAAGAGATTTCATCAAAGTTGGAACTAAATTAAATAGAATTAACAATTAAATTGATGCCCGTAAGGATCGAACCCTGGTTGCTCACGTACATATATATTAATTACATAAATGAATAAAGTGTGAGAACATAGCACGAAATTAGCACGACTTCCCGTACCGAGTAGTGGCGGTATAAGAAGAGGAGTAAGAGAAGTGACTTAACTTTTTTATATGGATGATCTCAAATTATTCTACTCATGTGTAATTTTGCCATACTTAGATGGAATCAAACTGAACTTAACGCCCTGGATAGAAAAATCCGCACTACTATGACGTCCCATGTGATGCATCACCCGATATAATCGATTATGAGGCTGTACTTGCCGCGGAAACATGACGGGCGTGCCTTTTTAATTGCACATTTTACCATGCATAATCGCGAAGTGTGCAGCCTTCATAATTACTTCCTAACGAGATAATCCATTCTATAAGGACGTAATTTAAAGTGATAAAGGGCTAACTCCTCTACCCTAAGCCATCGAGCAATGGCAATACCCGGCAGTACAGAGCATTGCCAACTGTGAGACCGTATCGAAGGAGAAGGAGCTCCATGGGAGGTTCTACAAGACTCTATAAGAGCCTTTCGTAGACAAGGTCGCCTCCCTTCAGTGGCTACGGTTCAGTGACCTCTTTGAGAAAACCGTTAGTTACGTCTGTGCGGTACATTCTAAAGGATGGCATCTTCGAGATCTGTCGCGCTTTACGCCCTCCCGGTGAGTCACTTGGGCATGTCATCTCCGGTTATTCAGCGCTTTCTAACTCTGAGTACTTGCACAAGCACAACCTAGTAGCCAGAATTCTACACCAGGAGCTTGCTCTGAAATGCTTGCAATAAGGCAATTCCCGGTCTCGTGGACTGGAAATTACCTTATTGCAGGTAATTGCCGGATGCCGTGCTCGAAAATGACCGCGTCAGATTCTACTAGAACCGGGCCATCAGCACGGACATGGCTATTCTTGCGAATAAGCCTGATATTGTGCTGATAGACCGGGCACATTCACAGGACTGTCGGTCTGTCACTTCTGTCAGTCACCTCGTGAGCCAGGTCTAGTACATACTAGACCTGGCTCAAGAGGTGACCGACATGTGGGGTAGCCTGCCGATCGAAATTATTCTTGTAGTCGTTTCTACAGATGGGCTAATCTCAATCAGCAATTTATTAATAGTGGTAGAGCCACGCGGCAGCTTTTGCTGTCGCACGGATGGGCCGGCTCAAACCGGGGTGGTACCACGACCAACTTTCCAACTACCAACTTTCTCTACCATACATTAAGGTAGGCACTAATACAGTACTGTGAAATGCCATACGTGCCTTTTTGACACATAATGACTTGTCATAAAAGAGTGTAGAGCCCCATTTACTATATTCCCTGCGTTCACTCGTCGTTCTAAATCATTTCCATATCTACCATCCCTGCTAAATACAAAAACTCATCTACTTGCTTGACCAATTCCCCTTCTATTCGTTCATGGCAAACTGCAACTCAAACCGCATTCATTGTTTATCATGTACAGTGCAACAATAATAAGATACTGACTGCAAATTTTGGGTAATAGCTCTAATTAAAAACAGTTTCATAGCTCAAAAAAGTGTGTGAGAGCCTTAACTGGGGCTAATAGATATTTTCGTGTAAGCCCTAATTTAAGAATGTTAAAAAGTTAGTACCTTATTAAGCATGCACATGTTTGGAGCAAGTTTTCTTGTTCAATGCATGAAAATCGAAATGGCTATTAGCTCTTAACAAAGAAAATACTAATTTTGGCAGCGTCAGGGAAGTGTATTAGAGCAAACCCTATTTTTGATATAATATATCAATGAATCAATGACGTCTGCAATCTCGAACTTAATTTAGGTAAAATAATATCTGACGCAGAG